>OY755252.1:43171551-43496551 GCA_963576725.1 Azorinus chamasolen | reverse complement strand
AACTGTAAGACTGAAACATGTCTAGTTAATAGTAAGTCCCCCTAAGGGAATAAATACAATAAAACCCCATAGAACGACCACTTTATGAATAAATATGGATGTCTTAAAAAGCAGGTAGGTGCTTAATGCAGGACGAAAGTTATGCAGAAAGCTTTTGCTGTATATAATGCCAATATATTGGTAAACAGTAAAACCCTTCCAAAATATCAACTTTGTAAATATAAATGACCGTCTTTACAAACAGTCGCTTAATGCAGGACGGGCGTAGTACAGAAAGGAGCTCAATGGGAACTTTGTGCACAGCTTTCGTACTGAATTAAACTACCATGTGCATTACAGACCTACTTTTGAGGTTTATCATAAATTGCAATTCGGCTTTGAAATATTGTATGAATAATATGATTCTTTTCACATCAATATATTCATTTATATTGCAATAAGTCCTGTTTGACCTAACGTGTACTTATCATACAAATTCATAGCTTTGACAATTATCTGATGAAAATAGCTTCCACAAAACAAACAACAAAAGGCACACTGTTTGTTTGCTTGGACGCAGCCCAGATTTTGCAAAGTATTATTTTGAAATGTTGATATTTTCTATAATAGTTGTAATTCTGCTTTGTTCCATGGCTTTTTTTAGTTAAAGAAACAAAACTTTTATTTTAACACGCATAATTTGACAATAAACGTTATTTAGCGTAGTATTTATTTATTTATTTATTTATTCAACGTATTTAGCGTATTAGGGTAAAGAAGATAGACGTTACGAAAGAATAAAGTAATTGAAAATGTTACCGCGTCTGTAAGAATTCGACATAACCCGTCTTCGATTGTATATTATATTGCTCATGTTTATCCTAATTGTTTCAGCCCTACATACCGATGAGTATGAGTTGTATTCCATTGACTCCATTGACCCCGTGAACCACAAGATGGAACCCTAGTGTGGCCCCTACAATGCTGTGAGTACCAGAAACGGGCAGACTGAGGAACGTTGCTATTAGTAACCATAAACAAGATCCTGAAATATACAACGATGGATTCAACCAATATTCTAAGAAAGTAGCAGCTATGTCTCTACAAACCGAGTGTAATATTCCGTTGACATTGCTATCTTTATATATTCCTTATGATATCTTAATGTTGCTTAATGATATATAAAGTGCACATAATGGACATGGGTTTTAGTTCGTTAACTCTGTAAATTCATATAATTAATGTACGTACTGACATTTGCAAACAGTGAAGATTCAGATCAGAGGATTCAGAGAGGGGCCTTCTGATCAGGGTCTGTACCGTTTGTCATTCAATATCTCCTGGCAAATATTATTGCTTTTATTCCAAATGGACTCGGTCGCTGAACACTGATGGGCCATTCCACTTTGAATATTCAGTAATCAAAGTATTCAAATGGATATACATATTTTCGTCAATATGATTCTTCTTATTTAACCCTTTAACCCTTTCCTCCATAAATACGCCTTTCTACGCCTTTGTAAAAGTCACCTGTTGAAATCATTGTGAAAATAGAGCATTAATTTTGCTCCTATAGGCCCAAATGCTTTATTTATCACAATGGTTTCAGACAAACAAAATTAAAAAAAATCCCTTTTTTTAGTTTATGCTCCTTTTCGGTAGATTTATTCAAAGTGGTTGGATCTAAAAATATTCTATGAGGGAATGGGTTAAATACTTGTGTCTCATAAGGATTCAAAATGTTTGTTACTGTGACTGTGTCTTGAAATAAACATAAAGAAAAATGGGAAAATGTAGCAGACGCCAAAATTTGCAGACGACAAAATTTGGCAGTGAAACTCGTCCCGATCTGTTTTGTAATCCATCCATGTTTCATATTGAGGGGGGCAGCAAACAAATAATATGGCTTCAGCAAGCAGTGCAGACCCTGATCAGAGTGTTCCTTTAGAAAACGTCTGACCAGGGTCTACACTGTTTGCCTATGTGCATTGTAAGGGACCAGGTCCAATATGAGTTAAGCTGTGTAGCACATAGTGCAGACTTTTATCAAAGGGTTTCTGCAGCGGAAGTTCAAAGTCTACACGGAATACGTCGGTTCTTTAACACATTATCCCCTAGTGAAGCAGTTTTGCGCATTTATAAAAGTCACTTTATGAAACCATTGTGATAAATAGAGCGTTTTCTCTATCTAATATAATGGTTTCAAACTACAAAATTCTAAATTTTCCTTTCCTCTAGTTAATGCTCCTTTTCGGTAGATAAATTCAAAGAGATTGGGTCTAAAAATAGCCTTCGAAAGAACATAAAGCCACTTCATATTACATTCGTATTATAATATGAGATGGTAAGGACAGGTTTAAAGGTGGAAAAGAAAATGCCAATTTGTCGAATATATTTACCTATTTTTCTTGCGACCTTTGGGCAAATCTGTGATAACCTTTCCAACAAGATCGGATACCAGATGAGACTACGGTTTATTCGTTTTCTCATCAGAATCCGAACTGTTTGTCACTTTGGATATAGTTTAACCCATTACATCATATACTAGGTTTAGATCATTACTCTTTGAATAGATCTACTAAAAAGGAGCATTTAGTAGAAAAAGGAAAACTTTTAAATTGTGTAGTATTGAAACCATTGTGATAAATAGAGCATTTGCTCCATAGGAGCAAATGCTATATATATGTATATATCACAATGATTTCAAAAAGTGGCTTTTACAGAGGCATCGAAAGGCGTCAATATGAGGGAATGAGTTGAAGAAAACTCCACTCTGAAACTTTATACAATCGATTAATCTATGTGGATAAAATTTAACTGGAGGTAACATATTTGAATTAACTATGAAAAGCTTCCGGGGTTAAATGAACCAGGTACAGTTTCGAGTTCTATAGTACCTGTTAAAGCAGCGGTGTTTCCGGCCATAAACATTTCCTCTGTCCCATTCGTGTACAGATCCGGCGACACTATACCCTTCCGAATTGTATTCGACACCTTTGCTCCTAGAAGTAAAGACAGGAAACGGAGTTTGGTTTTGCAATTACATAATAAATGACATATATCACTTAAACATGCTACAGCATCAATCATTATTATCGATAACAATTCTATTGTCAAACTTATGATTTTTATCATAACATTCATATCTTCATATCTATGTCTAGATCTTTAGTTTTGTCCCTGCCATAAATTCAATTTCTGCAAAATCTTGCGTGAAACTGCAGGCAGCTACATAGGCCATGAGATAGTTTCCCACCATACTGTTCAGCCTTTGAAAGTTTGATGTAGACAAGTATAGATATGTAGAAAATTATAGTCTTACAATTTATAAACAAATTAAAATTGGTTATAGTAATTGTTTAATAAGTTAGTTAGTAATTCTGAGTAATATTCTGCGGAATCTGCCTTTAACAACAAACGCTGGAAACTGGCCCAGCGATTGCAAAATAACAAACAAACATTTGACAACGGCGGAAATTCGGCCGATCACTTCCTCTAAGTCAAAACTGGATTAGCTTTACATATAACAATACTCTTGCTTTAAAATTATATATGCTTAAACTATGATCTGTTACCATTTAAATTAATTTTGACAAACTATTGCCAGAGTGTCAAACAGTTGGATTCTGATGAGACACCAAGGTATTTGGCGTATTGTCTAAATACAAGATGTATGCAAATACAAGTCATTCCACGCCTAGCATTACGAGGGTTATAACAATGAGTTGATTCATGAAAAGAGAAACCATACGAAATAATTTATTTCCAATGAATCTAAAATTCCTAGGGCTATAAGATCTTGAATTGTTATTATCCTACTAACTGACAATTTATCAGGGTCAATTTTATGGTATCTTAGGTAGGTTGCTGCTTAATGCAGGATGGAAGTCATGCAGAAAGCTCATAGAGGAGCTTTCTGCATGATGTTCACCCTGCATTAAGCTGCCCCATTTCTGCAAGACCAATATTTATACTAAATTTAACGCCCGGTTTAGAGGGGTTACTATATTGTGAATTTTAATATACACTTCTTTGATATAAAACCACGGACTATGTCCGTTTATACAAACATTTCAACCAAATGTATTCACCGAGAGAAAGAGAGAAAAATCAAGTTTGTTTTCTAAGTCGTTGAAATTATAGTTAAATACTTGGATCTGTTACATACGGAAGCTTATACTGACCCCCTTATATATACAATAAATGTGTAAAAATACCACATAGTTTTATGATATTAAACTCCTTTAAAACAATAATGTTATGTGTTGGGTATAACATAACACGTAATTGTTTTCTTTATTATATTCCGTCTTTAAAATTAATTAGTTCGTTTTTATTGAAATATATAAAAATAACTCGGGTTTTCTCATAAAATCAACACTATTTATTTAATATAGACTCACTCACTTCGATCTAGTATATGTTGCTTTAGATATGGCGGTGTTTCACCAAACTTTTATCATTTTCAAAACATAAGTTTTCCAATATGAATAACATATACGTTATAAAGATATTACAGAAGATACTTTTTTAATTTATATAAAAATAACATATAAATGAATAGCCCATTGCAGAATATATGATATAAATTTTCTATTGTTTACAATTTTATATATTAATGCCTATTTATAATTGACAAACATTATTTACATAAATATTATTTTCATATAACTGCTCAGAAAAACAATAACTTGATATATAAAATCATAAATTTCGATAAAGATAAATATTAATTATGATATAACTACACATAAAACATCACCTTATATATATCAATGATATATAACTCTTTAAAATTTTAGCCATATTATAACATATAAGGGGGTCAGTATAAGCTTCCGTAGTTACACATTCTATTTTGATCCTTTTATGGCGTGCGGGGTGTTGCAATATTGTGAAACGTATTTGTTAAAAAAAATTATACAATAAATCTAAATATATTTTCAAATAAAAAATATTTATTCGATGAGTAATATATTTATTCAAATTTAGAAACATATTTGAACTAAACAAATACTTATTTCTTAAAATATATTTATGCGGTAAACAATGATAAAACAAATAATTGTTGAAGAAAAATTTGTGCGATAAAAACAAACTTTGATTCTTAAAATATTTATATGGACTATATATAGAATTACGGAAGCTTAAATGGACCACCCTTATATAAATAATATATGTGTAAAACTTCTCGTAGTTATATGATACGAAAATGCTTTAAAACGATACAGTTATAAGTTAGACATAACATAACATTTAAGTTTTGACTGTCTTAAATTAAGCCCCGGAATATAAATAATTCATATTTCTTGAAATAAATTAAAATTAATTATATTGTTTTCGTAAAAAGGACCACATTTATGTAACATAACCCACTGATTTCAAAGGAATATATTTCGTAAAAATATATTCACCAATATAGTCATTAAGTATATAAAATACGTACTTAAGTAGTATGTAAAAGGAACTTTATTCTAGTTAATACGCAATGTGTTCTTTTCAGTACTTTACATTCATTATAACTCAAAAAAACACTAATAGATATATTTTGCTTAATATAAATTATCTGCCTTTTATAAATATATATCTTATTGCATATTTATAATTCATAAAAACTTCTTTACATACATAATACTTTTCATGTAACTGCACAGAAAACATTAGCTTACATATATTACACATATGTTAAATTAATAACTTCGGTTCAAATAAATATTATTCTTTATTTAACTACACAGAAAACGTCTTAAATATATTAAATATACTTAACTCTTTAAGTTTTTAGCCATATTATTGCATATAAGGGGCGTCCATTTAAGCTTCCGTACAGAATTGATATTGTAAAAACACATCCCATTGGATTGCACATTCCAATATGGCAGCTCGCAACTTCCACGAAGAAAATCTCCAAGAAAATTGATGTTTTAGTGAGTATAACGTCAGATGTTTTAAAGTGATTAGAGTAAACTGAAGATTTAAACCGTCATTTATTTACTGTATATTTATTTATTTATTTATTTATTTATTTATATTCTTGTAACGTACACCATGGAAATACGAGGCATCTCAAAATATGTTTTAGTCCATATAAATATTTTATCAATTTATTTTTATTAAATAATGTTTTAACCACATAAATATATTTTAAGAACATAATTATTTCTAGAACAATTTTTTTTTTATGAGATTGAATAAATATATTATTTGAATATATATTTTTTATTGATTAAATATTTAAAATTATTGAATATTATATTGGTTTTATTGAACAAATAGCTTCTTTATACAAAATTGCAACACTCCACACGACAATTGTTTGTGGGTACAATATGATTGCAATTTAAATATTGCAGCAGCTATCATTCTCAAATCAATGTTTATATGTAAGTTTATTCACAGTCTACTTAAACATGTAAATCGTTTATTGGAATCAGTATACGCATGAAAAATACTTATGATAAAAGTTGTTCATGTCATTGTTATTTGTCTATATGTAGAACAATGCTTAAATATGTTAACTCTCTGCCTGGCATAGACGCCTTTCCACATACATGTATTTGCAAACTGAGTAGACCCTAATAAGACGGTCCCTGTAGGAGCTGTCTAATCAGGTGTGTTGTATGCTTATGCAATTCTGTAGATCTGATTGTTCAGGTTCTGTTGTAGGCAAATATTGCTTTGCTCATATGCCAGTATAAATTTATACATCATAAATGATAAATAAAAATGGTTTCAGTATATCTTATATGAATGTGCATCAGGTAGAGTTATAAAACATCACATAACAGAGTCAGTGTTACACAGGCAGATATATATGGCATATGGAGTGTTGCAATATTGTAAAAAGAAAATAGTTGATCAATAAAAAATATTCAATAAATTTAAATATATATTTGTTTAATAAAAAACATATTTATTCAATAAATACTATAGTTATTTAATCTCAGAAAAAAACATTTGGTGTAAAAAATAATTATTTTCTTAAAATATATTCATGTTCTAAAAACAATATTATAAAAAATTATTATAAAAAATAATTGTTAATAAAATATTTATATGGACTATTAATATTTACAAGGGAAACATATTGATTCTTAACCCTTGGCTTGCTGAATTTTAAAATACATTTCTCCTTCTTTACCCATGCCCTGTTGTATAATTACATATATCTTCACTGTGTACAAGTATTTCGCTGTGCAATCACTGCTGTGGAGTGCACTGGTTGCACAATCAACTTGTAAATAGTACAGACCCTGATGAGACAGCTCCTGCAGGAGCTGTCTCATCTGGGTATTCACTATTTACAGGTAGGTATATTGACGTGAATAGCAAGCGAAGGGTTAAGAATGTTTATATAGACTATAATTAGAATTGTGGTACATAGCAGAATTGATCTTGTAACAACGCATCCCATTTGCTCGTACATTCCAATATGGCAGCTCACAGCATCCAAGAAGAAATTGATGCTTAAGTGAGTATAGCGCCAGTTGTTTTATAAAGTAAACAGAATAATTGAAATGTGATTTGTAGTATATACCGGAAAAATACAAGGCGCCGGTATGCGGGTCAATGAAATCCGTGGTTACAAAACCAATTCTGCTATCCCATAATTCTAATAATAATCCATATAAAAATTAAGAAATAATATTTTTACCTCAAAAATATATTTTTAGTCCATATAAATATTTTATCAATATTTGTTTTATTAACAAAATCTTGTTTTTACCACATAAATATATTTAAAGAGCATTATGTTTTCTGAGATTTAATAAATATATTATTTATTGAATAAATATATTTTTATTGAACAAATAGTTAAAATTAGTGAAGAATATTTTTACTAACCAATATATTTCTTTATACAATATTTTGCAATACTCCAGATGCCATATATACATGTATAGAAACGTTATAACCGTGCAATAGAATGACAGTCTGAATATTTGCAACCAATATTTCGGATGTAAATTAAACAGAATAATACATGTAATATAAACGAAATAAAAAATAAATACATTTTCTGCTGTGTTTATGTATTATTTTACGAAACAAATTTGAGGAATATTATCTAGTCCACTGCAACCAAATTTAAAATTTGAAAATGAAAAACTGAGATGAATAAAGGATAATGTCAAGAAAATAAGCCGCAGACATGGAACTAAATATTGAAGCAAACAGTGAAGCTCCTGATCAGACCCCGCCTTGAAAATGTGGCGTCTGATCTGGGACTGCGCTGTTTGTCTTGGGGCATTTTGGCAACATCGGCGGTGAACGATTTAAAACAAGGTGTTTTTCCAACATACCAATCAAAACAGCACCAAGTATTTCGAATATAGATCCAAGAATACATGCTTGCCGTATTGTCAACACTTTGGCTCCAGTAGATGTTCCAAAGGAGTTAGCCACATCGTTGGCCCCGAGGCCAAAGGCTAGTACAAAGGCGATGATAAAGCCCAGAATGACTAGCCATAGCCAACTATCGTCATACAGCGACTCCATGGCGGACTGGTGTAGGGGTGCGAACGATCTGGCTCAAATAAACAAACTGGCGCCCGGGGCTGCAAAGGAACGAGACATCGGCGTATTTATACGTACACGTACATGAGGATCGATGAAAAGGGGTGTTACATTTGACACTAGTAGAGATATTCTGGTTTACGCCAAAGCGACCAAGAGTGTACTGTGTAGTCTGCATACAGGAGAATTTAGATATATCGAACTCGGATAACTCGAATTTCGGATTAACTCAAAGCAAACGTCCTTCCAAAGTTGTCAACAATTGTATCACAGCGCATATCTGGAAACATACGTGGCAGCTTAATACAGGTCTAAAGTAAGGCTGAAATCTCCAGTAGGAGATTTCAGCCTTACTTTAGACCTGCATTAAGCTGTGAACTTGAGAAATTGTTAAGATTAGAAATCGAATAACTCGAACCTCTGTTATCTCGACTCTATTATAAACTCAGACAGAATGCACCAATGGATGTCTAAACATTTATAATGGCGGACTGTGCGAAGATTAGAAATAGTTTTCCGATATCGTTGGCTTGCAAACAAACTTAACATTTGCAACAAATTCCATCTACAAAATACGTACCGCCTTGAATATCTATGTAAACATACTTTTGTTATAAATTATGTTTAAAGTAAAAGTAGTGACTGTATCAATATATGACTTAGCTGTGAATTGTCAACAAGGAACATTTGCTACTCTGACAAAACTGGATAATCAGCTTTATATAATTGTATGCGCAAAACAGGACAGAGGCTGGTCAGAGTCAAAACGGACGTCTATCAGAGAAAGGGTTTACAGGTGAATGTCTACCAGTCTTGAATACTTTCACATACTTCGGTTCCATCAAGTTCAAACAGTCTGTCTTTTTTGCATAGGGATCAAAAGGTGTTACTATATGGTAAGATGTTTAATTTTATTAAACAATACGGGTAAATTGTTTAACCCTGTATTAAACATAAATGATCGCATATCAGTATACCAGATGCATTCGAAGTATTATCGGATTGCAGGACACCGGAATTGATCGAGGATTTCCGATTGTAACAAAGCCAATTCCGTCGAATTTTCTTGTTTCTGTATAGCCTCTCTTTCACTACTAACATTGCAAATGCATGGCAAATATGTGATTACCTATGAAACAGTTTGGTTCAAGATGAAATTCTGAGAAACCAGGCGTCTTACCTAGATCCAACCTGTCCCAATATGTCAAGCAGACGATGCATTTTTTGCCGACATTAAGAGACGCGCTAAATGGTAAAGTGTGTTTGGATATATACAGTAATATCTCTCTATAACGGTCACTAAATTGTTTTAATTAGTTGGTATAATAGGACAGGTGACTGCTTAAAACAAGGTGGAAGTAAAACAGAACGCTCCTATAGGAGCATACAATTCAGGTCAGGGGCTGCACTGCTTGCACGTGTGCAGGTCATATACTAAAGAGTAATCTCAAGCTGTGTAGACCCTGATCAGAGGGCACATTTACCTGATAGAGATACCTTTTCACAATTTTGCAAACAGAGAAGACCCAGTCATATAGGAGTCAGCTGGTTCGGGTCTGCTCTGTTAGCCTATGGAATATCACAGATCAGATTATACAGTTCCTTCCATGGCTGTGTTAATATGTCATTATAAAAGAATTTATAATTAATAGCAATGGTGTAATTATTTGCTACATGAATATTCACGGAGCAAAGGTTTAAATCAGAAAGATGCGTTTAGAAATTTAAAATCATGACTTTTCCACCAACCCTTTTATACAAATAAAATAATTTGAAAAAGATTTGTGATGATCATCTTGGGTTCTAGCTGCTTCACGTTTGATTTATCAGTCTTACTTAACCCTTTACCCAATAGCCTGTTTCTAGTTTTGAAGACATATGACTACTTAAAGCAGGTTGAAAGTAAAGCAGAATGCGCCTTAAGGCGCATTCTGCTTTACTTTCAGCCTGCTTTAAGCTACCACCTACTAGCATATAGAAAATATTTATTATGCAATATGTTCATGACTGTATGAATTTGAACTATTTTCTTCAGCGGAGGAATAAATCAAACACGCTAAAAGCCGCTTCTATCAGGTAAAGGGTTAAACATAGCAGGACTGTCGGTGTTATAAACAGAATTGCTTTGTCAGATTCGAATCAAGTCGTAAATTGCTTACACAAAAAGTAGATGAAAGACAATTCTTTATGTCGGTCATTGGACATTAGTGAAGAAAGTGAACGACCACAGTGGTTCATGATACACAAAATATATAGACAAGTCACAATTGTTTACAATAGGTGTCCTATCTAGCAGTAGCCCAGTCCCTTCATTCGTATAAAGGTTAATATTTTACTCCATTATTACGCCTTTATACGCTTTTGCAAATAGTGTAGACCCAGATCAGACGGCTCCTGATGGTACTGTCTGACCAGGGTCTGCTTTGTTTGCGTATAAAATTATAATAGACCTGGTTCTTCAGTTTCTACCAAAACCAAAACAACCCTGCTTACATATGTCATTATAACAATTCATCTAATAAATAATGGTATTATTTCTGCATGAATATTCAACAGGGAAAGGGTTGATGTTTTGTCTTATATTCATACCAGAAATGAATCAACTATGAATATTAGTTAGCTGAATTTTGTAAAGGAAGTATTGAACATAGCAGATACTGTAGACTCAGACCTTTATTATGTAATAGGCCAACAGAACATATTGGTCAGACGGTTGTTACCCTTATCAGCATGTTCCTACAGAAGCTGTCTGATCTGGGTCTACTCTGTTTATAAAGGCGTGAAAATGCGTATCTGTCAGGTAAAGTATTTCCCAGGAGAATGCTCATGCGAGAAATAATGATCTTAAGAAAATTGATTACAATGTAGCTGATTTTTTTATGTCAGAAATATTATCCGACAGTCTTATAGTCCGACAGCCCGGTAGTCTGCAGTCATGGTCATGGTATAAGTTTACGGCATGTTTAACGCATTCCTTCATGCAAACGCTTGTTCACGCATTTGCAAACCGAGTATACCCGAATCAGAGCATTTGTAGGAGCAATCTGACCAGGGCCTGTTTGCTTGTGGAATTATAATAAATCTGACTCGACAGTTTCTAACAATACCAAACAATCATGTGTGCATTTGCAGCAAATCAGTATTCATGATGTAATTATGACTTACATGAATATTGAACCGGGAAAAGGATTAACCCTTCGCTTGCTAATCGCGTCAATATACCTACCTGTAAATAGTGAAGACCCAGATGAGACAGCTCCTGCAGGAGCTGTCTCATCTGGGTCTGCACTATTTACAAGTTGATTGTGCAACCAGTGCACTCCACAGCAGTGATTGCATAGCGAAATACTTGTACACAGTGAAGATAAATGTAATTATACAACAGGGCATGGGTAAAGAAGGAGAAATGTATTTTAAAATTCAGCAAGCGAAGGGTTAACTGTATACAAATAGGTATACATATGGGTCATATATTGAACTGATAAGCGATTAACTTGGTGATGCAATCTTCACGTGCATAACATGTATACTACAAATTACAGCTTGTCCACGTGAAGTGTGTTTGTAGAACGTTTAAAACCTTTGAATACGGGACACGCGTATAATACATATGTCTACAGACAGTGTAAGTAAATATCATAGTGCTCCTAGGTCTGCATTGTTTGCCCCTCGAAATATTTTAGTGAATTTAAGGTTTTCATAATGTTCTAAACAGAACCTGTAGTTAAACACTGATAGGCAATGGCCCCGTTCAATATTCAGCAGTCCAAGGACCACCAGTATAAATTTTACGTGTCATCTATGAGCGGATACAGTAGAATCCCTTTAAACCGGAATTCTAAAATAGACGAATTTTGATACTTTTAGGCAGGTGACTGCTTAATGCAGTGTGAAAGTCATGCAGAAATCTCATAGAGGAGCTTTCTGTATGACTTTCACCCTGTTTTAAGCAGCCACCTGCGTAAAAGTATATCTAAAATCTTCTCAACTAAAACCCCGGTTTAAAAGAAGTTTATTGTAACCAGAATTAGTCTTATTGGGTAGCCTCTGCAGCGACGTTTTACTGTTACTTATTTGAATGAAACAATCAATTGGGCAGAAACATAGTGTAATCATAGAGTGCATGTCAACTACATCTCGTGATGTGATTCATTCCCATGTTCCTGTTAGTCAGAGTAATGTAAGCTAAAACAAGAGGACCATAGTGGTTTTATATCGTTCACCTGAGATATTAGGTCATGTGCTATGTTGGGCATATATGTTTAAACTAATTATAGCATTGAGCATACCGCCTAGCAGTCTTGTATTTTTATCTGGAATAACAAGAAGTTAGCACTCTTGGCAAAAAGCTATCTCAGGAATGTTTCTATTAAAGTAATCCCATAACAATATGCAGAATTTAGCCCCGTCCATGATGTCTAATCTATTTTATTTACACTAAGGTCTTACATTTTTGTAAGGGGTCACCTAAGAAGCATTGCTGCAAACCTTTACTGAAATCCATCTGGTAATATCAGAGCAGACAGATTTTTTTATTGTTTACCTTAGCCATATAAGGAAAATGAGCCCTGCATCTTTTGACCCTTTTCTTAGCGATTGTTTGAACAAAGGGTAAACACTCACCTAAGCCACATTCCTGTAAATCATAATAACATCTGCCTATACTATACTAGTAGCCATATAATCAAATATAGTCCTGCCCCATGTGGCAGCCACATTTTTAACCGATTACAACGGTTTGGACAGCTTGATAGATGGTCACCCAAACAACAATTCTGTTCCACAACACAGTTATTGCCCAGACGAAGATGTTTGCTCGGATGAGCTAAAACCTGGGGTCTTAAATATCCGGCAATCGCTCAAGGCAGGGTGAAGGTAATGTAGAAGACTCACGTGCAAGTTAACCCTTTTGCTGCCAATGCCGGATCTGTGATTACCTATGCAAACAGTTTGGATCCAGATGAGACGCCGAGTAACTCGGCGTCTCATCAGGATCCAAACTGTTTGTTACTGTTACTATGTTTTTGAAACAAAAATGAAGAAACTCAAAAGAATGAAAATTTGTAGCAGACGACAAAGTTAGCAGACGACAGAGTTTGGCAGCGAAAGGGTTAATTTTGAATAGTCGTTGCTGGGAGGTTTTACTGTAACTTTCATTTATCAAGGTAATCTGGGCTAAACAATAAAATGTGCATAAGAACAGTAATAATGCAATCGTAGAGGCCAGTCAAGTACACCTTGTGATATGATTCATCCCCATGTTCTTGTTAGTCAGGTCAATGTATAGTACCCCTGATTCAAATGTGACACAATACTCGTATCCCAGTCATATTGTTTTTCCCTTTCTGTAAATCAATAAAACATGTCTAAAGCGACAATTATGATTATAAATAACTACTGGTCTTTATATCAGCTGACTACGGGACAACTTACTGTGATCGTTTGGAAGCTTTCTGTATACTGTTTTGTCTTGCATTGAGCGACCACCTTCGTTTTAAGTTTTAATTTGTAATGAGTACTTGATAGCTTAAAAAAGAGTTTTACTGATTTTTCAGCACATATCGGCGCTTTGCAATCCAAGTACACTCATCCCCCTACACAACGGCCCATATAGATAAAGATGTACTATTTGATTGTGTAATTTTGTTACATATATTACCTTTTACACCGTGAGTATACGTGTTAATACGTGTTAATGATAATAGCATCACGAATATTAATTAAAGTACATTTATTATAAAGGCGTAAGAACGCATCATATGTTAACCCCATGTTTTAACCCTTTTCGCCATAAATATTCATGAAAGAAATAAATCAGGATTTTTTGGCCAAGGCAGAAACTGTATAATCAGATCTATATTAGTTCATAAGCAAAAAGAGCATACCCTGATCAGACGGACCATAGAGGAGCCGTCTGATCTGGGTATACTCTGTTTGCAAAGGCGTAGAAAGGCGTATTTATGGAGAAAAGGGTTAATACAGAATGAGAAACGTGTTATTCCATATGCAAACAAAGCAACCCTTTATCATACGGTTCCTGCAGAGCTATCAAATTTGTTAAAATGTGAACCCATGGAATTAACCCCTTCGGCGACAAATTTCTAATTGTCGTCTGTATTCCAATTTTGTTAAATCATTCAGTAAAATAATGAAATGAGATAAACAAATGCAAATTTCAAAGGAATAGTGCACAGATATAGAAATAGAGCTGAGACAAAAACTGAAGTGCCTGAACAGACGCCGACTTTTCACTATTTGCCGTGGCGCATATGTGCGAAATTGGCGGTGAAAAGGTTAAGGCTTAATGAGTGGCAGATTTGGCATAAAGAGCTAGATTGTTTTGTTTCAAATGAACAGTATAATGACTACAGTAGAAATTCTCTACAGCAACCACGTTACTCCATTACTATTCATATAAGAAATTATGCCACCTAGAATATAAAGTAGGTGAATATTAATAAAATGACATATGAACGCAAAACATTCTCGGCCATAGCAGAAACTGAAGAATCGAGAAATTAAACAAAATAAATAGGACAGATCCTGGTCTGGCGGCCAATACAGGAGTCTCTGATCCGGATATGTTCCGTTTGGAAAGGCGTTACAATTTGTATTCAAGATACATGTAGTATAAAATCGGAAGTCTTTCAATGCAGGCTGTTGCTTGGTGCTTTCTAAAATATGCCCAGCATTAGGCTGTCCTGAATAGGATAGGGCATGTAGTGAGTGGTTTCAATGTACTTCAGCTTTTATTTATGCTATGTTCGTCACGTGACACAGGAACCAAATTGCTACTGATTACATAGGTTTGAATGCATTCTGTCACGCTAATAATCTTAATTCTTCTTAATTCTTCTTAATCTTCTTAATCCCTTATATTATGAGTAGAGTAAAACCTCTCTAAACCGGACGTTAAATTTAGTATAAGTATCAATCTTTGAGACAGGTGGCAGCTTAATGAAGGACGAAAGTCATGCAGAAAGCTCTGCATGATTTTCATCCTGCATTAAGCAGCCACCTGCCTAAAAGTATATAAATTCTTCTCTACTAGAATTCCGGTTTAGAGGGGTTTCACTGTACTTGCAGAATTTATGACTTAATGATTACATGTATATTCGCATATGAATAAAGGAATTCAGCCAATCAGATCCTACAGAGGCCTACTGATCTTGGTATGTCCCTTTGTGTGCATAGGCTTAACCCTTTCCTTCATATACACGTGTTTCACGCATTTGCAAACAGAGTAGACCCAGATCAGACGGCTAATGCAAATTGGATATATGTGTTTCTTTACTTTCTAAAATGGCTACAATGTTCCACCTTCCATGTATCTACTATTTTGTTCTTGAATATTTGGTAGGTATTGAAAATTGGACTTAATATAGAAATGGTTAGAAAAGTGTCTCTATTATGTAAAGGGTTATTTAACCTTTAGCCTGCCATGGGCGGGTGAGTGAATACCTATGCAAACAGTTTTGATCTAGATGAGACGCCGAGTAATTCGGCGTCTCATCAGGATCCAAACTGTTTGACATCCTGGTTGCATTTTGGTAGACACTTTGATTATAGTTTAAATTTTGAAACTGTAGTAGGTAAAACATTCTATTAAAATAATTTGCTCAGCAAGCTAAAGGTTAATCATTCCAAAATACTTCCAGGGTGTTAAACAGTTCGGGTACCAGTTCGACGCCGAGACAGTCTTGATTGAATCGGAAGTAGCCAAACCTGCACATGATCTGAAGTTTACTGATATACAGTAAAACCTCTCTATAACGACCACTAAATTATGTTAATTAGTTGGTATTTTGGGCAGGTGGTTGCTTAAAGGAAGGTGAAAGTGAAACAGAACGCTCCTATAGGAGCGTTCTGTTTTACTTTCACCTTGCTTTAATCATCCACCTGCTTTTAACACAAAATATTTGATGTAATTTAGACAGTCTGCACTTGATCTGCAGTTACAACATGTATACATGTAATTCATTTCTTAGCGGAGTAAATGGTAACTAAGATAGAAGTGATGAGTAAAAACAACAAAAATAAATAGTTCGTACTTACCTCGGGGTCTGTGTGAATGGTATATACATGTACATTTGTTTTATTACTACTTAATGTTTTATTGTTGATTTAGTGAATGACTATATATCAATTGAGCCTGCATACCTTGCTTTTGAATATACGGTAGGATCTGTCTTAAGCGGACATCAAAATAGATTTAATTATGGGCCTATAAGGCACGTGGTAGCTTAATGCAGGTTAAAGTGATTTAGTTAGCTCCTAGAGGAGCTTTCTGCATTACGTATGTCCTGCATTAAGCAGCCACCTTGTTTTAAGGCTCGTGTGTTCAATAAATGACTGGCCACTTGAGACAGGTTCTACTGTAGACTTATGCCTTCATCCGATGACTTCATGTATCATGAATACAGTAGAATCCCTCTAATGCGACTACTTAACGACTAAACATGGATGTCTTTATAAGCAGGTGGTTGCTTAATGCAGGACAAAAGTAATGCAGAAAGCTCTGTAGGAGCACATTTGTCTCGGAGCACATTTGTCTTACGTAAGACCGATGCGGTTGCATTTGTCTCACGTAAGACAAATGCGACCTCAAATGTTTCACCAAAATAACACAATTGTGTGACAGATTTGCTCCGATCAAGTTTTTTAAGGGACAAGAAAGCACAATTGTCTCAAGTCAATTTTATGAAATACAAGTACATTTGTCACATATTTTTCCACGGTAGGAAAAATCTTAGAATCGAGGTTCGCCGTTTTACCTCATGTCAAGTGTAATTATCAACAGGTTTGCTAATGCTTTTCTATATAAATTCTTAAACCTAAAAACTGTAGTGGAACTATTAATTCCAATATCTCTAATTCAAGACATTTTATTGTCTGAACCTTAAGGTGTACACCAAACATACGGAATCCTGATAGTGGCATATGGAATACCGTGCCTCGCATCCTTATACGTCTCAGGTGGCCGATACAAGGCAAATGATTGTAAGCCAGAACTACTCCAATTAACTATCACTCTGCTTTCAAAATTGAAACTCAGATAACCCTTTACCCCATGAATATTCATATAAGAATTAATAACATAATGAATGTACATTAGATTTATTGTTATAATAGCACATGGACCCACGAAATTTTGGTCATGGCAAAAACTGTAGGACCATGTCTATATTTTATCAAAAGCAAACAGAGCAGACCCTGATCAGACAGCTCCTACAGGAGCCGTCTGATCTGGGTCTACTCTGTTTTCGAATGCATAGAAAGGCGTACTGTATTTATGAAGTAAAGGGTTAAGGGAGATCTGCAGTCATTACAATGAAACCCCTCTCAAGCAATCATCAAAAAAGAATTCTTGGACTTAATCCTTTACTTGATAGAAACACCGTTGACTTCACTTAAATACCAAGACTTCGTGATACAAACGGACATAAGCCGGGTAAATTAAATAATTTTCAAGAATAGCTCCATTATTTCTCCACCGAACCCTTTGTTGTGACCAGTCTTTAGAATCGTCTCTAAGAGTCTCGAAGCTTTTGGCGGAGAAATTGTGTTTTTGGTATCTGAGTACGTACAGTTATCTGTTGTTCTGAATTGTCTGGTATGAAGGATCTCTCTGCTTAAGTCAAACAATTATTGGCAAGTTTTGGACAGACAAATAGACAGACCAAGAACAAGATATCCCCAGAATCTGAATCCTAATAATATGGGGGTTTTATGATCTGTATAATGACTGTTATAAAACTGCACATAGTTTGGAGAGAGTAAAAAATGTTTCACATTCAGGCCACATATTTAACTCTTTACTCCATGAATAGTCATGCAAGAAATAATGACATCATGAATATTTAATGGATATTTTTTATCATTTTTGACATTTTGGCCATGCTAGAAACTGTAGAATCATACTTATAGTATAAAGAGCCGTCTGATCTGAGTCTAGTCTGTTTGCAATGGCAAAGAAAAGCTTTATGAAGGTAAGGGTTAAAAGAACATAACTAACCTTCACCCACAGTCCATGATAGACGTGCTACTATAAAGTATACTGAGTACAATATATATTGTATACCAGCTTAACCCTTTACTGTAAAGACATCTTGCGTATCAATTAGTTGTCTAAGACAATAATTATATCTATATTATGTCATATGCAACCAGAGTAGACCCTGATGAGACGGCTCAAAATGGAGCCGTCTGATCTGGATCTACTCTGTTTGTAAAGGCGTAGAAAGATGTATTTAAGGAGTAAATAGTTAACGCTTTACTCCATGAATACATACATAAGACCTCATTGACTGATCTGTGAACAAGGCAAGTATTTAGCACGGCAGAAACTGTAGAATCATATCAATATTATTCCATAAGCAAACAGAGCAGACACTGACCAGACAGCTCCTACAGGAACTGCCTGACCTGGTTCTACTCTATTTGCAAAGGTGTAAAAAGCATCTCTATTGGGTAAAGGGTTAATTGAAGAATGGCAGTAATGAGACTGAAAGTATCCGGCATTCGCAAACAGTATAGATCAAATTTAGTCTTCATTGTTTATGTGATGGACAAAATATTATTACTTATGAGGCATAAAAATAATGTAGGCCCTGATTTAATGTTTTGATTCAATGAAATGACTGATATCTGAGTCCACACTGTTTGCAACTGAGTGACAATCTGTTTGATATTCTGAAAACTGTTTATCAATGAACATGCTACCCTTTCCTTTTACTATGTGTATTCCAAATTTCAATGTCTACCGAATATTCATGAAAAACTAGTTACAATGAAATCGGGAAGGTGGAACACTGTAGCCATTTTAGAAAGAAAGATGCATATCCTTAAAATTCCATTAGGAAACGGAGCAGACGGTTTGCAAATGCGTGAAAAGGCATGAAGGAAAGAGTTAAGAAAACCCACCGGCACAGCTAGCAATATACCAGAATTACCCTAAATATTCAGGAACAAACATAGGCATATCCCGATTAAAATGCAGATCCAGATCAAATGACACAATTAGTATATTTAAATTAACCAATTCCCTTATAAAGACGCCTATGTAAAAGTCACTTTTTGAAACCATTGTGATAGATAGAACTCATTTGGAACAAATGCTCTGTTTATCACAATGATTTAAAAGCTACACAATTCTAAACTTTTCCTTTTCTCTATTTAATGCTCCATTTCGGTAGGTTGGGTCTAAAAATAGAGCACGAAGCTTACAAAACAGGGACTTCAGAAAAATAAGCGGTCAAAATTCGACAGCCCAGTGAAAATATCCGCAGACGGAAAGTTTGGGTGAAGTCCGTGTTTTTTCAAATGCCGTAGGTCCGTCAAAAACACGGACCTCGATTTCAGAAACATATGCGGAAAATATATGGCAGCCCGGAGAAAACATACGCAGACGGAAAAGCTGGATGAAGTCCGTGTTTTTCTTATAGCCAAAGGTCTGTCAAAAACACGGACTTCAGAAAAATATACGGCCAAATATTTGGCAGCCCCGAGAAAAGATCCGGGCCTGGAAACTCTGGGCGAAGTCCATGTTTTCCCAATGACATAGATCCGTCAAAAACACGGACCTTAACTTCAGATATATATGCGGCCAAAAATTCGGCAGCCCCAAGAAAACATCCGCAGACGGAAAAGCTGGATGAAGTCCGTGTTTTTCCCATAGCCATAGGTCCATCAAAAACATGGACTTCAGAAAAATATGCGGCCAAATATTCGGCAGCCCCGGGAAAAGATCGTCCATGTTTTCCCAATGACATAGATCCGTCAAAAACACGGACCTCAATTTCAGATATATATGCGGCCAAAAATTCGGCAGCCTCGAGAAAACATCCGCTGACGGAAAAGTTGGATGACGTCCTTGATTTTCCCACAGCCATAGGTCCGTCAAAAACACGGACTTCAGAAAAATATGCAGTTAAAAATTCGGCAGCCCCGGGAAAACATCCGCAGACGGAAAAGCTGGATGAACTCCGTGTTTTTCCCATAACCATAGGTCCGTCAAAAACACGGACTTCAGAAAAATATGCGGTTAAAAATTCGGCAGCCCCGAGAAAACATTCGCAGCCGAAAAATCTAGGTGAAGTCCGTGTTTTTCCCATAGCCATAGGTCCGTCAAAAACACGGACTTCAGAAAATTATGCGGTTAAAAATTCGGCAGCACCGAGAAAACATCCGCAGACGGAAAGCTGGATGAAGTCCGTGTTTTTTCCATAGTCATAGGTCCGTCAAAAACACGGACTTCAGAAAAATATGCGGTGAAAAATTCGGCAGCTCTGAGAAAAAATCCGCAGCCGGAAACTCTGGGTGAAGTCCGTGTTTTCCCATTGACATAGATCCGTCAAAAACACGGACCTTAACTTCAGATATATATGCGGCCAAAAATTCGGCAGACCCGAGAAAACCATAGGTCCGTCACAAACACAGACTTCAGAAAAATAAGCGGTTAAAAATTCGGCAGCCCCGAGAAAACATCCGCAGACGGAAAAGCTGGACGAGGTCCCTGTTTTCTCAATGGCATACATCCGTCAAAAACATGGACTTCAGATATATATGCGGCCAAAAATTCGGCAGCCCCGAGAAAACATCCGCAGACGGAAAAGCTGGATGAAGTCCGTGTTTTTCCCATAGCCATAGGTCCGTAAAAAATACGGACTTCAGAAAAATGTGCGGTTAAAAATTCGGCAGCCCCAAGAAAACATCCGCAGACGGAAAAGATGGATGAAGTCCGTGTTTTTCCATAGGCATTTGTCCGTCAAAAACACGGACTTCAGAAAAATATGCGGTTAAAAATTCGGTAGTCCCGAGATAAAATCCGCAGCCGGAAACTCTGGGTGAAGTCCGTGTTTTCCCAATGACATAGATCCATCAAAAACACGGACCTCAACTTCAGATGTATATGCGGCGAAAAATTCGGCAGCCCCGAGAAAACATCCGCAGACGGAAAAGCTGGATGAAGTCCGTGTTTTTCCGTAGCCATTGATCCGTCAAAAAAACGGACTTCAGAAAAATATGCGGTTAAAAATTCGGCAGCCCCGAGAAAAATCCGAAGACGGAAAAGCTGGATGAAGTCCGTGTTTTTCCCATAGCCATATGTCCGTCAAAAACACGGACTTCAGAAAAATATGCGGTTAAAAATTCGGCAGCCTCGAGAAAAAATCCGCAGACGGAAACTCTGGGTACTGTCCGTGTTTTCCCAAAGACATAGATCCGTCAAAAACACGGACCTCAACTTCAGATATATATGCGGCCAAAAATTCGGCAGTCCCTAGAGAACATCCGCAGACGGAAAAGCTGGATGAAGTCCGTGTTTTTCCCATAGCCATAGGTCCGTCAAAAACACGGACTTCAGAAAAATATGCGGTTAGAAATTCGGCAGCCACGAGAAAAAATCCGCAGCCGGAAACTCTGGGTGAAGTGCGTGTTTTCCCATTGACATATATCCGTCAAAAACCACGGACCACTACTTCAGATATATATGCGGCCAAAAATTCGGCAGCCCCGAGAAAACATCCGCACACGGAAAAGCTGGATGAAGTCCGTGTTTTTCCCATAGCCATAGGTCCGTCAAAAATACGGACTTCAGAAAAATGTACGGTCAAAATTTCGGCAGCCCCGAGAAAAAATCCGCAGCCGGAAACTCTGGGTGAAGTCCCTGTTTTCCCAATGACATAGTTCCGTCAAAAACACGGACCTCAACTTCAGATATATATGCGGTCAAAAATTCGGCAGCCCCGAGAAAACATCCGCACACGGAAAAGCTGGATGAAGTAACGGATTACGTATTTAATACTTTGCTCTAGTTATTCGTCATTTAATGCATTTGCAAACAGAATAGACCCATATCAGACGACTTCTGTATGGTCAGGGTATTCTCTGTTTTCTTATGAAATAATACATGTCTGATTCTACAGCTTTCCATGGTAATACGTTTCTTGTCCATACGCTATTTTAAATATAAAGCTAATTATTGTTCACGATGTCATAATTACTAATATTCACTGCGTAAAGGGTTAATGTAGCGAGACTAAACGTTTGTACATTCAATATAAAGGTCAGAGTGGTCAGTAACGGTCAGTTTATTATGTGGATAATATTATCCAACCTTCATGCAGTAGTTAGTGTTGTCTATTCTAGGTTTCGAATGTAATGGGGAATATGACTAAAATTCAGATAACGCACCAATTTAAGCAAATTCGCCTTCTTTATCTGTGTAGAAAATTCCCCCTCCAATGAAAAGTATGGGGGATTTTAAAAAAACTGGGGTGAATCCCCCCTCCCCTGTTTAGAATAGACACTGTACATGTATACTCAAAGATATTTCTAAACCGACACTTTTTATTTGTGGAATATTTTTGTTATACGCAAGTTACATAAATAACATTTTGTGCAGATATATTATATTGAAAGTATGCAATATGAAATATGCACTATGAAAATATGCAATATGAAAAATGCACTATGAAAGTATGCAATATAAAATATGCACTATGAAAATTGCAATATGAAATATGCACTATGAAAGTATGCAATATGAAATATGCACTATGAAAATATGCATTATAAAATATGCACTATGAAAGTATGCAATATGAAGTATGCACTATGAAAAATATATGCAATATGAAAGATGCACGATGAAAGTATGCAATATGAAATATGCACTATGAAAGTATGCAATATGAAATATGCACTATGAAAATATGCATTATAAAATATGCACTATGAAAGTATGCAATATGAAGTATGCACTATGAAAAAAATATGCAATATGAAATATGCACGATGAAAGTATGCAATATGAAATATGCACTATGAAAGTATGCATTATAAAATATGCACTATGAAAGTATGCAATATGAAGTATGCACTATGAAAAAAATATGAAATATGCACGATGAAAGTATGCAATATGAAATATGCACTATGAAAGTATGCAATATGAAATATGCACCATGAAAGTATGCAATATGAAATATGCATTATGAAAATACGCAATATGAAATATGCAATATGAAAGTATGCAATATGAAATATGCACAATGAATGTATGCAATATAAAATATGCACTATGAAAGTATGCAATATGAAATATGCACTATGAAAGTATCATAATATTTTCAAGGTTTTCACAATTCTAGGGGCATGATTTATATAACTGTTGTAGAGGACCTGAGCATGGTGCTATGTGCCAAACATGAAAGCTGAGAACCTTCTAATGTCAGGGGAGAAGATTTTCAAAGTGTTCACTATATGTTTCTAAAGAAAACAAGGCACCCCTGGGGCGGGGCCAATTTTGACCACAGGAACATACTTTATATAACTTTTGTAGAGGATCTACAGGTGATGCTATGTGCCAAAGATGAACGCTGAAAACCCTGTAGATTCAGATGAGAATATTTTAAAGTTTCAGAATGTTGACAACTGACGACGGACGCCACACGACGCACGCCGACGGACGACGGACATCAGGCGATCACTAAAGCTCACCCTGGGGATTTTGTGCTCTGGTGAGCTAAACACGACGACCTTATTCATTTTCTACAAAGATGCGCCTCTTAACGCTTTTGAAAACAGAGTAGACTAAGATCAGGGCACTCGGCTTGCTCATGGAATTATCAAGATCTGATTCAAGTGTCTGTCACGGCCAAAACAATCATTTTCATTTAACATTGAAAACTATAATCATTGCATATTTGTGCTGTTGTTGACCGGTTTTTAGACTGGCAGAAGCCAGTCTTTAGTACTGCAGATCGGATTCAGCTATTCAGCTATCGTACCAGTGCCACGTCCGATTTAAAATGTGTGTGTATTAATGCACCATAGGCGGATCCATATGTCTAATCGCATATTTTCAATACAGCAAATTACCACTTAACTACTGTTTGAACCAGGGTTGCGGATCAGCCCCTGTCCTGCGATATGCCTGCGATTCTATATCAAATGTTGATGAGGAGTTAAGCGGTTAAAACAATAGTACCCCTTGAAATCTCACTCTTATCATTAAGAAAGTGATACGAAGCACTCCTATATATTTTGGGCAGGACAAGTAAACTAAAATATTTGAAAACCATTACCAAAACGGGAAGAGAAAATGAGCATATTATAGCATTGAAGCTTCGGATCAATTTCATAATGAGAGAATCGGATCTTTGTTATCTCGTATATATACGCAAATGAATGGACCCTCATCAAACAGTTCCTAAAGGAGATGTGCGATATGAGTCTAATGTTTGCAAATGCGTAATGCTCGATGGTGAACATATTCTATATTCGGATTTGGAAAGAAACCTGTGAGATTTGATAATGGTATTTGAAACATGTTAACCCTTTCCCTGATGAATATTAATGTAGGAAATAATGACGTCATGAATATTAATAAGATTATTTTTTATAATGGCATATGAACACAGGACATTTTGGCTCAGGCAGAAGCTGTAGAATCATATCTATATTACACCATAAGCAAACAGTGCAGACCCATAAGAGCCGTCTGATTTGGGTCTACTCTGTTTGCAGATGCGTCAAAATGTGCTTACATAAGGGAAAGGGTTAGCGCTTGTGTTGTACAGTTATTTTTGGATTATGGTTTCTCATATCTATGTCCATATATCTGGTTGACTCTATTTGTTACTAGTCAACAAGACCATAATTTTCCACCCAGAGCGTCTTCACGATTTTTAAGTATTCTTCAGTTTTCAACCATAAATATGAGGAACAAATAGTCAGTGCCTGATATTGTCAGCTGCCACCTAATTTTATAACGCACGGAATGCTTTATATTCTTTAACCCATTACCTCATAGGCTATTTTTAGATACAACCTCTTTCAATACATCTAACAAAACGGAGCATTAACTAGAGAAAAGGAAAAAAATAGACTTTTGTAGTTTGAAACCATTGTGATAAATAGAGCATTTGCTCCTATAGGAGCAAATGCTCTATTTATCACAATGGTTTCACAATGTGACGTTTACAGAGTCGTCAAAAGTCGTCAATATGAGGGAATGGGTTAACTGTCACCTAATTTTATAACGCATGGAATACTTTATATTCCTTAATGAAAGACGCCACTATAATCAAACAGTTTGCATCCTGATGAGGCGTCCAGATACCCGGCGTCTCATCTCTATACAAAGTGTCTGCAAACACTGATTGTTCCATGTTATTCTAGTTTTATTACACCTGACCTTTGTTATATTTCAAGTTTTAGTCTTAACAATTCATAAACAAATACCACTTGACTTTGACCTCTGTAAGAAAACCGTAGTAAATGCTTTTATTTAAACACTAAAGTGTCTGATCGATCATCCTTCAGATAGTGAACAAATAGGTCATAAGTTTAACCATTGACCTGGTAGAGACAAATTTAATGCATTTACAAACAGAGCAGACCTAGATCAGACATCTCCTGTAGGAACTGTCTAATCAGGGTCTGTTCCGGTTACTTCTGAAATCGTACAGGGTCCATGCTTATAAAACTTTTGGTTGAGTCTGAGTTCGTTCTCAAGTTTTTGATTGGTCAGATTTGAGCCTTTGGCTCAAATCTGATCAATCAAAAGCTTGATAACTCAAATCTGACCAATTAAAAGCTTGAGAACGAACTCAGACTCAGCTAAAAAGTTTTATTAGCAGGGACCCTGGATCTTGGTCTACTGCTCCGGTCATGGTCAACATATTCCTCGTCTATGATCTATGTTATATAATAAGAGGCAGATCTATGTTATATCTTAAGAGTCAGATCTGTTATATAATAATAGACAGATCTATGTTATATAATAATAGACAGATCTATGTTATATAGATCTATGTTATATATCTTAAGAGTCAGATCTGTGTTATATCATAAGAGGCAGATCTATGTTATATAATAAGAGACAACTCTATGTTATATCCTAAGAGTCAGATGTATGTTATATCATTAGAGGCAGATCTATGTTATATAATAATAGTCAGATTTATGTTATATAATAAGAGGCAGATCTATGTTATATCATAAGAGGCAGGTATATGGTATATAATAAGAGTCAGATCTATGTTATAATAATAGACAGATCTATGTTATATAATAATAGTCAGATCTATGTTATATCATAAGAGTCAGATCTATGTTATATAATAAGAGACAGATCTATGTTGTATCATAAGAGGCAGGTCCATGTTATATAATAAGAGACAGATCTATGTTATATCTTAAGAGTCATATCTATGTTATATCATAAGAGGCAGGACTATGTTTTATAATAAGAGACAGATTTATGTTATATAACAAGAGACAGATCTATGTTATATAATAAGAGACAGGTCTATGTTATATCAGAAGAGCCTAATCTGTGTTATATAGCATAAGAGCCTGGTCTATGTTGGTTCATAAGAGGTGGATCTATGTAATCTTAGTGCTAGACGTAAGTTATACAGAGAGCTCATGTACTTCGCCCAGATGTTTTGTGAGAAACTCAAGCTAACACTACTACTATATATATATATATATATATATGCACTGTATATGATAGTATATCTAGTATAAAAGGCGTTTTAAAAGAAAATGATTTCTGGTCCAAATTGTGAGCATTTTGGTATTAGTTTAGATACTTGCATAGAAACATGTACTCTTGTTATATAACATAGACCTGACACTTATTATATAACATAGATCTAACTCTCCTATAGGAGCTTTCTGAATTACTTTCAACCTGTATTTAGCTACCGTCTGCATGTCTTAAAGACCCAGAAATAGACATTTTTAATGATATAGCCTACAGGTTCTATAGTGTATGTCATTTGTTCTTTAGCCATTTAATCCATATATGCGCCTTTATTCCTTTTTGCAAACCGATTACGTTTCGAATAGGAGCTCTGTTTTCTTATGGAATAATACAGATCTGCTATTATCATAGATCCCCCAGTCTACAATGTCATTGTCAATTCAACTAGATATAGGCCTATACATATTCATAAAGTTACTATTTTCACTTGAATAAGCACGAAGTAGAGGTTTAAAAACTCTAAATATGTTAAATATGTATGTACTAATATATACCACGTGAATAATTATATATTTTATGTAACAGTGCTGAGTTTGATGGTTCGCCAATTACGAGGAAAATAACCCCCCCCCCCCCCCTCCCAAAAAAAAAAAAAAGTCTTATTGAACACTGGTCTTGAACAGTTATCCTCGTTGAAACTTTAAGCATTTGCTGATCTAGTGTCAAACAACTTGTAGGCTATATTCTGGGTGCCGACTTATTCGTTTTATCTGGATCCGCGCTGTTTGCAAATGCCGGTCAGGGATTTCGCTTTAAAAACGGAATAAGGGTTGGGTTTTGAATAGTCTAAGGGAGATAATCCAGTATCATGACTAATATGTACGGTTAAGTATTTATCACAGCACCGTCTTTGTTGACATTTCCGGGGTGTGTGATGACAAATCATCTCATGAAGTTGATGTAGTTCTCAAAAAACCCTAACATGACACCCACTGGTATTTTACTGGCAAGTCGCTGAATCAGTTGGCAATAGTCAAAACAAACATGGCATCGACTACAGCCACTGCCGCCAGTACTGGTAATAGACGAAAGGCGTAAGTGGATTGTTTACTTTTTGTTCCTCTCTCTTTCACAGGTGTTTGAATGAAGGTGCTAATTAAATCAAAACACAAACACATTGTCGTCTGTCTTAAACTGTTCCCTAATACAAATATAAACGTGTTTTCACGCATTTGCAAACAGAGTAGACCCAGATCAAATGGCTCCTATTGATTCCCAATTGAATAGGTTTCTGGACGGCTCGGTACCAAACCTGCTCGGCCCCTAGACAATTCGGCCCCAAGACGATTCGGCACCATGGTAAACTCGGCCCCTCCCAATATTTTACCCTATACGATTCGGCACCTATTTATTTTCATTAATATTTGTTATCAAATTTACATTTTCCCTTTCAATCAATCAATATTAAGATAAACTTATAAGGTGGATCCAGGTCATTGTTTTAAATTACGGAACATTGATTTGGATTAAATACATGCGGTAAATTTAGGTTTGATGAAGAGATGCTAAATACTTTGGATTCCGATCAATCAGTTTCAAACTTAAGTTATTTTCAGATCATACAATGAATTATTGGTACAGAATGTTGATTTGGATCCCTTTTGCTGTACGTTCACATTTATGTTATGTTCGGTAGTGCGTGATATTTAATAATATTTAACTATTTGCCTGCTATGGATGGATTTACTCACTAAGGGTGATTGCCTTTGCAAACAGTTTGGATTCTGATGAGACTCAGAGTAACTTGGCATATCATTGATCAGAATCCAAACTGTTTGTCACTGAGATTATATTTTCGCAAAGAAATGGCAGAATAACATAAAGTTTTAAAATTTCAGCACATAATAGATCTATAGCAGACGACAAAATATAATGTACCAGACAAAAAATTACTTAGCACGCTAAGAGTAAATAACGAGAAGGTAAACGGTTGGGGTCCCAACCAATCAATTGCTAATTGGATTATGTGAAAACTAACTCACGGTATAACATCAAAGTGGGTGTACAGGTGTTAAATAACCTTCCAGTAGAACAATTATACTAGAATTATCACAATAAATCTGTATATCAGAGGCTAAAGTAAACGTAAAAACGATAAATAACATAATTGGCAATTAATTTAATAAATGATCTGTCTTTCAAAAATGTCGGTCAGTTCAAAAGCGTTGAATGATTCAGAATTTTGGGCTCGTGAAAGCAGGATCCACATCCCAAGCCCTAGCTGTATCTGTTAAATACCTGCTTAATATGGTAAATGTTAATCTGGGTCTAAACTGTGATACATTTATGTCAATACAGTTGAAATCTATATCTATCATTTCAACAGCCTGTAAGCACCAAAAAAATGGTTTAAACAGGTTGAAATTACCTATACAATTCTAATGTAATAAAGGTGCCGAATCGTCTAGGGCCAATTTGTCCAGGGGCCGAGTTGTCTAGGGGCCGAGTTGGTTTGGTGCCGAGTTGTCTAGAAATCATTGAATATTCAATCAGACGGCTCTTAGAACTTCTCTTCTTCTCCTTCCAGTTTCCTGGCCAACCTTGACTTATCGAGTATTTTGCCAGGTTATGGTCTGCACTTGTAAACACCCTCCCCTCCCTATTCCCATTTTGGAAAAGTAAGACTAGGGCGGGGAGGCGGTTTACAAATGCAGACCACAATCTGGCAAAATACTCGATAAGTCAAGGGTGGCCAAGAAACTGGAAGAAGAGCCGTCTGATCAGGGTTTACTCCCTGTTAGATTGGATTCACAATTGAATATTCAGTATGAGAAGCAATACTATTTCAAAGAAAGATACATCATATTTTCAAACACAACATAAATATGATCAAGACAAAATAAGTCCTCTTATCCCTAGTTTTATAATTATTTTCCAATAAATCAGTTATTATATGTCTCCCCCTGTATACTGGAGAGATATTTTGTCTTTGTGTGTGGCCTCCATCTGTCTGATTTTGATTTGTCTGCGCAGTTTCTCCAAAAGCTTTGGTCGGATTTTCATGAAAGTTTAAAGGATTGATCAGCACCATGCCTAGTTGTGCATATCTTATTCCTGTTCTGGATCAATGATTTTCTGCAAGAGTTATGGGACTTTGAAATTTTTACATGGAAAAATTTGTCTGCGCGGTTTCTCCAAAACCTTTAATAATTTTTTTATGAAACTTCATAGGATTGATCAGCAATATGCCTAGATGTGCATATCTTATTCATGTTCTGGCTCAATGATTTTCTGCAGAGTTATGGTACTTTGAAGTTGTATATGGAAAATTTTATCCGCACAGTTTCTCAAAACCTTTGATCAGATTTTATGAAACTTCATAGGATTGATCAGCACTATGCCTAGTTGCGCATACCTTATTCCTGTTCTTGCTCCATGATTTTCTGCAGAGTTGGTGGACTTTGAAATTTTTAAATGGAGAATGTTGTCCGCGTTGGTTTCTCCAAACCCTTGGTTGCATTTTCATGAAACTTCATAGGATTGATCAGCACCATGTCTAGTTGTGCATATCTTATATGATATCTTATTCCTGATCTGGTTAGATTATTTCTGCAGAGTTATGATTCTTTGAAATTTTTGCATAGAAAATTTTGTCCGCACGGGGGCGTGGGGTGGGGGGAGACATCAGTTGTTGTATCAAAAACGATTATAGTTCTCCTTGTGTATATCTTTCATTGTAAAATTAGATTAACACATTTACTCATCGGCTATTTTTATATCCAACCTCTTTGAATAAATCTAATGAAAAGGAGCATTTAGTAGAGAAAAGGAAAACTTCAGTATAACATGGTCAAAAAGTTGTGACTCAACTGGGGCTTGAACCCGGGATTTGGCTTGCCATGCCAACACTCTACTGACTGAGCTATCAAGCCACACAGTTTAAAGCCTATCATCTGTTTAACCGCAATCTCTACCCGGCTACACAGACACCCTCTAAACAAGAATTCATCCTGAGTTCTTACTCAAAGAACACTCCACAATTTTTTTCATATGAATCACCTTGGGGGTTATTTACATTTGGCACCAAATGTAACATGGTGAAAAAGTTGTGACTCTAAAGGGGCTTGAACCCTGGGCCTTTGGCTTACCATGCCAACACTCTACCAACTGAGCTATAGAGCCACACAGTCAAAAGCCTGTCAACTATGAGCCACACAATCAAAAGCCCCTACCGGACTACATTAGAATTGTGTAGTTTTGAGCAAATGCTCTATTATCACAATGGTTTCAAAAATATTATAGATCTGATTCTACAGTTTCTGTCATGGCCATTATTTCATGTGTTCACATACCATTATAAAATTCATCTAATTTACATTCATGATGTCGTTACTTCTTATGTACAGTCACTACATGAATAAAGGATTACACATAAAATGACCAAAATTGAAAAGAATCAGCAAGAATAGGCCAACAGCATTTGATGTCAATAATAGGCTATACAGGAAATGACACTTTACACAATTATAAACACATATTACATTTTAACACAACTAACACCATATTTATACTCTTGACATAAGAGTTCAAATAAATTTCCTCTAACAAAGATGTTTTCTGCTAAAAAATGTTGAATATAACCCATAAAACAGTCTCATAGTTGAGATTTGGGATTTTTAGATCTCTTATGAGTTATCAAACAGACAAGGCTATTTACATGATGACATCATGGATATTAATAGCCTGTTAGATTAATTTTATAATGACTTGAACACAGGTATCAGCAGGAAACATCTCCTGGCACCTTGAACAGATTAGACACCGATCAGGTAGACCCTGTAGGAACCTCTGATCATGGTATACTCCGTTTGCTTATGAAATAACCCTTCTCTTGCTGAATTTTAAAATGCATTCTTCTGTACCCATGCCATGTGGTAATTACATATATCTTCTTTGTCTACAATTATTTCTCTGTGCAATCACTGCTGTGGAGTGCACTGGTTGCACAATCAATTTGTAAATAGTGCAGACCCTGATGAGACAGCTCCTACAGGAGCTGTCTCATCTGGGTCTTCACTATTTACAGGTAGGTATATTGACATGAACAGCAAGCGAAGGGATAATATAGATCCAATTTTTCAGTTTATGCTTTGGCCAAAACTGCTTGTGTTCATATGCTGAAATAATTTCTTTTTGATATTGTCTATTATCCCTTTACTCCATGAATATTTATGTAAGAAATAATGACATCATGAATATTAATTAGATAAATTAGTAATACATGTTATAGCATATGGACACAGGAATTTTTTGGCACTGGAAGAACCTGTAGAATCATATCTACATCATATCATAAGCAAACAGAGCAGACCCTGATCAGACGGGTCCTATAGGAGCTGTCTGATCTGGGTCTACCCTGTTTGCAAGGGCATAGAAAGGTATATTTATGGAGTATACGGTTAAATGAAAACTCATCAGGTAATGGGGTTAAATTTTACCTGTTCAACATTTATGTAAGAAATAATGACATCATGCATATTTATAAATCTTGGTCTACTCTGTTTGCAATTGCTTGAAAAAGCATTTATGTGAAGGAAAGTGTTAAGGATTTATTTTTTCTTTCAGGGATGCCAAAGTGATAATCATGGGTGATTATGCAGTTGGCAAGACCTCTTTAATTAGTCGATATATTGAAGGAACGTTTAAACCTCATGAATCTGTAAGTACTTAGTGTTTATATATATTAGGCAAAGTTTTACCTTAATTTCGTAACTATATACAGTGAACCGTTCAGAACCCTCATTATACCGGCATTCGTTACAATGGCACCCTCATTATACCGGCATTCGTTACAATGGTACCCTCATTATACCGGCATAACTCATTTATTTATATGCTGAAAAGATTGAAGTATATCACAAGAAAACCAATCGAATAAACACTGAAGAAGATACAACTTTCATACGTTTCATATGTTATTCGGCAATTTGTGTTAGTATTTATTCGGCTCGCATTTTAGTTTCGTTAACCGTTCGACCAATGTCGATAATATTTTGTTGTAGAACAAAAATTATAAGTGTCTATGGAAACGGTTTATTTTGTATCATAAGGGCATTTTTCGATATAAGTTCAAATTGACAATCTTCATAATAATGATTGAACATAACAAATATTAAGTTTTAAGACATTGTTGAAAATATGCATTCATTGTAGGGACTTCCTCTTTAACCCATTCCCTCATATGCTATTTTTAGATCCAACCTTTTTGAATAAATTTACCGAAAAGGAGCATTAACTATAGAAAAGGAAAAGTTTAGTATTTTGTTGTTTGAAACCATTGTGATAGGGCATTTGCTCCTATAGGAGCGAAATAGGAGCAACGCTCTATGCTCTATTCATCACAATGGTTTCAACAGGTGACGTTTGCAGAGGCGTCAAAAGGTGTCAATATGAGGGAATGGGTTAAGACATGTCACCTAAATTAATGCAGAATACAAGAAATGCGAAATGCTCTGCAAGGGAGCTTTTTGCACTTCTTGTGTTCTGCATTAAGAATTCACCTGTTTGATACTAGTTTATGGTTTCTTTGATAGTCAAGCTTGTTATAACGGCAACCTTGTTATACCAGCAAAATATCTGGAATGAAACACCTCTGTTGTAACATGGGTTCACCGTAACATGATTCTCCTTGATCTATATACATACATGTTGTATTTTGAACTGAGAAATAACATATTCTCCACTCTAATCAACACCTGCTTACTTTTGGGGAAAGGGGGATTAGGGTAATGATCAGTCCTTTAAATAAAGAAATATAGGCTTTTCAAAATATTTGTGGTAGCTTTCAAGCCTTATTCTTGCATAAAATGTGCTGTTGTAGTCCCGATTAACCGTCTATTAACAAGTCGATTCTCGTGCACATGCGCTTTTGTTGCCCAGTTTTAGTTATACCTTTACGGGGCCTAACGTAAACAATGGTAGCAATCATGTGACCAACCAACTGCGTCACTTATTGTACTGTATGGTATGTCATCAATGACGTAACATAGACTGTTTTCGACTTTGTAATTTATAGCATTTTTGCTGAAGATAGGCGAACGATGCGCATATTTTAGAGGCTTTGGGGCATTTCCTAGTAGTAGATGTATTAAATTATATTCGTTGTAAAAGGTACAATCTATAGTTCGCTTACAGTGGCCTACTTTTTACTGTTGTCCTTGAGTTTACGCGATTGAAAACATGTTTGTAACTGGTACAGTACTGAGTAGGTATTTAACCTAATGGGGACTCCTAAATTAACTGAAAACTAGATATGTTAGATGCATGTAATAGGTATGTACTCACAGTGCTAAATCTATGTCCTTTAAGCATTAAATATTAATATCTAGACATATCTAGCTGTCCCTTGCGTATTCCTCAATTACATAAATGGCACCTTAAATTGACTGATGAAATGACGTCAAATACAAAACAAAACACTGCCCCGGTAACAGTATAAATTGAGTGAACTGTCAAGGAAGTAGTGTATTGTTTGGGTTGTATTTCAACCGATTAAATGAACACAGGAAAGCAGTTTTTTTTGTTCTATGCAAGAATAGCGTTAATACATGTGTTTTTCGGGCAATAACATCTGCAGTGTCCCTTGGGACTGTTGTCCCCATACGCCTTTGAATGCCTATGCAAACAGAGTAAACTCATATCAATTAACTCCTCTAGGAGCTGCCTGATCATGCAGGTCTGCTTTGTTTGCTAATAGAATTGTATAAATCTTATTCCACAGTTTTTACTGTTTCATTGTTAGCTAATTAATATTCATACAGTCATTATTTCTTGTGTATATTTCATGAATCTTCAGGGCTATATGTAAAAAAACAATAAACTCTAGTATGCATATCATAAATAATTTATATGCACTTCCTAGGAAGTTTGCAAGCCATATGTCTATGTATACATATGATATGACAATATAGGGTAGAACAGTATCAGATCTATATTATTCTACAAGTAAGCAAACAGAGCAAACCCTGATCAGATGGCTGCTACAGTACAGGACAGAAACTGTAGAATCAGATCTATATTATTTCATAAGCAAACAGAGCAGACCCTGATCAGATGGCTCCTATAGGAGCCAACTGATCTGGGTCTACTCTGTTTGCAAAGGGGCTAAAAGTCATCTTTATGAGGGAAAGTTAAATGATGCTTATTTGCATGTTTGCATTGGCTAGGTTTTACTGTCATTACCATGGAGATTTAACCCATTCCCTCATAAGCTATTTTTAGACCCAACCTCTTTGAATAAAATTATCGAAAAGGACCAGTAACTAAGGAAAAGGAAAAGTTTAGATTTGTGTAGTGTAGAAACCATTGTGATAAATAGAGCATTTGCTCCTATGGAGCAAATGCTCTATTTATCATAATGGTTTCAAAAAACGATTTTTACAGAGGCGTCAATATGAGGGAAAGGGTTAAAGGTTTGTACTGTTTTTTGTAGGAAACTGTTGCTAAGAGTGCTAATCCCGTTTTTCTCATTTCAGACAATTGGCGCAGCCTTCTTCTTGAAGCAGTGGGGTCCATATAATATTGCTATATGGGTAATAAAGAAAGTTTTATTACTTCACATAAAAGGGTTAAAGTTTAATATTCATGTAACGAAAAATGACATCATGAATATTTATTAGCTGAATTTTAATAATGTTAAATTTTTAAGACTTTTTTTTTGCTTTTGCTTTTATAAAAACAGTAGACTCATATCTGCATCATGTCATAAGCAAACAGAGCAGACCCTAATCAGACAACTCCTACAGGAGCCGTCTGATCTAGGTGAATTTAACTCTGTTTGCAAAGGCATGAAAAAACATTTATATGAAGATAAGGGTTAAGTTTCATGACATCAGATAAAAGGGTTGTCCCTTTACCTCATGAACATGCCCTTTTTCAACCTTTGCAAACAGAGTAGCATCTGTATAACCTGCTTTGTATCTGCTCTGTTTGCTTATGAATGATTATGATCTATTTCCACAGTTTCTGATATGGTAAAATTTCCAGTTTGTGATGCCATTATAAAAAAAATCAACTGATTTATATTTATTCAGTCATTATTTCTGATATGTATGAGTATTCATTGAGTAAATGATTTAAGTCTCACTCTCACACAAACTATTTTCTTCATTTCTCTACCAAAATCTATTTTGTGACTATGCTTAAGAGCAACAGATAAAGATGCGTATTGAAATACTAAAATCATAATTTACCCTCCAAACCATATGTTGTGACCAATACTGTAAATGTATTTATTTAGGACACTGCAGGGGATGAGAAGTACACAGGTCTTTCCTCTTTCTACTGCCGCAATGCTGGTGCTGCCATTCTCGCATTTGATCTCAACAACACGACAACCTATGAGTCCTTATGGTAAATAAATTCTTTACAGAAAAGGGGGTCTAAAAAGCAGGCAATGTGACTTTGAATTCTGTTAACCCATTACTCTGTAAATATACCTTTCTTTGCCTTTTCAAACAGAATAGATCTAGATCAGACAGCTCCTGTATTAGCCATCTGATCAGGGTCTGTTCTGTTTGCTTATGTGCTACACACCAGACTTTTTATTATACCCCCGCAAACAAAGTTTGGGGGATATATAGGAGTCAGCTTGGTGGTCGGTCGGTCAGTCCGTTGGTCGATCTGTTTTCTATTTTCCGCACGGTTTCTCAGTAACTGCTGCCTAGAATTCAATGAAACTTGACATGATGCTTTATCATAAAGAGGACATGTGCATCCAATTATAATTTTCCAGCTTAGTGATTTCCTTACAGAGTTATTTCCCTTTGTTTAAAAGTTTTGTGTCAGTCTGTCTGTTGACTTTAATTCCGTACATTTTCTCAGAGACTGCTGACTGTAATCGTATGAAACTTGACATGATACTTTATCATGAAGAGCTGATGCACATCCAAAAATAGTTTTACAGTGTGTCTATTTCCTTATGCCCTTTTGAATTTTGGTCTGTCTGTTGATTTTTTTTGCGCAATTTCTTGGCATCTGCTCACTGGAATTCAATACAACTTGACATGATGCTTTGTTATAAAAAGGACATGCACATCCATTTATTGTTTTCCTGCTGATTGATTTTCTTACAAAGTTATACCCCTCTGTTTAAAAGTTTTGTGTTGTCTAGAATGATATAATGCTCGGCAAAGCCTCGCATTATATCATTTTAGACAACTCGTTTTATATTTGGAATATTCAATGACCACTCATGTTGTATCCTCTATATATAGTGGTATAAACCTCACCATGATAAAAGGTTTCTTCTTGGCATTGCACACACTTATCCCTGATGAATATTCATGTCACACATCTCCCATTATGAGTATCAATTAGATTTTTGTAATAGGTACATGTATATGACAAACTGCAGAGAATAACTATATGATATGTTATATACATGTACAAGCAAAAACAGAGCATTACTACAGGAGATGTCAGATCTGGGTCTGTACTGCTTGCAAGAGGCATGATTACCAAGTTAAGTGTTATACGTTTATATTGTAGGGCTCGATTTCTGCCTTTACTTGATGCTGCCAAAGAGGACTGTTTGAAGGTTGTCGTTGGAACCAAATGTGACCTGCTTGACCAGGATCGGCGAGAAATCTCTATAGACGAAGCCATCGCATTCTCAAAAGAAATAAACCAGGGCATTGACATAAGCCACTTGAGTGGCAACCCTTACTTTGAAACGTCAAGCAAGACTGGATATAATGTTAATAAATTGTTCGAGTATTTATTCGAGTATTGTTTGCCTCTCAACGACGCATCTAAAGTAAAACCAGATGGAAACTCAACAGTGGATTTGCATAATGATAATAATAGGACCAAAAAATGTTGTTGATAATGTTCAAGTATTACTCATCTGTGATGAAACTGCAGTAAAAAACCTCTCTGCAGCCCCCTTAACCCTTTCATAAGGGATTTTGACGTCATGATTAAATTTTATTAGCTGATTTTTTGTAATGGTGTATGTACGCAGCATTTTGTTGGTATTGGTAGAAACTCATTTAATTGTAGACTAGGGTCAGATCTATGATCATTTCATAAGAAAACAGGGCAGACCGTGAAGGAGCCATCTGATCTGGGTCTACTCTGTTTGCAAAGGCGTGAAAAAGCGTTTGTATAAGGGAAATGGTTAAAAAAGATAACTGAATGTTTAACCCTTCACTCCATACGTATATGCATTTTCATCCCCTTGCATACAGAGTAGACCCAAATCCTATATCTTTTGTAGGAGGCCTCTGATCAGGGTCTGCTCTGTTTGCTTATTGAATAATTTAGAACTGATTCTACAGTTTCTGCTAGAACCATTTTAGAAATTTATAATGTAATTGATATTAACCCTTTCCCTGTTCTATGTTTATACCAAATTTCAATACCTACTGAAGATTCATAGACAAAATAGTTATAATGAAATATGGAAGGGGGAACATTGTAGAAATTTTAGAAAGCAAAGAAACAGATCTATCAAATTCTATTAGCAAACAGAGCAGACCCTGATCAGACGGCTCCTCTAGGAGCCGTCTGATCCGGGTCTACTCTGTTTGCAAATGCGTGAAAACACGTTTATATGAGGGATAGGGTTAATGTTGTCACAATGTCTTGCATGAATACTCATGAGGTAAAAAGCTCAATGGAGAATTTCTACTGTGTTTTGTTTGTGGTCAATGGATTAATCGATTTTTACACCTTTGCAAACATAGTAGACCCAGATCAGATGCATCCTATAGGAGTGGTCTGATCAGGGTCTGCTCTATTTGCTTATGAAAGCAATACCAAAACTTTGTGTGTACATATGTCATCATGAAACTTCAGCTAATGAATATGCATGATGTCATTATTTCTTACATGGGCACAAATGCATTGACAAATACTATAGACAGGAATCAGATATCATTTGAAGTCTTTTCTTGCTCTTGGTCTATTTTTATTACCTATGTAAACAGTTTGGATCCAGATGAGACACGGCATAACTCAACGAGTAACTCTGGATCTAATCTTGATCCAAACTGATCGTTGCTCTGTCTACATTTTTGAAAATTAGAGGAAACAAATTTTTTTTCAAAATTGTTGGAGAAGAAATCCACCTAAACCTTTACTCCAAAAATGCGTATTTTTGTGCTTTTTCAAACAGTGTAGACCCAGGTCAGACAGGAGATGACTGATCTGGTGGGTCTCCTGTGTTTGATTATGAAATTATGTAGATGTGATCTACAGTTTCTACTATAACCAAGAATACCTGTGTCCATGTGCAATAATAAAATTTAATCTAGTTAATATTGATGATGTCATTATTTCTTGACCCATTCCTCCATAAGCTATTTTTAGATCCAACCACTTTGAACTAGAGAAAAGGATTTTTTTTTAGAATTTTGTAGTTTGAAACCATTGTGATAAATAGAGCATTTGCTCCTATAGGAGCAAATGCTCTATTTATCACAATGGTTTCATAAAGTGACTTTTACAGAGGCGTAGAAAGGCGTATTTATGGAGGAAAGGGTTAAATGACTATTTATGGAGTAAAGTGTTACATGCAGTGACTGATAATGTGTCTATACTATTTGAAAATGTCCTACTTCCCTTTTTCCATTGACCTCATTGGCCAAATCATTCCAGTGCAAGAAATATTGTTAAGTGCCATTCAACTTATTGTGTTGCTTTTTTTAGATATTTGTTTTTAACTTTTTGAAATATTAAACCCTGTAAACTATTTGACATATTTGTGACGACCTTTTGCAGACAGATTAACCCTTTCCATAATATAAATGTGTTTTCATGCATCTGCAAACATAGTCTACCCAGATCAGACTGCTCATATAGGAGTCAGGGTCTGCTCTGTTTGCTAATGGAATTTGAAAGATCTGTTTCTTTACTTTCTGGAGTAGTTAAAATGTTCCACCTTCCAATTTTCATTATAACATTTTTGTCCATGAATATTCAGTAGGTATTGAAATGTGAAATAGAACAGAGAAAGGGTTAAGTGTTGAATGAGAGATGCCTTTGCAAATGGAGTAGACCCAAATGTAGGAGCCGTCTGATCAGGGTTTCCTCCATTTGCTTATGGAATAATGATTTGATTCTAGTTTATCACAAATTTCCTGTATTCACATGCTGTTTCAAAAATTTATTATTAATTTTATTAGATTAATATGTGTCATTATTATCCCCTACCAAAGGTGGAGGATAGAGTTTCGGCGTTATCCATCCGTCTGTGCGTCCGTCTGTCAGTCCATCCATGTATCATAATATATTGTTACTTATTTAGCACTTTCATTTCTTAACCAATACATTTATCTCAAAATTACTTTTAGCATTGTCATGAATAAAAGCTTTGGGAACCGATTTTTTTTTTTCTCACAATGTGGCGGCATTTGGTATGTGAGCTTGCTCACTAAAGTTCTTAAATTATTCATGATGTTTATTTCTTTGTATGATTATTTCTTATATAAATATTCAGCAGGGAAAAAGTTTAATGTCATATATTAAAACTCCCTATATTTTCTGTTGTAGGAAGTTAAGCTTAATTGTTTGCAATGCTTTCGTCTATGTACGTACAGTATAACTTGTCTTAAGCGGCCTTATACTAATTGCACACAGGAATCTTAAATAGCAGGTGGTTGCTTAATGCAGGTCAAAAGTAATGCAGAAAGCTTTCTGCATTACTTTTGACCTGTATTAAGCTACCACCTGCCTTACAGAACCATAATTAGACTTATTTTTGATGGTAGCTTAAGACAGGTTCTACTGTAATAGCACTTGTCATAACATAGGACCAGTGATGGGCTCAAATAGGAGACCAGTTATATGTAGGTTGTTTGTATCTTGTAAAAGGATGAATGATGCAAGACACTGTTGTTAACTCTTTACTCCATGAATATTCATGTAAAAAATAATGATATCATGAATATTAATTTGATGAATTGTTATAACAGAACATGGACACATGATTTTTTGGCCATGGCAGAAATTGTAGAATCATATCTATACCATATCATAAGCAAACAGAGTAATCCCTGGTTAGACAGCTCCTTTACTTCATATGTACACATATTTATACCTTTTCAAACAAAGTAGACCCGATAGGGGCCATCTGATCAGAGTCTACTCTGTTTGCTTTTGGAATTATAACTATATCTAGTTCTACAGATTCTGTCATGGCCAGAAAAGCTGTGTTCATATGCTTAACCCATTCCCTCATATTGACGACTCTGGAAAAGTCACTTTGTGAAACCATTGTGATAAATAGAGCATTTGCTCCTATAGGAGCAAATACTCTATTTATCACAATGGTTTCAAACTACAAAATTCTAAAATTTTCATTTTCTCTAGTTAATACTCCTTTTGGGTAGACTTATTCAAAGTGGTTGTATCTAAAAATAGCCTATGAGGTAATGGGTTAAACATTAAACTGATTAATATTCATAATGTCATTAATGCTTACATGAATAATCATGACATTGAGGGTTAATGGATTTTACAAAGATCATCACTAACTGGTCCATAGTGATGTAAAGGTTAATGACCAGTGATATTCAAGTGTGGTTATCAGTAAAGTATTGTACTGAAAGGTTGTCATGTGCCAGTATATTGATAGGACATTCATACTCTATTACTTATACATGTAGTAACAATTACATGCTTTTAGAACTTGTATGGTAGTAATTTCAGTTCTTAATAAAGACTCCATTTTCAGTTTTAACCCTTTCCTGCATATAAATGCTTTTTCATGCCTTTACAAACAGAGTAGACCCAGAGCAGATGGCTCCTATAGGTTCAGGGTCTGCTCTGTTTACTTATGATATAATATAGGTCTGATTCTACAGCTTCTGTTTGAGCCAAATAGTCTTGTGTACATAGTCTTTTATAAAAATTCAGCTAATAAATACTCATGATGTCATTATATTTTACATGAATATTAAACAGGGAAAGGGCTAAAAGCATGTCTGTTTTTCAATGAAGGAAAGAGGATTGAGATATTTTGATGTCTTTGTCATAATGGTTACATTGCAAGACCTTATCATAGGGCATAACCAGAGTCACAGATGAAGGGATGTATTTTAAATTCTAAATCTGTTATTTCTCCACCAAACTGGTTAGGGCTGTTCCATTTAAATGTGTATGAGGGTGCAGGAAGGCACTGTGAAATTCGGCCACCCACCCATAGAAGTTTTTTACTAATGCACATTCAAATAGTACCATTTTTGCAGCGAAACCCACCCATACATAGCTGTTTTTTTAAAATGTCTTCCTTCCCCCATACACATTTAAATGGAACGGCCCTTATAATTGTAGTGTGTGGTGGTCTAGTGGTAACCCATTTGACTACCAATCTGGAGGTCCGGGGTTCAAATCCCAGTCCCTTCCGGAAATTTCAGAGACGCTTTTCAGTGTCTCCCACCCATACATGTATCTCCTCTCCACCCAGGGGTTAAAATGGGTATCTTTGAGGGTCACTAGCCGGTACTGCAGCTGCATGACTGCGCCATATGTTAGCAGTGCTCAATATTGTAGGCAAATGACTCAATGATCAGGGGAGTAAATGTACAGTCAGCTGAGTGGTCCCTGAAAGTAGACTATATTTAGGTACTTTACTTTTTATATGCCCGAAGGTAACTTCGGTCGTATTATGGTATGGCGCTTGTCCGTCTGTCCGTTAGCCACATCTTTGTCCGTTCAATAACTTGACAACTATTGGGTGTGCAGTCTTCATACTTGGTAGGAAGGTTGGTCATGGCTAGTAGACGACACCTACTGATTTTATGGTCTGTCAGTCAAAGGTCAAGGTCACAGTGACCTTCAACTCAAAAATCTTGTTCACTCAATAACTTTACAACTATTGTCCTCTCAATAACCTGATAAGTATTAGATGTTCTGTCTTCATACGTAGGAGGAAGGTTGGTCATGGCTAGTAGATGACCCCTATTGATTTAGAGGTCATTCAGTCAAAGGTCAAGGTCACAGTAACCTTCAACTCAAATGTATTGTCCGCTCAATAACTTGACAACTATTGGGTATGCAGTCTTCATATTTAGTAGGAAGGTTGGTCATGACTAGTAGATGACCCCTTTTGATTTTGAAGTCAGTCCGTCAAAGGTCAAGGTCATGGTGACCTTCAACTAAAGAATCTTGTCCGCCCAATAACTTAATAAGTATTAGATGTGCTGTCTTCATACTTAGCAGGAAGGTTAGTCATGGCTAATGCATGACCCCTATTGATTTTGAGGTCAGTCGGTCAAAGGTCAAGGTCACCTTGACCTGCAACTAAAAAATCTTGTCCGCTCAATAACTTGAAAAGTATTAGGTGTGCTGTCTTCATCCTTAGTAGAAATGTTGGTCATGGCCAGTACATGACCTCTATTGATTTTGAGGTCAGTCGGTCAAAGGTCAAGGTCACCGTAACCTTCAACTCAAATTGATATTATGTATGTTATCACGGCACATACCGATACTTTGGGTGTATAATTTTTGCAGCATGGATTTTATTTTTTTGTATTATCGTTTTACTTTTCATTTGTATATGAATGTGTGATAGTGATGTATAAAGTTTATTGACATTTGTTATGTTTTTTACCATTAAAAGATATTTCTGAGATACCATAATATAAATACTAAATTTCTATTAAGCATTTACCTGATTAATATTCATTTAAGAAGTAATTACATTATGAATATTAATATTAGATTAATTTTAACAGTGGCAATTGAACACAGTAAATATTGCCTGTGGCAGAAACTGTTTAAGTAGATCTATATTATTTCATAAGCAAATAGAATAGACCCAGATCATACATCTCCTATAGGGGCCATTTGATATTGGCCAGATCTGTTTGCAAAACATGTCTGTATCAGGTAAAACGTTGATTGTATATTTTGTGCTTTGTTTTTTTAGAGTATAGTTAACATAAAGAGAGTCACTAGATTGTATTAGATGCAGATTACATGTATTGTGTAGATATAGTAAAACACTTTGAATGTTCAAAGTAGAATGGCCCACCAGTGTTTAACCCTTTCCCTCATGAATATTTATATAAGGGCGTATCACTTCATAAATAATCATTACAGTGAAACCCCTCTAAACCGGACGCTAAATTTAGCATAAATATCGGTCTTGGATACAGGTGGCAGCTTAATGCAGGGTGAAAGTCATACAGAAAGCTCCTTTAGGAGCTTTCTGTATGACTTTCACCCTGCATTAAGCAGCCACCTGTCTAAAAGTATCTAAATTCTTCTCTACTAGAATTCCGGTTTAGAGGGGTTTTACCGTATTCTGTTGCCTGATTGATAGAGGAACCTTTTAAAGCCTTTAACCTTTTACTCCAAACAGAGTAGATTCAGATCAGACAGCTCCCACATGTCTCCATGTTTTGCAAACAGAGAAGACCCATATCAAACAGCTCCTGTAGCAGCTGTCTAATCACGGTCTGCTGTGTTAGTTTATGAAATTACATAGATATGATCCTACAGTTTTTGTCAAAGCTAACAATTCCCTTGTAAATTTTTATCTTATAAAAATGAAGTTAATGAATATTCATGAAGTGATCAATTCATGTAAAAAAGATCATTAAGGAAAGGATTAAACATTCATGTTATATTTAAAGTGATAATCAGTAATGCCCTAAGTTTTTGATTCAGCTGTTTATTGGAACATGCTGCCTAGAAGTGCATTGAATAGGCCTTTATTCCATATACATTCCACCACACTTGTTTTACATTTTTGCAAACAGAGTTACAGTAGATCCAGATCAAATAGTTCCTGTATGATATGTCTGATCAGGGTCTGCTTTACATAAATCGGGCTCTACAGTGTTTGCCAGAACAAAAATTCCCTTACAATAGTATCTGTCTTAAGAGGCCATCAACATGATGTCTAATTATGGGTCTGTAAGGCAGGTAATAGCTTGATGCAGGTCAATAGTAATGCACAAAGCTCCTATAGCAGTTTTCTGCATTACTTTTACCATGCATTAAGCAACCGCCTGCTTTTAAAGACTCTTATGTTCAATAAATGAATGGTACCTTAGAACAGGTTCTACTGCATTCACATGCCATTATGAAATTCATGAATATTCATGAAGTAAAGAGATACAGATCGTGGACAATTGTATTTGTTTATTTTTTGGCTTATTATTATCATTGCCTTGAAAACTTCATATGTATATAGACAGTCATGAATTAGCAACACTATCTGATAATACAAATAAAACCATCATAAATCACATGTGTTTGATGTTTTCCTCCTGGGCATTGTGTTTAAGGAACAAGCCTTTTGAAGTATTGCAGTTCATAGTTACGAAATGCAAATTTATGGTCAAATAAGTGAAATACAATACACCTAATGGGATCGACTGGTTTTTTTTTAAAAAAAACATATTACTTTGATCTTAACCCTTACAATGCGGGACACGAGTCACTAATGCCCTCTGCAAGTTAAATGGATTCTTATCTAACTTTTTCCATGTTAAAAGGGGCTGCAGACAAGGGGACCCAATATCATCATATTTTTGCCATATAGTCGCCATGTTACACTTTTCCTTAGAAAAAATCCTAAATACATATATGTATTCACCATATAAGCCTGGCTTGTTTGAATGTTAGCATATTTCATTTGAAAACTCAGCGTTGTAAGGCTTAACTCTTAACATGGTAAATGTTCAAACCAGACACCAGAGTAGACCCAGATCAGACAGTCCCTTGGTTTACCCGTCCCGTAGAATAACATAGATCGTATTCTACAGTAATTGTTACAGAAAAAAATCACTGTTCTCATATGCCATTATGAATCGACATCTAATGAATATTCATGACGCCATTGTTTCTAACATGAATGCTCATGGAGTAAAGTATTAAAGACTGTTTACACTAGTTTTATACACGGTATACGTTGACAAGAGGTTACATACAAGGATCAATGTGAAACGTATTGAAAGCTACTGTTATTAACGTTTTACCTCAAAGGTTACTCTTTGAATAAATCTACAGAAAAGGAGAATTTACTAAAGAAAAGGACATTTTTAGAATTGTGTTGTGTTGAAACCATTGTGACAAATAGAGCATTTGCTCCTATGGAGCAACTGCTCTATTTATCACAATGGTTTCAAAACGTGGCTTGTACAGAGGCGTCAATATGAGAGGAAAAATTTACTTGTTATAACAACATATGGACAAAGGCATTTTTGGGCTATGACAGAAACTGTAGATATCATAAGCAAGCAGAGCAGACTATGGTCAGACGGCTCCTGCAGGCTGGCCCGGGTCTACTCTGTTTGAAAAGTCGCAGAAAGTCGTATTTATGGAGTAAAGTGTTATAGTGACACCCAACAGACGAAGTTTAGTGGGTGTATAAGGGAGTCACTGTGTAGGTCAGTCTTCCCGTCCGTCAGGTTTAGTTGATGTATATAGGCGTCCCTACATAGGTCGGTCCTCCCGTCCGCCAGTCTGCTGTATAGCTTGTACGCATACTTTCTCAGCAACCACTGGTATGATTTCAATGAAACTTTACGGTAAAATTCGTCATTAATAAGATATGCATGTGGCAATAGAAAACGTGCGTATTAGTATGGTGTTCTAGTCATATGCGTTTTTGCAGAGTTATGTCCCTTTTGATATTTCAGCAGCCACTATGAATGTATGTTTGATTTTTTCTATTCCGCTTTTATCTGAGCAATTCTTGACATGATCTCGATACAAACACCAGCGTAGCTTCATCATCAAGAGGAGATACACACGCTGATACAGTGTTCCGATGGGATAATTGGTTACAGAGATATTAAGTAAAATACCTACTTTCAGTCCGAAGGACCGCTCAGCCGACTGTACATTTACTCCCCTGATCATTGAGTCATTCGCCTACAATATTGAGCACTGCTAACATCATGCAGCCGCAGTACCGGCTAGTGACCTCACAAGTACCCATTGTAACCCCTGGGTAGAGAGGAGGTGCAGGTGGGAGACACTGAAGCGTCTCTGAAATTTCCAGGAGGGACCGGGATTTGAACCCCGGATTTCCGGATTGGTAGTCAAGCGCGTTGCCACTAGACCACGGCACACCACCATTTTACCATATTACCCCCTGAGTATGCATCATTCTGTAAGAAATTCTGTAACAACATGCATATTACTTAACTAAACTTTATAATGGCATTATCAATATGAGAATGTTTTACTTTAGCACAAACTTTTGAATTTGATTTATATCAGTTCATAAGTAAATAGTGTAGACCCATATCACATGACTCCTACGAGAGCCGTCTGGTCTGGGTCTACCCTGTTTGAAAATGCTTTAGGAAGCTTCTATGTTGAAAAGAAACTAACGTTTCTATTTACATGTATCATATTTTTACGAGTGGGTAAATAATAACATTCAGTGAAATTTCTAGTTTGTATAACTGGGATAATAACATTGCAAACAAAATTCTATGGCTTAAAAACTGATTGCATAGCTAGATCAATAACAGCACGTGAGCTAAAGAAGAGTCTTGATTATAAACCGTTGAAGCCTTTCGTTCCCAAATAAAATTATCGACTGCTTCAAATTTCAAATTGGGTTTATTTTCAATTTCTTCTCAAACGCGTAATCAGAGTGTCACTCAGAGCACTTAACTGATTCTTTTTGTAATGGCATTGTGAAAAAAGGGAAGTAATCTGTATAATTATCTCTCACTGAAAGCGGGGGGGGGGGTATAGTTTTGGGCGTAGTCCGTCCATATGTCCATACGTCCATGCATCTCGGAGTGATATCTCAGAAACGGGTTAAAGTTTCTCATTGAAACTTTGTTTAAATGTTAAGCACCATAACATAATGTGAGCCTGCAAATATCACTCACATTGACAGTGGAACAACAGAGATATGACCCTTTGTGTTGCCAAAAAATGTAACATGTTTGCATGTTTGACGTAGTTTCTCAAAAACTGATTTTATGACACTGTGTAAATATTAAGTAGCATAAGGATATGCGGCACTGCAAGTATCATTCATATTGACGATGGAACACTAGAATTATAGCCCTTTGTTTATGAAAAAATGTAACATGAAAAAGTAGTAAAGTCAAGCAGGAAAAGCCACACACAAAACGCCACCATCACCAAAACACCTACAGATGTTTGTCTAAGAAACTGTTTGGAATTTGTCTGTGAATCTTTGTGAACATTTTAGTAGCATAAGAACTATGCAAGTATCATTCATATTGACCATAGAGCACCGGAGTTATGGCCATTTATTTGCAAAAAGTTAACGTTTTTGTCTGTCCGGAGCCATTTGTCAGAAACTGTTTGGAGTTTTTCTATGAAATTTTGTGTAGATATTAAGTATCCCTGCAAGTAACATACATTTTCAGTATGGGGCACCTGCGTTATTGCCTTTTGTTTGCAAAACAAATGTAACGTTTTTGTCTATCCGGAGTCATTTGTCAGAAACTGTATGGAATATTTTTGTGAAACCGTGTGTAAATGTTAGGTAGCGTAAGGGGATAAGACCATGTGAGTATTATCTACATTGACCATGGATCACCAGATTCATGACCCTTTGTGTGCCGAAAACGTAACATGTTTGTCTGTCCGGAGCCATATCTCAGAAACTACGTGGAGTTATACTATGAACCATTGTGTAAATATTTAGTACCATGATGAAATGCCGTCCTGCAAGTATCACTTATATTGATCTTGAAACACCAGAGTTACTGTCCTTTGCCACTAACTTAACCTTTTTTTCTGTCTGGAGTCATATTTCAGAAACGCTTTGTAGTTTTTCTATGAAACGTAGTGTGAGTGTTTAGAACCATAAGGTGGCACTGATAATGAACTTGGAACACTAGCGTTATGGTCCTTTGTGAAATACTTAACCTTTCTGTCCGCCCAAGTCCTATCTCATAAACTGTTTGGACTCTTTCCATGAAACTGTTTAAATGTGTTGTACCATAAAGAAATGCGACCCTGCAAGTATCAATCACATTTATCTTGAAACACCAGTCATGACTTTTTATTTGCGAAAAACGTGACTTGTTTGGCGGGGGTTATCAATTCAGGGAATTTATTGTTTTATTAGCAAAGAGAGCATACTCTGTCCGGTTAGCTCCTACAGGAGCCGACTGGTCTTGGTCTACCCTGTTTGCAAATGCGACAAAGCGTGTTTGTGTTAGGTAAATGAGATATAGTTGACTCCAACTATATCTAGAAATGTATCTTGAAAAATTAAATCTGAAACATTGTCAAGAATATTTATTTGATACTAAAGATATTCTCTCAATTGTCAGTACAAGTGTACACATGGGAATACTAACACTGGCCCTGTCTGGGTTATCATGTCCTGTGAATATCTATATTCAAATGCGCGTTGTTTGACTAGTAATTTTGGAAACTGTAATGATAGTTAAAAAAAACTATCCGAGGCACTTGTAAATACCGTAAATGCCTCTAAACCGGAGGTTTAAATTGGTATCAGTGCCGGTCTTTCAGACATGTGGCTGTTTAATGCAGGTTGAAAGTCATGCAGAAAACTCTGAGAGCGTTCTGTATGACTTTCGCCCTGCATTAAGTAGCCACCTACCAAAAAGACCTTCAATGTCCTTTAATCAAATTCCGATTTAGAGTGGTGTTACCGTATGCATTATACAGTAGCGTATCACTTGAGCGACAACTTAAGTTATTATCCCATGCGTCTTTAGAAGCAGGTGGTTTGCTAAATCATTTCCCTGTTCTATGTGTATTACAATTTGCAATACCGATTCAATATTCATGGACAAATTATTTATTATGAAATATGGAAGGTGGAATATCGTAGCCATTTTAGAATGAGCCGTCTGATCTGGTTCTATTCTGTTTGCAAATTCGTGAAAAGGCGTTAATAGGAGGGAAAGGGTTAATTATTATTATAAATTATACCACATTTATATAGCACTCTTTTCGCACAGGATATGTGTGTTAATTCAGTACAAAAGTGATGCAAAAGGCTTCTATAGGAGCTTTTGCATCACTTTTGGCATGCCTAAAGTTATTGCTTGATTAGAAATCCAGAATTAAGACCTGTTTTGAGTGGTCGTAATAAAGAGACTTTGCTGTAGCTTACTGGAATGGAGAAATATAGACTGTAATCTGAGTCTATACTGTTTTTCAGTCGGATATTTCGAGAAAAATCTCGGCTTATAGTTTGGCGAACACCGGGCGGGCGGGTGGGCGGACGTTCGGGCGGCGTGCCGTCGTTAACAAAACTTTAACATTGCTTATAACGTCTGATAATTCATATTTGGTATGCAGATAGCTTGGGTGAAGACCTTTCACTTGATACAAGGATACATGAAATCAGGTCAAGATCAAGGTCACTATTTCGAAAACTTTGCCGTTTTTAACAAACTTTAATATTGCTATAACTTCTGAACTGCAAATGCTAGGCAATTCATTTTTGGTATGCAGATGGCTTGTGTAAAAGCCTTTCGTATGATATAAATAGATTTGAAATTAGGTCAAGGTCAATATTTTGACAAGTTGGCCATCATTGAAAACTTCAACATTTGTCTTAACTTCTGAACCACATAAGCTAGACAATTCATATAGGGTATGGAAATAGCTTTGGTGAAGGCTTTTCAGTTGATGCAGGATACATGAAATTGGACCAAGGTCATGGTCACTGTTTTGAAAACTTTGCTGTTTTTAACGTTTTGCTATAACTCCTGATCCACGAACGCTAGGAAATTCACCTTTGGCATTCAGTTAGCTTTGGTAAGGACCTTACAGATGACATAAAGATACCTGAAATCAGGTCATGGTCATTAAATTGAAAATTTGGCTGTCATTAAAACAAATAACTTCTGAACTACGTATGCTGGACAATTTATATTTGGTATGCATGTATCATGGGTTAAGGTCTTTCAGTTGATAAAAGGATACATGGCATCGGGTCAATGTCGCTGTTTTGAAAACTTTGCCGTTTTTAATAAACTTTAAAAGTTGATGAAGCAGTGCTACTTTTCAAATTGTGAATGTTTTGCTTTGTATCCTATTATTATTATTATTTGACTGAACTAGGTCATATCTACAAAATGTCACGTTATGGTTGTTGGTCTATAGCATTTACCTCATATAAGAACTTATGATTTTGAAAACATTCTAGACGTAGATAAGAAAGCTCCTGTTTGGGCTGTCTCATTTTGAACAGTACTGTGCTAATAAGACGTATTTGCCGAGAGGTTAATTTTACGCTTTTTATAATGTGCACTATAGAAACTTATAAACATGGCGATAAAATTATAAAATTGCAAATACATAATTAACATTGTATCATTAAAATTCATGGAGTAAATTCATGCGGAAGCCTTCCAGTTGACATGAGGATGTGCAGTCGTTCTACTCAGGTGCCAATTATAACCTAAAATTGGATTCAGGTATAATGTTTTAGGTTTCAAATTGCACCTTGGGTCTTCCTCCCCCTGTAATTATGTCCCCCCCCCCCCCTTTAGGGGAGGGAGACATATTGATGTTGTGCTTTCTGTCTGTCCGCCCGTCCGTCTGTCTGTCTGTTAAAATTATTGTGCAGCTAACTCCTCCTATACTATTAGAGGGATTTCCTTCAAACTTTTACATATGAACCAGCTATATATGAGGATGGTCATGTGGTTTGGAATTTCGGCTGCAACAATTTTGACAGAAGTTATGGCCCTTTGTATTTTTCCCTTATATAGAATATACATGTATAGCGAAAAAATATCGTGCAGCTAACTCCTCCTACACTATTTGTGGGATTTACTTCAAACTTTTACATATGAAGCAGCTATATGTGAGGATGGTCAGGTGGTTTGGAATTTTGGCTGGAACAATTTCGACAAAAGTTATGACCCTTTGGAGTTTTTCCTTATATAGAGTAATAGCGAAAAAGTCTTGTGCAGCTAACTCCTCCTATACTATTTTGACATATGAATTTATTCCTCTTATGGGTGCCAGGGTAGAGGGTGCCAGGGGGTGAATTCATTCCTCTTATGGGTGCGGGGGCGGGGTACCGGGGGAGACATGTGTTTTTCTCAAAAACAAACTCTAGTTAGTTTTATATTTGACGTCGTGAATTAACTGAAACATGTGTTGACGGGACGTAAAAACCTATATCAATAAAAAAAAAAGGGTTATTAGGTTAATTCTTAACAACAAAAAAATCCGGCTTTAATGCGGTTTCCGCATTTGTTGCTTGTATTCATCATTCATCAGCAAGAATATTTGATTATCTGGACTCTGACTTTGTAAATGGTGCAGGTTTCATGGTCACACAACCATCTCGGTTTACTTATATATTAGATATTTCATTCTCTACTGTTTGCCGTGGCAAGGAATTTCGTTATTTTGATTTTTAATTAATAGTCATATTGGGCATGGATATTCATCAAGTGGTTTGCTATGACAATAAAATGTTATTTCAAAAAGCTTCATGAATAGTCATAATGGGCGGGGTCTTGCATGAACATTTATGAAGCGGCCCGAGTTTACTCTTTCATATACACAGTCCCAAATGTATACACATACATCTCATGGAAAAAATGCATGTATGTACAGTAAAACCCCGCTAATGCGACCACCTAAAAGAGGTACAATTATGGGTGCTATATACAGGCGGTAGCTTAAAGCAGGACAAAGGTAATGCAGAAAGCTCCTAGAGGAGCTTTCTGCATTACTTTTGTCCTGCATTAAGCAACCACCTGCTTATAAAGGCAGACATGTTTATTCATTAAGGGATCGCATTAGAGGGGTTCTACTGTACACGGGATGTTAGCATTTAACTCTTTTGATGCCACGTATTTTAGCTCTCTTGGCACAACGTGTCAATGTGAGCCTTTGGGATGATCCTGTGTCCGGCGACCTGCGTCGTTAGTTGTGCGTCGTTCGTGGTCAACAATTTACTTCTCTGAAACTACGGAAATAAAATTTTACAAAATAATGCCGAGGGTATTCCTTAGATGGTCCTCTTTCAAAAGTATTCAAATGGTTCAATTCCATCAAGAACTCTGGTTGCCATGGCAACCAAATTAAAAATATTTGAAACTCTTCTTCGGCAAAATCACTGGTCATATTTCAGAATAATTTTGCAGAAATAGTTCTCAGTTGACCTTCTATCAAGTTTGTTAAAATCCTATTTGATATCTAAAAAAGCATGGCCACCGGGGTGCGGGACTAATTTTCCTTATATGTCTATATACGACTCATTTTTTGTACTTTTATTATCACAACAGTGTTGCTTGTGCCGTGTGGTGGCCGTAAAAAGTCTCCCCGTACACGTAATCGATGTTGTTATCATTCTCTTGCAGGATATTCAAGTAACATACTGTTGTATGTTTGTTTTGTCTTTGTGCGGCTCTTGATGTTTTTATAGTTATGTACATTAGCTGTTTCTTTGTGTTGCTGTTCGGGCGACTGTTTGTTCTGTATGTGGTGTTTCCTGCACGACTCATGTTTGTACTTTTAAAAAATCTTCTTCTCCACAACCATCAGTCAGACTTCAACAATATATGGCAGGAATAGTCCTGAGGTGACCCTCAACCAAGATTATTCAAACCATGGTGATATCTGGAAAAACATGACTGCCGGGGGCGGAGCTAATTTTCCTTATATGTCTATATACAGAACTTCAAATATCTTCTGCAGAACCTTCATATTTGGTATGAAGCATGTGCTCATGGTCCACTATCACGATTGTTCAAAGTAAGGCCCTTGAGTGGATATTGGCCACATCCTGGGCGTTATTGACATTGAAAAGTATAGGATTTTATTTTGACACGCTTCTCCCCCAGAACCATAATGCCTAGAGCCTTCATATTTGGCATGAATCATGTGCTCATAGTCCACTTTCAAGATTGTGCAAATGATGGCCATGAGGTCAATATTGGCCCCCACTCTAGGGCTCCCCTTATTTTTATTGAAATATATAGAAAAATCTTTGAAAATCTTCATCTCCAGAACCATAATGCTTAGAGTATTCATATTAGGCCCCACCCTCGTGCTCCCCTTATTTACATTGAAATATAAAAAAAATAATATTTGAAGATCTCCCCGCCCGACTATCACTGTAGGATTGTACACTGTCCTTCCACCCACCCGTCCTTCTGTCTGTCCTTCCGTCCTTTCATTCGTCCTTCCGAGTTTTGTCCGGACAATTATTCTTATACATTCAATTGATTTGAAACTTCGTAATTTTATATGGAACATGCATGATGAAAGGATGTGTCATGCACAATGTCCATAACTCCAGCATTAAGAGTTTTTAGAGTTATTCCCCAAGCCTATATTCTTCATACTTGATGAATTGTAGTATGTGCTCATGGTCCACTATCAAGATTGTTCAAAATTGACCCCAACCAGGGGCTAACCTTTCTTACATGGAAATTCATTGTATACGTAAATCTGTGATGACCAGGTGAGCGATTAAGGGCCATCTTCGCCCTCTTGTTAACTTCTGCAAAAATGTTGTTTACTTCAGTTGTTATCGATATTGTTTTTTCCTTTTTGTTTCAAAACATATACAGTAAAACCTCTCTATAACGGCTTAAAGCAAGGTGACAGTAAAACAGAACGCTCCTATAGGAACGTTCTGTTTAACCTTCACCTTGCTTTTAGCTGCCACCTGCCCTAAATGTCAACAAATTAACACAATTTAGTGGTCGTTATAGAGAGGTTTTACTATAATAACAGTTTGACTGTTTGCAATTGTCATCAAATATGTAAGGGAAAGAGATGGGCCTTAAATGTCCAGTGTCCCTTAAACATGACACAGGCAAACAATGTAGACTCAGATCAGAGGGTTCGTGAAGGAACCTTGTGATCAGGGTCTACACTCTGCTGAACCTATCAATGTTAGTGGGTTATTCCAGCTAATTGATTTGTTTGCTGTGCCCCTCCGAACGAAAATCGAATCGGTTCCAAAGTAAGAACTCAACAGGGTTTGCTTATATAGTACAGGAATGATCGTTGTAAACCATAGTGCTAAAATAAATAGCTCCATGGAACTTATAAACCAGCTAAAATGGAAAGAAGGTAAACAATCAAGCCTTCATAGATTTATCTCTTTTTATTTATGCAAGAATCAAATAAAGACGTATGGTAAACCCCTCTAAACTGGACTTATAAATAAGCACATGTATGTCAATGTCCGTCGTTTACCCTTATCATGCTAAGCGCTAACTCGTATTTTCAAACAGCTTGGATCCAGATGAGACGCCGAGTAACTCGGCATCTCACCAGGAATCAGGTTGTTCGACACTCGGACAACAGTTTCTCAAAAGTTCTCAAGTACGAATTAGAAGTAAGTAAAAAATGCAACAGATCAGAGTTTTGGAAAACATTTTTTTTCTGCGCGATAAGTGTTGCGGTTGACGGCAATTTAATGCAGGGTGGAACTTATGTAGATATTTCACAAAGGAAATTTTTGCATGACTTTCAGCCTGCATTAAAATAACCTTTTGCTGAAAATATCTTAATTCAATATCCGTTTACTTAACATATCTGAATTCTTCTATAGATACTACAAGTCCAGTTTAGATGCGTTTTACGATATACGTGTATTTAACAAGTCAATTAATTTTCAATTAATGCTACACAAATTTGCATGCCACGTGATTTAGGATTTGGTGTCTATACATGCATATCGAAACTTATTTGAATCGAACTGTCATTGTTTATACAGTAAAACCTCTCTATAACGGCCACTAAATTACATCAAGTATTTGTGTTAAAGGCACGTGGCTGCTTAAAGCAAGGTGAAAGTAAAAGAGAACGCCTCTCCAAGAGCGTTGTTTTACTTTCACCCTGCTTTAAGCAACCACCTGTCCTAAATACCAACTAATTAAGGCAATTTAGTGACCGTTATAGAGAGGGTGTGCTGTACCTCAGATTATTTCTGTAATTTGCATTACTAGTACCTGTTGTATTCTAATACAAAGTCTGGGTAATAATATGTCATTGAAGGTCTTCAATTCGTATTGAGTTGATTTACAAATACTGATGGAGAAAACGGTTATCAAATCAGTCGAGTAAAAGTTATTGAATTCATTTTCACACTAAACGCAAATTGATATTTGCGCTAACAAACAGCCTGGATACAGATGAGACGCCGAGTAACTCAGCTTTCCATCAGGACCCAAGTTGCTCGTCACCATTTCAGTAGTTTTGAACGAAGTAAAAAAATACTGCTGCAACAATTGTCGTCTTCTTCAATTCTTAAAATAAAAGTTCTCTCATTTTTTTGCAAAGATATTGTCAAGATGACAAACAGTTTGGATCTTGATGAGACGCCGCATTATGCGGCGTCTCATCTGGATCCAAACTGTTTGCATAGGTACTCGCAGTTTTGCCGCTAGCGTGCAAAGAGTTAATTTCATCATGAGAAGGATTAAATAAAAAGTCGAAGCAAAATAAAAAGGACACATGGTGATGTACAGTCAGCATAGAACCGGACTTACAATCGTAACACCCCAGGAATATCTACGTTTTTCCGGGCTTGCCGGAAACTATATAATGCTTGCAAATATCTAAATGCCCTTTTCCCTTGATGATGATATTGCTTTTTGCGAAAGAATGTATTTGAAAGTTTACCTCATGGATATTCATGCAAATTTATGACATCATGAATATTAATAAGCTGATTTTTATAGTGACGTTTGAATACATGCTATTTTGCCATGGCAGAAACTGTAGATGGCCAGATACATATTTAATTCGCAAACAGCTCATACAGGAGTCATCTAGTCTGGTTCTAAAATGTTGCAAATGCTTGAAAATGCTAATCTTTGAGAAATGTTTAATGTTGCCAGTATAACATTTAACCCTTTCGGCGCTAAATTTCTAATTGTCGTCTGCAATCCAAGTTTGTTAAATCATTCAGTAAAATAAGGAAATCAAAGGTGCTCGACGCATGCTTGGACTCACCCATGGAAACAACCTCCCCCCCCCCCCCTCCCCCCCCCCAAAAAAAAAAAAAAAAAAAAAAAAATGTTATCGAAGTATGTTAAACTAGTTTTAAAACTATCTATTTGAACCTGAAACTACTCCGTAAAACAAGAAAAAATCGACCCGGATCGTGTTTTTCTCGTTTTTCGGAGTGGTATAAGGTTCAAATAGATAGTTTTAGGCCAGTTGAACATACTTCGATCACAATTTTTTTTTTTTTTTTTTTTTTTTTTTTTTTGGGGGGGGGGGGGTTCCATGGATGAGTCCAAGCATGCGTCGGGCACCTTTGAAGGAAATGAGATAAATAAATGCAAATTTCAATGGAATAAATCACATATATAGAAATAGAGATTGAGACAAATAGTGAAGTCCCTGATCAGACGCCGCCTTGAAAAGGCGGTGTCTGATCTGGGACTGCACTATTTGTCGTGATGCATTAATGCGACTGTGGCGGTGAAAGGGTTAATGGTGCCAATTACCGTATGTTCAAATACTAAGATTATCGCCTGCTTTGGGATTCAAATAAAAATGTTCTTCAGTTTCTTCATAAAAAGCTTGTCCTGGGTGTCAAACCCTCTCCATCCAGTTATGACGTCGAGTTACCCGGTGTTTCAACTGATCTATATTGTTTACAGACGGTATCACGGATTTGACTACATGTACCTAGACAAAACTACGCCCATTTCTTTGAAAACAGAGTAGACACAATTTACACGGCTCCTGAAGGAACCGTCTGACCAGGGTCGGCGGAAAACATGTATATTTACAGCAGAGTAAGCTTTAACCATTTCCTTCATATAAACGCATTTTCATGCATTTGCAAAGAGGGTAGATCCAGATCAGACGGTTCCTATAAGACCCGTCTGTTCGAGGTCTGCTTCGTTTGTTTATGGTACAATGTAGATTAGATTCGACAGCTTTTGCTTGAGCTAAAAGATCCTATGTACATGTGGCATCATGAAAATTAGCTTATAGATATTCATTATGTCATTATTCCTTAAATTAAAATGGAAGAGGGAAAAGGTTAATAAATTGCAGTTTATATGAAAGACGAGAATTGAAAGGCATATACGTTAACTGTGTCACCGGTACACGGTAAGTTGAAATATATTTGGATGTTTTTTTCTACTTACAGGTACAAAGTGCCCCCATATTGATGCATTTGTAAGTAATGGTCCAAACACCGTGAAGGACTCAACTGGATTTGGGACAAAGAACTTCCACACCCAGTTCGCGTCTCCCTCTTTTAAAATGAACTGTTAACCCATTCCCTTATATTTACGCCTGCTCACGACTCTGTAAACGTCACTTTTTGAAACCAATGTGATAAATAGAGCATTTTCTCCATGGGAGCAAATGCCCTAATTATCACAATGGTTTCAAAACAACACTATTCATTTTTTCATTTTTTCTAGTAAATACTCCTTTTCGGTAGATTTATTCAAAGAGATTAGATCTTAAAATAGCCTATGAGAGAACGGGTTAATCTACTGAATAATTAAAACCACTCCCCTTTCCTGAATACTGGTTAAACAAAAAAAAAGTTGCATCAATCTTTATCGCTTTTTATTGAAATGCTTTTATGACAAAAAGTACAAACCCTGATCAAAGGGCTCCTCCTGAAGCCCTTTGTTCTGGTTCTACTCTGCTTGCGCTTGCAAAAGTTTTAAATACTCGGTTCCTACATATTAAGGGTAAAAATGAAGTTTGCATTCAAATAGCACCAATGAAGATGTAAACTAACGAAAACAACTTCATCCTGAATTGCACGAAACTTATTTATATCTGAGCGCTAAATGTGAGTTCTGACTTTATATCATCGTTATTTAGAGTCAGCTTTAACCCATTCCCTCAAAGGCTATTTTTAGACCCAACCTCTACCAAAAAGGAGCATTTACTAGTACTAGAGAGAAACGGAAATGTTAGAATTGTTTAGTTTTTAAAACCATTGTGATAAACAGAGCATTTGCTCCAATGGAGCAAATGCTCTATTTATCACAATGGTTTCAAAAAGTGACTTTTATAGAGGAGTAGACAAGGCGTATTTATTGAAGAGAAGGTTAAAACATGAATCCTTTCTGTGTCCCTACATTGTCATATTGATTTAAATAATGGCACCATGAATATATATTAGCTGACCTTTTTATAATGTTATATAAGCATAGAATGTGTTGGTCATGGAATAATATCTATATTATTTCATAAGCAAACGGAGCAGACGCTGGTCTCGGTCTACTCTGTCTGAAAAGTAGCCAGGGGTATGTGTCTATCTAGGTAAGGGATTGAAGACAAAGCGTTATACTTCTATGTTGATGGATGTGGTAGAGAAGTTTCACTGCAGTGTGCTAGAAATAAGTACACCTCGGACACTTCTAGCCTTCTTATGCTAATCGCAACTTGATTCGCATTCACAAACAGCTTGGATCCAAATCAGTAGCCGAGTAAATCGGCGTCTCATCGGGATCCAAGCTGTTTGACACTCGGTCAGTACCTTCTCAAAGGCTTGGAAGAGTTGAAAGTCGGTAAATAAATCAGCAGATCAATGTTTGGGCTGATATGACTATTTATGAATGAAAAGTGTTAACTTAGGCATGTATGATTTAATAGAATCTACCATTTTATTGTATCAAGAGTTGTGTGTGCTTTCGACAGAAGGTTTTATCCATTCCCTCACAGGTTATTTTTAAATCCAACATCTTTGAATAAAGCTACTAAACAGGAGCATTTAATAGAAAAAAGGAACTGTTAGAAGTTTGTATTTTTGAAACCATTGCGATAAATAGAGTATTTGCTCCATAGGAGCAAATGCTCTATTTATCACAATAGTTTCAAAATGTGACATTTAAGAGGTGTCGAAAAGGTGTCAATACGAGAGAATGTATTTAACCCTTTCCTTCATAGACAGGCCTTTCTGCGCCTTTGCAAACAGAGTAGACCCAGATCAGGACGTACCGTCTTATCAGGGTCTGCTCTGTTTGCTTATGATATAATATAAATCTGGTTTTGCAGTTTCTGATTTGGCAAAACTTTGTATTTATATGCCATTCTAAAAATTAATCTAATTAATATTGGTGATGTCATCATTTCTTTCATGAATATTCACGGAGTAAAGGGTCAAAGATCGACCCCTGTGGAGTAGAGACAGGTCAATATCGATGGGACGACTTCTTTTTGTGTCGTTTCTCAATGATTTGTATCAGCTTACTCTCTTTAATTCTTGCCATCTGTGGCTCTGTGAATTTAAGAATCTTTATAATAGCTCTCAAATGATGATCAGATTCTTTTTCATCCGTAATATAGTGAAAGAACGAATCTTTCAAAAAGCGGAGTGTTGTTTCAGCTTCCGTTTCCGGTCGACATGCTTCATGGTAACTCTCGTCACGTCTTATCGTCTGCCATTTGGCGAGTTCCAGTTCCGTCCAAGCGAGTTTTTTCACAAGTTCAGCAATGGTTACTTTGCATCCACCCGAGTTTGCTAAGCGTTCAAGCTGCAATAAGAAATATTGTTTTATGCGATGTCAATGTTTGTGCTTAAAACTAAAGACCACCGTGTTTTTCGGGTAATAGAAAGCAGAAACATTTAAGGAAAAGACGTGAATGAAAACTACTCTATTTGGCCTTTGATTCAGCCTTTGTCAAACACGGTTTGAGGTAAACAAATGCAAAATGTTGCCTCCATATACTGTAATTGTTTATATGTTGCAAGCATGTAATTGTTTATTTGTTGAATGCATGTAATTGTTTATATGCTGCATGCATATAATTGTAATCAGAAAATTTAGAATTACTTTAACCCTTTACTTCTGGAATATTTGTGTTAGAAATAACAACATCATGGATAGTTATTAACTCAATCTCTATAATGGCATATGAATATGGTAACATCATGGATGGTTATTAAATCTATCTCTATAATGGCATATGAATATAGTAACATCATGGATGGTTATTAACTCTATCTCTATAATGGCATATGGATATAGTAACATCATGGATAGTTATTAACTCAATCTCTATAATGGCATATGTATATAGTAACGTCATGGATAATTATTAACTCAATATCTATAATGGCATATGAATATGGTAACATCATGGCCATATGAGTCACTGTAGAATTAGATCTATATGCTTCCGTAACATAAACAGCAGACTATGATCAGACGGCACTACAGGATCAGTCGGTTCTAGGTCCTCTCTGGTTGCACACACATGAAAGGGCGTTTCTATCATGTAACGGTTAACGCTTTCAATACGGGGGAACGAATTATAATATAAGTGTGCTGACCTAAAACAAGGGAATGTTTGGTCTTTTCAGGAAATGTAGAATCAGAGCCGTCTAATCTGGGTCTACTCTGTTTGCATATCTGTTAGGTAAAGTGTTAAGCTATGATAATGGTTTTGTCTCACAGAATTGAGTTACGTTGAGTTTTCATATGGATTCAAACGTTTTTGCAAATGCATGTTAGATCAATCAATCCAGTATGTATCTGATCCGGCACTACCCTTCTCGCTAATGAAATACTATAAAGCTGGTTCTACTGTTTTTGACATGGTCAAACATTCCCTTATGCATTATACCGTTATACAAATTGAGTTACAGTAAAACTTCTCTATAACAGCCACTAAATTGTGTTAATTAGCTGGTATTTAGGGCAGGGCACAGGAGCGTTCTGTTTTACCTTCACCTTGCTTTAAGCAGCCATCTGCATTTAACACAAGATACTTAATGTAATTTAGTGGTCGTTATAGGGAGGTTTTGTTGTAGATAATATTTTTACAGACATGGTTTATTACATGAATATTCATCAAGCAAATGTAAAACAAATAGATTTTGCTGTTCACTACTTTTTCTCTCTGCTGCAACCTGTGTCGGCATTATTGACTTTTGAAGACACGCAACTCGTTAAGACTAGAAGAATGTTCAACAAATGCATTATGAAGTCGAGTGCCTGTCATAGATGACAAGCGGCATATGACTATATCTCTCGCCGCCAATAAAGTTCATCTGCTAAGTTCATCGTATGCTTCAGATTTCTTTAATTTCGCCGCCGCCGCCGCCGCCGTCGCCGTCGTCATTTATTGTCACCATCGTCGTCGTCGTCGCCATTATCATCTTCATCATAATCCCCATCATTATCATCATCATCATCATCATCATCATCATCATCATCATCATCTTTATTAAAGTATAAGCCGCATCCCACAAGGGGTGGTTTTATTACTATGACCCCAGAACACTCAAATATGTTTAACAAAGAGTTACATGTTTGTACGTGACCTCTGGTAAGATTCTGTACAATTTGCTAAACCTTTTCCCAGTTTATTGTTTCTTCCAAATTTCAGAACCTACAGAATAGTCATGGACAACATAGTTATAATGCTATATGGAAGGTGGAACATTAGAATTTAGAAAATAAAGAAACGGATCTATCAAACTTCAATAAGCAAACAGAACAGACCCTGATCATACGACTCCTATAGGAGCCGTCTGTTGCAAATGCGCGAAAATGTATTTATATGAGGGAAATTGTTAACGAATAATATTTCAAAGGTTGTATTAGTAAAAGCAAACCTTTCAGGCACACCATTTAAAATGAAATTAAGATTCATTCAAAACAAGAAACGGGACAATGCCCCGAAACCAGTTTTTTTTAAGTTTTACCAAATCATTTTATCAAGAGCCTACACATTTTGGAAAAGTGGCACTAGGCATTACATTGCGTATGAGTTAATTGAAGAAATGAATGCAGTGTGCATGAAGCCCTAAACATACACCTATGCATACAAAAATGATGGAGACGAAACATGCAAAACATGCAGTACAAATGCCAAATGTTTAACCGTCTGCACGTTGCGTAATCCCAAAATACAATCCCAAGCTAGGTCTTCATATAAGTTTGCTAAATACCAAAGTTTTGTCAAAATATGTCAATCTAAACTTAAGTTATTGACCGGGAACCGTATTTCTATTTTTAGTAACAGTGTAATTGACCTTGACCCGAAAACCTAAAAATACAAGCCCAAGCTAGGTATTCATGAAAGCATGCTAATTACAAAGTTTGGTCAAAATCGGTCAATCCAAACTTAGGTTATTGACTGGAAACCGTTTTTCTTTTCTTAGTAACAGTGGCATTGACATTGAACCAAGAACCCCGAAATACAATCCCAAGCTGGGTCTTCATGTAAGCTTGCTAAATACAAAGTTTGGTCAAAATTGGTATATCCAAACTAAAGTTATCGACCGGAAACTACATGTTTGACGCCGTCCGCCCGCCCGCCCGCCATACACCAATCTAATAACCAGGTTTTTCGTTGAAAAGCCTGGTTAATAAATGTTTGAACGGATTCACTTATCAACACTACAATGGGATAAATCGCTTTGCAAACAGTTTGGAGCAAGATTAGGCGTCTCATCAGGGTCCAAGCTGTTTAACACTCGGTCGATAGTCTCCAAAAGCTTGAACGAATCATACAATTTATAGCAAAGCGCCGCTTAAGTCGCAGGGCTCATTTTTAACAGCAATGATAGATATATTCACCTCTTCTTCTCGCTCGAATCTCGCAGAGTCTCGGCCTTTCCGGTACATCTCTAGGTAGATGTTCTGCTGTTGCTTCTCTCGGTCACTCATGGCGGACTATTGAAATATAAGGTGCATTTTCAACACATTCGTCGCTGTGTAATTTTCGTTTGCATACATCATCGTCTGCTACACTTCTTATAAAATGTTGCATGTTCTTTGTTTTTATTTCATTAACATAAGCACAATACCAAATTGCCTTTCTTTCTCTATCATAGGAACAGTATTAACCATTTCCTTCATATAAACGCCTTTTCAGTTTTCACGCATTTACAAACAGAGTTGACCCAGATTAGACGTTTCCTGTAGGACCCGTCTGATCGGGGTCTGTTCTGTTTGCTAATATAATTTGATCTGTTTCCTTCGCATAGGGTTTGGTGGAGAAATAAATGAGTTATTCTTGAAAAATGATTTAATTTACGCATCTAATCTGGAGCTCTGTAATAAACTATCCCTATTAGTACAGTAGAGTATTGCTCAAATGACCACATGATTTATTAACATAGAAGACTGTAAAGAAGGTGGTTGCTTAATGCAGGGCAAATGTGATACAGAAAGCTTCAACAGGAGTTTCCTGTATCCAGCTTCCCGTATCACTTTTATCCTGCATTAAGCTACATTTGTACCCCTGTTTAAAAAATCCAGAATTATACATATTTTAGTGGTTGTATTAGCAAGACTGTACTGTAGTGTTGTTTTAACACATTTGTGACTAGTTTGCCTTAATAGGGACCAGTGCAAATGACGAAGACCAAGTCCAGAGGGTCTGTACTGTTTGCTTAATAAATTAGGTTTGAACTATTACACTGGTAAACAAGTTCTTGCAGAAACATAATGTAAACATTCAAAACACTTTTTGGACAATTTTACTATGGAATATAGACTCAAACTGGTTAAAGTTTGCATGTCACTGTAGCGCATTATCAAGAAGCTACACGGTCATAGTTTGGATAAGGCATCGCTAGTGTTAACCCTTTCCCCGTTGTATATTCATGTAAGAAATAATGACGTCATGAATATTAATAAGATTATTTTTTATAATGGCATATGAACACATGACGTTTTGGGTCAGACATGCAGAAGCTGTAGAATCATATCTATATTACACCATAAGCAAACAGAGCAAACCCTGATCAGACGGCTCCTATAGGAGCCGTCTGATCTGGGTCTACTCTGTTTGCAGATGCATAAAAATTTGCTTACATAAGGAAAGAGTTAAATAAAGCACGCACTTGTTTGCTGAGACAGACATGGACCTCCAAAATACATGTATGTTTGTATATACCCCTTTGAGAACAAACGGAAACACACATGTGAAGTAGAAGTTGTGGGCAATGCAGAAAGAAGAGTGTATTGATCTACCTTGAGCTCCTCTGCCTTCTGTTCCAGTTTGGAGGCGGCCTGGACGGACTCCTCACAGAAGGCGGAGATTTCTTCATAGCCCCGCCTCGCTTCTTGAAGTTCGTCCCTCAGGCGTTCTATCTCAGCGTCCTTGTTAGCTACCAGCTGAAATGTCAATAATAAATATGTGTACCAAATACTTGACACATTTAGCATACTCAAAAAACGTTGAAGGCATGAAGCACTGCATTTGTCCGTCCGAATGTCAAACAGCCCACCTGCCTGTCTGTCAATAGATGTGTACGCAAGACTTTCTACCGTGTTTTATACACAGGTGTTTGTCGTGTGCTACCCCCTACCCGCCCATCTGTTACCCCCTCTGCAACCTCACAGAAAGATATTGGTCAAAATAATCTCAAACATGTCAAAATATTGTCAAAATACCATAACACGAAATTTTGAAGTAAACTGATTTTTTTTTCTTTCACATCAATATATTATCTACTACAATGATGTGAACAAAAAATTCAGATTTTTTTAGTTCACTTTTAAATGTTATTTTATGGTATTTTGACAATGTTTTTACATTTTTGAAATTGTTTTGGCCAATATTCAATATGTTTCTGTGTAGTTGCAGACGGGAAGGGGGGGTTGGGGGGTTGGCCGGGTAGTGGGGTACGTAGTACACGACAAACACCTATGGTTTTATATAACCCCGTTGCTGTTTATTGATGCCCTTTGACATCTCTGTAAAACACTTTGAAACCATTTTGATAAATAGAGCATTTGCTCCATATGAACAAATGTTCTATTTATCACGATGGTTTTAAAAATGGTCTAAAATAGCATATGAGGGAATACGTTAATAAGGACAAGCACCGGGGGTGGGGTCATGATTGTTTCGGATATCATCGCAGCAAAACTCATTTCCTCGTGCAGATCTTCACAAGAAGGTTGTTCATCTGTGAAAGGTCAACCTTCTTCACTGTGAACATTATCGTCTGCTTCAATTTTAAATATTCATTTTTCTTCTCTTTATTTTCAAATATAGCGTCAGAGTAACAAAGAGTTTGGATCCAGATGAGACGCCGAGTTACTTGAATTATTTGAAGGGAACTACATTCGGAAACTTAAAGCAAACGACATGGTTAATTTGCGGCAATAGAATTAAACATACATACATACAACGGTATGGACATACATATAGCGGCATGAACATACATATAGCGGTATGGACATACATATAGCGGTATGGACATACATATAGCAGTATGAACATACATATAGCAGTATGAACATACATATAGCGGTATGAACATACATATAGCGGTATGGACATACATATAGCGATATGAACATACATATGGCAGTATGAACATACATATAGCGGAATGAACATATATATAGCGATATGGACATACATATAGCGGTATGGACATACATATAGCCGTATGGACATACATATAGCGGTATGGACATACATATAGCGGTATGAACATACATATAGCGGTATGAACATACATATAGCGGTATGAACATACATATAGCGGTATGAACATGCATATAGCGGTATGGACATACATATAGCGGTATGAACACTATTCCATATGGTTGCAAACAGTGGGAACCTTGACAGGATACTCGGCTCGAGGAGACTTGGAAAACAAGCACTTTAACATTTCTTCACTCCTTATTATTATACATATATAGGTACGACCAGACTGGCGTGTTCAAACTCATAGGAACTCGAACTGTTTGACATTCAGTCAGTAATTTCAAAACATTTGGGCGAATCTAAATAAAGCCAGAAACATTTTAGAGTTGGGAAAAACCTTATTTTTAAAAAGAACAAATGGTAGAATTTGTCCAAATGTCCTTTAGTCCGTGACTCTCTCCAAAAGCGTATGCCCTTTTCAACTGATAACCCTGTCCCCTGCATTGTTTGCTTATGATATTATATAATATATTATATTTGATTCTACAGTATCTGCCATGGCGAACATTTCTCACGCCATTATAAAAAAAGACTAATAATTATTCATGGTGAATTAAATGTAATAGAGTAAAGGCTCAATGAATACTCGTGTAAAAATAATTACTTACCCATATTCTCCATAAATACGCTATTCTACGCCTTTGCAAACAGAGTATACCCAGACCAGATAGCCCCTGTAGGAGCCGCCTGATCAGGGTCTGCTCTGTTTGCTTACGAAATGATATAAACATGACTGTTCAGATTCTGCCATGGCTAAATGTTTCTGTGTACATATGCCATTATAAAATTATACAGTTTCTATGGTCACCAAATATTATTGTGTTTATGTGCCAGTAGAAGAAATGCATTTTATTAGTATTCATGACGTCAATATTTCTTACATGAATATTCATGAAGTAAAGGGTTATGGATATCAAATAGCTGAGTTTGCTGAATGTTTAAAATGGCATTGCAACTGAGGAATAGTTAACCATAGTAAAACGTGTAGAACTAGATCTATATTAATCCACTAGTAACCGGAGTAGACCATGGTCAGACGACTCTTCAGGAAGCCGCCTGATCTGGGTCTGGCGTGGAAATGTGGAATTCTCAAGTAGATGAATATATGACCATTTCACAGTTTTATCCCCATATACATGATAATACCTTACCTTAGATCTAATTGGATCCATGCCGCGTGCCAATTTGTTTAAAGTAAAACTGAGGTTGGATTTGAAATATATACTTAACCAACTCCGTAACTGAATAATGACTAATCTTGCAATATATAATATATACATGTACATGTGGTCTGTAGCACACATAAACCTACGTATTTAGTGTATACTGAAATAAATCGATACAATATGTAATGAACAGAATATAAAATATGCCGACAATTTATCACACTAATTAAATCTAATTAACTACCTTTGCGTATGATGAAGATACTAAATCCATATTTGGTAATATCTACTTTTACTGCTCTCATGTACAGAAAAACATGTCTACAGCGAATCAATCGAGCGAAAACTGTCTACAGCAGCCACCCAAAATCACTCTAGGTTTTTACCTGTAAGACTGGTGGTAGCTTTATGCATGGCGAAAGTTATGCAGAAAGCTTCTGTAGGAGCTTCCTGCATTACTTTAGCCCTGCATTAAGCTTCCACCTGCTCTTATAACCCACATGTTTATTCATTATCTGGTCGATATAAGCATATTCTGTTGTGCTTGTTTTGTAATATTTAACCCTTTGTCTGCTAAGTGCGACCTGTCTCGCATTTGTAAACAGCTTGGGTCCTGACGATACGCCGAGTAACTCGGCGTCTCACCAGGATCCAAGCTGTTTGACACTCGGTCAATAGTTTCTCAAAATATTGATGGAATCAAAAGTCAGCAACAACTGTAACAGATCAGAGTTTGAGCAGACGCTATTTTTCCAGCAGGCTAAGGATTAACATAGCTTTCAATACAACCGTGTCTGACTGTCAAACAGTTTAGACCCTGACGAGACGCTGAGTTACTCTGCGTTTGATATGGATCAAAGCTGTTTGGAAGCATAGGGGTTTATGGATTAAAACTGTCCTTGTTGATTCAAGAAACGGTCGCTTCAGAGATGTGCTACTGCAGTTATACAGGTTTATGTTAAACCTCTTTAAGCGACCACTTGATGATTAACCAATTCCCTCCTATTGACGCCTTTTGACGCACGTGTAAAAGTCATTTCTTGAAACCATTGTGTTAAATAATGCATATGCTCCTATGGAGCAAATGCTTTATTTATCACGATGGTTTCAAAATTACACACTTCTAAAACATTACTCTTTTTTCTAATAAATGATCCTTTTCAGTAGATTTCTTCAGAGGTTGGGTCTAAACATAGCCTATAGGGGAATGGGTCAAACATAAAAGTCTAAAGGTGGAAGCCTAATGCAGGACTATTGTAATATAGACCACTCCTTTGGGAACGCCCTGCATTGCGTTTGTCCTGCATTAACCCATTAGGACCGAGCGGCTCTTAAACAAGAACATAGGCAAACAGTGTAGACCCAGGTCAGAGGGCTCCTTCAGGATCTGCACAGTTCGATGAACCCATCACTGTCAACGGCTTATTCCAGAAAATATTTTGTTTGCTAAGCCCCCTCCACATGAAAAATGGATGGGTTTCGAAGAAAGCTATGGACGAGTGGTCAATAGACAATATGGGAATATATGGATGTAGCTACCACTTGCATTAAAGAACCAGTCTATAGACACAATCTATACTTTTTTATAATGGATTTTACCTGATATTGGTGCCTTTGAAAACAAAACAGAGTAGGCTAACATCAGACGGCTGCTGTAGGAGTTGTCTGATCAGGATCTGCTTATTTAATTATATTTATTTGATTCTACAGTATCTGCCAAAGCCAAAAACATCTTGTTTTCATACACCATTATAACAAATCAGTTACTGACTATTCATGTCGCTCTTTCTTACATGAATATTCATAGGTAAAGGGTTAATTATTTCCTTCGTATAAACGAATTCACGCATTTGCGAACAGAGTAGACCCACATCAGACGGCTCCTATAGGAGACGTTCGATCAGGATCTGATCTGTTTGCTAATTGATTTTGATAAGATTTGTTTATTTAGTTTCTAAAATGGCTACACATCTTCCAACTTCCATATTTCATTATAACTATGCTTTGCATGAATATCCAGGTATTGAAATTTAGAATAAATATTGAACAGGGAAAGCCTGTATTGGACTGAATGGTCTTACCCTTAATTACCCATTAAAACTGTATATTTAATTATATTTATTTGATTCTACAGTATCTGCCAAAGCCAAAACATCTTGTTTTCATACACCATTATAACAAATCAGTTACTGACTATTCATGTCGCTCTTTCTTACATGAATATTCATGAGGTAAAGGGTTAATTATTTCCTTCGAATAAACGAATTCACGCATTTGCGAACAGAGTAGACCAACATCAGATGGCTCCTATAGGAGACGTCCGATCAGGATCAGATCTGTTTGCTAATTGATTTTGATAGATTTGTTTATTTAGTTTCTAAAAATGGCTACAAATCTTCCAACTTCCATATTTCATTATAACTATGCTTTGCATGAATATCCAGGTATTGAAATTTAGAATAAATATAGAACAGGGAAAGCCTGTATTGGATTGAATGGTCTTACCCTTGATGTTTCATCATCCACATGCTGTTTGTACATTTCTATCTCCCTGTCCCTGTTCTCGCAAACTTGTTTCCATTCTCGCACCTGCCGTTTTAGGTCTTTAAGTAAGATATCCTTCCGCTGCGAAGGTGTCTGGTATTCTTCGGGTATACAGTTCTTGTGAAAACAGGGACTATTTCCATTTGTGGGACAGGGTACTTTCTCCATGCTATGCTGTTTCTCAAACCGAAGTCTACTGGCAATTGTCTCTCGTGGCAACTTGCTACATCCGGGTACCACCATGCACTCGTGTGACGTCATGAACACGTGGTTTTTAGACCTAGGAATTTGGTTCTCGGAATCATAACAATGAAATTTTACCTTCGCACCTCTGTTATTAAAGACAGACTGCGCAGTGTCGAAAGTGTTACTCTTTGGTACCTTTCTGCGCGTGACATTTGCCGGTATTAGGTATTCTTTATCGATAAACTCTTTATTTTCGATAGCACTTTTATTGTTATTGTTATTTTCAATGTCTGTTTGTCGTTTATCTTGGTTTAGGTCCGTCTTATCCTTTCCCAAACCTTCAACAGAATCTTTGAAAACTGAATCTTTTTTGAAACTGCCGACACTGCCAGACGAATCGCTGAAGACAGAACCAGATTGCTTTTCCGACAAGTTAGTACTTTCCTTGCTGGACTTTAGATTGTCTTTGGAACTCCCAGTGTTTCCATGCAAGTTGTCATTTGATGTTCCAAGACTATCAACTGTGGAAATACTGGTGTCGGAATGGCTTAACAACGAGAAGTTTGATTCCATTGCCTAATGATACAATATGTCGCTTTATCGGATTTATATTATGTATTGCACAAAACAATCCCTGAATACATCTATATTGTTATATAAAGTTCCACATGAGCGCTACATGTATTGCAAAAGTACCATTCACACGGAATTGGTAGAAATCCAGGAAGTTTTACAAATGTACCACAAGTTTTAATAGAATCAGAATGACATAATGTTTCTCTCTGTGTGTCAAAGATGCACACACTATGACTACTTCTCTGTCCTCATGTATGCTGTAATATCATATTTACATATTTAACCCTTTACTCCATACATATACCTCTTAACACATTTGCAAACAGTGTAGACCAAGATCAAAATGATCCAGTAGGATCCATCTGATTAGGGTCTGTTCTGTTTACTCATACAATAGTATACATGTAGATCTGATTCTACAGCTACTGCAATGGTATTTCATAATGCTATTATAAATAGTCAGCAAATTAGCAGTCACGGCGTCATTATTTTTTACATAAAACTATTCATTAAATAAAGGGTTAAACTGATCCATTTCTCAACTTTAATATCATACTCTTCTCAAGCGCAGTTATAGCCAAGAGGTCTATTCACCATAGTAAACAACTGCACTGCCTTGCGTGTTGAAATTATCGATTCTGTGATACCGCCACTAACGACAATGGATCTCTCCCAGCTCGACACTAGAATTGGATATAAGGTTTCTTTTGCAAGCCGGTTTAGTTGTCTGATAATGTAAATATTTCCCAAAAGGCTTGACGGTTTACACCGAAGTGATTTCGTTCCCTGAAATGAAAGTTTAAATTGATTACATAAACAACACACGCTTAACAAAGAATGGTGTGGTTTTATTTTCTGTATTGGGTGTAAAATCGTTGCTAATTTCATAATTGATGTATTACACTACTTGTTGAATTTTTTTTACAGTAATTGCTGGGTGAACCTACATAAGTACAGTACAAACTCACTAATTCGAACGTTCGTTAATTCGAATATTCGTTAATTCGAACACCATTTAATTCGACCAATCATTGAACACTCGTTTATTCGAAGATTCGTCAATTCGAACACTCGTTAATACGAACACTCGTTAATTCGAATACTCGTTAGCATGAACACTGGCTAATTCGAACGATCAAATAAGTACCATCACCAGTTTTAAGAGATGTACAAAATGTAGCATATTACTACATGGTTAAAGTCACACACAGAGTTCCCTGGGAAACTTTCTGCATAATGGCCACCCTGCTTTAACCCAATTCGCCCATAGGTTATTTTCAGACCAAACCTCTTTGAATAACTCTACTGAAAAGGAGCATTTACCAGTAACATGGAAATTATGTAGTTTAAAACCATTGTAATCAATAGAGCATTTGCTCCTATGGAACAAAAGCTATATTTATCAAAATGGTTTCAAAATGTAACTTTCACAGAGGCGTCAAAATTCGTCAATATGGGGGAATTGGTTAACAGTCAAATGTTTGAAAAATCTTCAGAATGTCTTTACTTATCATTCGGGATAACGACACTTTTCTAACTCATAATTCGAGCAGTACTAAATGATGTTGCATAGGTCCAGATAAGATGCGTAAATATCAAAACATTTTCAAAACTTACTTCTTTATTTCTCCACCATACCCTACGGTGTGATCACTCTTTAGAATCGTCTCTAAAGAGTGGTCACAACATAGGGTTTGGTGGAGAAATAACGATTTTAGTACATGAGCATGCACGTTTATCTGTAGCTCTGATATTGAAGATTATTCTTATTTCAATATGGCGATGTGCTTTTTGGAACATGATTTGTAACCAACCTGGTCTGGACTTACACAGTTTGCCTGTGTGCAGTTTTAGAGACACTATGTATACATGGATTTGATAGCACAGCATAGACCCAAATCTAACGTACCATTCTTGATGGCGTTTTCTGTTGACAGTATGCGTTGATGCACGAATAATAAACTAATTAGTCCTTTCTTTCTAGTAACAAGCAGTGTATACACGAAGCACAGAAGTTGTTTGAAAACATTAAAGTGTCCTCAGTGATGAATACCATATGGGCCATGCTATACAAATATCAAACTCTGACATTTGCAAACTGTGTAGAACCAGAACGACATCCACGTTTTTCACGCAAGGTATAGCTAAATCCTGAATAAAGTTTGGTGAGTAACAAACTGTGTTGAGCACGGATAAGAAGCTGCATTTGTACGAGGCGGTTGGTCTGATTCACAAATGTTTGCAATGTATAAACGTAGGTGTATAGATTATCAGTGTTACATCCAGGCCCACACTACGATAAGGCTTCTAAACTGGAATGTTAGTAAAGAAGAATTTAGATCTTTTAGGAAGGGGGCTGCTTAATTTATGGTGAAAGTCACACAGAGTCAACTCACTTTAGGAACTTTCTGCATGACTTTCATCCAGCATTTAGTTGGCTTAAAATTTTGAAGTTTAGGCTCCCCTTGCATTTATTACCCATGCGTTTTAACAGCTGAAGGAAGTAAAATGAGGCGGGGCTGATCTGATTCAACAATGTCTGCACTATCTAAAAGTAGAATACATTAAAACCTCTCTATAACGGACACTAAATTGTGTTAATTAGTTGGTAGTTAGGGCAGTTGGTTGCTTAAAGCAAGGTGAAAGTAAAACAGAACGCTCCTATGGGAGCGTTCTGTTTTACTTCCACCTTGCTTGAAGCAGCCACCTGCCTTTAACACAAAATACTTGATGTAATTTAGTGGCCGTTATAGAGAGGTTTTACTGTAATTGTGTTACTTTCAGGTTTGCGATACAGTGAATGCAATCAAAACCGGAACTTATTTAACAACAATTCAGATCATTAGGTATTTAATAATACAATGTAACCGTCTAAACCGAGCTGTTAGTAATGAAGAATTTAGATCTTTAGGCCGGTGACCGCTTATTTCAGGGTGAACGTTATGCAGAAAGCTTTAAACTATCAATTGTCTTGAAAAAAAAAACCAATATATTAGAGTCCGATTTAACCATTTCCTTCATATAAACGGGTTTTCGAGCATTTGCAAACAGAGTAGACCCAGACCAGACGGATCCTATCGGAACCTCTGATCAGGGTCTGCTCTGGTTGCGAATGGAATTTAAAAGATCTATTTCTTTACTTTCTAAATGACTACAGAGTTCCGCCGGTCATATTTTGTTGTAACTATTTTGTCAATGAATATATAGGAGGTATTGAAATTAGTAATAAATGTAGAACAGGGAAACGGTTAAATGCATTGCGCTGTATTTTAGAAGACGTAATGAAAAGCCTCGTACCTACGAGCTGTAACAGCTGATTAATGTACATGTACAGCAGGTTTTGTCTCAATCCACAAATACAATTTCTGAATTATTTCTGCTTTATCGGGATTATTGTACCTTGATTACCATTTCAGCCTTCCACCAGATGGCGCTAGGTTTTTATTGTCAGATGATCTTATTTCCTTTGAAAATTATTGCACTTTCCGAAACGCTTTATTTTATTACGCCTTTGTTTATTGATCCATAATGAATGTTGTTTAGCAGTATATACATGAAAACCTCCATATTTCGAAATGTAAGAAATGAAGTACAGTAAAACCCCGCTAATGCGACCACCTAAAAGAGGTATAATTCTGGGTGTTAGATGCAGGTTGTAGCTTAATGCAGGACAAAAGTAATGCAGAAAGCTCCTAGAGGAGCTTTCTGCATTACTGTTGTCCTGCATTAAAGTAATCATCTGCTTTTAAAGATACCAATGTTCATTCAATAAGTGGTCGTATTAGAAGGATTCTACTGTACCTGTCATTGTAGGCAGGTGGCTCTAAATGCAGGCTGAGCTTTCTGCATGAGCAACATGTGTCAAAGATCAACAATGCTACATATTTGAGTGTTCGAATAATCACATTTTCATCGTATTTTCTAAAATGAAGATCAAGACACAAACACTCAAAGGAGAGAAAAAAGAAGAAACAATATTACTTTGAACACTGCTTCATATACGTTTTACTATTCATTCCCCATATACACATTTTCAAGCATTTACAAAGTAGACGCAGTTCAGACAGCACCTGTAGGAGCCTGGTGATCAGGGTTTGCCCTTTTTGCTTATGAAGTTATATAGATCTGATCATACAGTTGTTATACACTTTTCTTGTTTATATTATAACTAATATTGATAGTCATTCATGTCTGATTTCTTACATAAAATTTCATGGAGTAAAGGGTTATATAATATCTTTTTTAATAAATATACGAGGCATTTAGGCCGATTGATCTAATTACCCACATCTCAAGGACTAACTGTGATCTAATGCGCGATAATACACAGCTACGATTTAGTAATTTCAATTCTAACATGGCTTTTTTAACGAAAATACTTTTCCCGAAGAATACAGCAAAACCGGAAGCGTTGTCAGTGGTTATGCCATTTTTGCTGTTACATTTACCACACACGACTTTAACCCATGATGCTGTACGAGTAAAGGGTCAATTATCAACAGAAAAACAATAATTTCAAGTCAAAAGTGCGTCGTATTTGACATTGAGGCGAACAACTATACCATTTACATCATGTCTGTAAACATCTATGCCAGAGTCATCGTGTTTACAGATTTAGAAATGCGAAATTACAACTGATTATGTTTGGTTTGAACATGGAGCAGATGTTCGCGTGTAGGGAAAATGGAACAGCCGATAGAAATGCTGCGTGTGCAGCTCATAATCACGGATTAAATTCGTAAAGTCAAGATTTAACCAATTGAAGGCGGGAAGCGAATATACTGGCATTTGCAAATAGTGCAGACATATATCAGAGGGTACCTATAGACGAGGCATGTGATAAGGTCTTACACTATTTGTTACTCAAAATCTCCATGCAACATATACTCCATACAGTTAAAATCCTCTAAACTGGAATTCTAGTAGAGAAAACAATTAGATACTTTTAGGCAGGTGGCTGCTTAATGCAGGGTGAAAGTCATGCAGAAAGTTCCTAGAGGAGCTTTCTGCATTACTGCCAACCTGCATTAATCTGCCACATGTCCCCAGTGCCGATATTTATAATAAATTGAATGTCCGGTTTAGAGAGGTTCTACAATAGCCTTTAACATTGATGGATCGTTTAAGTTTGAAAAACTCAGCTTTCAAAACTTAATAAAAGTTTCGTTCTGCATTCAGCAGTCACCTGCTTTTAAGAACAAATGTGTTTATGTATTAAATGGTCGGTATAACTACCATTGGTCGCTGTGGCATAAAAAACAGTAAATCCTCTTAAATTCTAACTTTTTAGTGAAAATAGACTTCAGATCATTTTGAGGAAAATGTCTTATTTTGTGGATATTTACCCTGCATTAAGTTGTATCTTGTCTCAAACATTTACTCCATAAATACGCCTTTGGCAAACGAACATTAATTCACGATTAGAACTCTAACAGTTAACCCCTTCCCTGGACCCCATATGAACGCATGTGCATGCCTATGCAAACAAAATAGGCTCAGGTCAAATGATCCATGTAGGAGCTGTCAGATCAGGGTCTGCTCTGTTTTCTTATGAAATTATAATAGATCTGACGCTAGAGTTTCTACTTATACCTAAACACCCTGAGTGCTTGTTTAGCAGACTATGGCTTAACTATTTCCCTGTTTATTTCGATTTTCAATACCTACTGAATATTCATGGACAAAATAGTTATAATGAGATATGAAAGGTGGAACAGTGTAGCCATTTGAAAAGGTAAAGAAACAGAACTATCAAATTACATTAGAAAACAGAGCAAACCTTGATCAGACATCTCCAAATCAAGCCGTCTGATCTAGGTCTACTACATGTATATTTGCAAGTGCTTGAAAACACGTTTAAAGGAGGAAAAGGGTAGAAATAAATGACATCGTTACTCATTAGCTGAATTTTTATAATGGCATTTGTAGACAGGGTTGATTTGGTATTTGTATAGACTGAAGAGTCGAACTTTCATAAGCAATCAGGACAGACCCTGGTCAGAGGGCTCCTATACAAGCCTTCTGATCTGGGTCTACTCGGTTTGCAAATGTGTGAAAATATGAGGGAAATGGTTAAGACTTCCATCGCCATTGTCATTGGATATTGACGTTTATTGGGCTCCTTGCAATGATGGAATCGGTCAGTACCTTTGCAACAGTTTAGATCCCGATGAGACACCACGTGACTGGCCATCTAATCAAACTGATGTGACGCCACGTGACTGGCCGTCTAATCAAATTGTTTGGCACTCCATCATTTTGCAGCAATCAATTGAAGGAAGCTTCACATTAACTCATTCTCCTCCTAGGTTAATTTTAGACCCAACCTCTTTGAATTAATCTACCGAAAAGTGCATTAACTATAGAAAATGAGAATTTTAATATTGTGTAGTTTTGAAACCATTGTGATAAATAGAGCATTTGCTCCATAGGAGCAAATGCTCTATTTATCACAATGATTTCGAAAAGTGACTTTTACAGATGCGCCGAAATGCGTCACTAGGAGGGAATGTGTTAATTAATATTGAAAGCAGCCTACAATACGATGTTTGCAGACGACAATCATTGGCGCCAACAGCGTTAATGTAGATGCATGTTTAGTGCGTGCAAGGTGTTGAGAAACCTGAGTGGAGTCCTGAATATTGCATTCGGTATTTTGACAATTAACCCTTATACGGCTACTAGCAACCTGACTCGCATTTGCAAAAAGCATTGGCCAAGATGAGACGCCGATTAACTCGGCATCTCATCAGGATCCAAGCTATTTGACACTTGGTTAATAGTTTCTCTAAAGCTTGTCGAAACAGACGTAATCAAAATAACTCAAGGTTCTGAGCAGTCATTTGTTTTACAACTGGGCTAATTGACTTCAACACGTGCTTATATGCTAACAGACAGTCTATGATAGAACTGAGTGACAAGTGAAAGACCAATGGAGAACACTTTAACCATAACAATGCTTAAACATTCATAGTGCAATGCCCCATCACTGGTTAACAAAAGAGTCAATTCAGAATGAAAAGGTATGGTTTGTGCAAGGATTTTGAAATAATTTTGTCAAAGAGCCCATGTATGTACATTGTTTGTCGATGCCGGTTCATTCGTTTCCTTCATTCCAAGAGTTGGGGAGAAATGAAATCAGACATATAAATCCTTCTTTGGAGCAGGTTCAAAATCTTCTCCTATATAATTATGTACATGTGCTGACATAGGTGTTTTCCATTTTCGTTTCGCCTTTTTTCTTGTTGCTTTATTCGCTTTTTTTCTTGTTGCTTTATTCGCAACTTACCTCACCTGTACTCCATAGCCACGTCTATTTACCTATAAGAGCTGTCTCAGCATAGTGTGCTGTGGTTGCTAACAATTCTGATTCCACAGTTTCTATCATGGCCTGACACATCTTACGCCTTATTAAGATACTTGATATCCATATACACAGAGCAACAGATAAATGTGCGTACTCAGATACTAAATTCGTCCTTTCTCTACCAAACCCTATGCTGTGACCACTCTTGAGAATTGTCTTGGAGAAATAAAGTAGTTATTTTTGAAAATAATTCTTAACAAATAATTATATGGAAAGACTCGTTAAATTGGTATATAAGTACTGCGCATTATTTGAATACGAACAATTCTAGAATTGCCCTGCGCGTTTTAGGAATTCCAATAATGGCGGACCATTCCAGAATTGCCCTGTGCGATACTAGAATCGCGCAAGGCAAATTACATTAGGCTCTATGATTAGCACTGTTGTTATGATCTACTATAGTTTGGCGAGAAAAAAGAGAATTTGATGCGGGTAACTTAAGTCTCTGATTTCCTAAAATTGTACTGTTTTGTGGTCATTATTACCTTATTATTTACGGTATTTATTGTGTTTTAGAATTGTCCATATTCCAATAATGTCAACTTTTTGTATGTTTCTATGAACGATTTTTGTTTACATCAGGCTTTCAGTATTCTACTGGAATCAGTCGTACAACACAAATCATATAGGTGATGAATAAAATAGACTATGATTGATAATCTATAAATGTATGTAAATGGAGAATTCCAACTTTGTCCACTATTCCAAAAACACGCACGGACCATTCTAGAATCGCCCTGCGCGTTTTAGGAATTCAAATACTGTCCGGCATTATTGGAATTCCTAAAACGCGAAGGGCAATTCTAGAATTGTTCATATTCCAATAATGCGCAGAACATATATTTATATATGAGACCTGGCCTCATAAGCGTTATACGACAAATCAGCACTTAAATTTATAAAACATATACCTCGAGCACTATATAAATAAACAATGGTATACTTGAAAGCAGACGAACCAAGAAATGCAAACTGCTCCATTTTGGGAGCGTCTTGCATTATTTTGGCCCTGCATTAATCTGCAACCAGACTAAACGTCGACATTTATCCGGCAGAGATGACCTTTGACAGAGATGGCCTTTGACAGAGATGACCTTTGACAGAGATGGCCTTTGACAGAGATGACCTTTGACAGAGATGATCTTTGACGCATTTGCAAACAGAGCAGACCTAGATCAGGACCTGCTCTGTTTGCAAATTAAATAATATTGATCTGATTATATATTCATGACGTCATTCTATTTGACATGAATATTCATCAGGTGAAAAGTTTAAGTTTGAGTTATAAATATTTATTAATTTTCCCTACAACACAAATTCAATAGTTATCTAAGACATGCGCTGTCTAAAATATAAGATCACCATTTTGCTTTTGGACCGATGGGACTTATAAATAGTGTCCTTATGAACCTCCTAGAATCCTAGAATTAATTGGAAATAAGGTTTGCCCACTGTTTGAATCAATCAATACGACTACTTGTTCGCTGCCTCGTCATCTACACTATTTGCCAAAGGCAAAGTGGGAAATCCTTCGAAAGCAAAAGTAGCAATGCTAAAAGAGAAAATTGCAGACTTAGTTTTTGAGTCTGTTCATGAGTAGTACTTAAAAGTGCAACACTACTCACGCACCCTAGCACCGGCTTAAGCAGTATTCAATTTTCAAAACTAATAACATCAAAACTAATGATCCCGAATGATCAGAAAATATAACAACACTGAGAATGAAGTACGGGACGACCTTTTACGACCGCCACAGAAGCACTTAACACCTGCTGCTGTGAAGTAAATACAGTAAAGTTCCGCTAATGCGACCACCTAAAAGAGGTATAATTCTGGGTGCTAGATGTAGGTGGTAGCTTAATGCATTACTTTTGTCCTGCATTAAGCAACCACCTGCTTATAAAGACACCCATGTTTATTCATTAAGTTGTCGCATTAGCGGGGTTTTACTGTATTCTAAAAGTGGGAGATCCTTCCAACTTCCAATTGCGATGGTAGTGTGTTAGAACTTACGATAATTTCTGTTCTATGATGTATCGATGACGTCAGTCGGATGACGTCACGAACTTCCAGTTGCGATGGTCGTATGTTAGAACTTACGATAATTTCTGCTCTATGATGTATCGATGACGTCAGTCGAATGACGTCACGAACTTCCAGTTGCGATGGTCGTATGTTAGAACTCACGATAATTTCTGTTCTATGATGTATCTTCCAGTTGCGCTGGTCGTATTTTAGAACTTACGATAATTTCTGTCGTATGAAGTTGGCCTTTATTGCTGTACATGATCATGTCCGATATATTCGGCTATCCGAGTACTAGCAACTGTAATAAATTAATAAGACTTACGATAACGTCAGTCGTACGATCTTGAGCAAAACTGGCCCCAAGTGTTTGAGTGACAAAGCGTGACCATTTACCTCATTGATTCGCCTTTAACGGCTTTGCAGACAGAGTAGATACAGATCAGGCGACTACTATCGGAGCAGTCTAATCAGGGTCTGCTATGTTTGCTAATAGAATTATGTAGCTCCTGTAATCGTAGCCATTATCTAAATTCGGATAATGAATAGTTTCATGATGCTATTATTTCCTGCATGAGGTAAAGGGTTAATAAGATTTTGAAGATCTAAAAATCAAACATTATAACTTTACAAATGAACTAGAACTTAAATAGGGAAGCGATGGCAATGGTTTAATCCCTAAATGTTTAGTAGTTGTTCATGTATACACATGACAGATACGCCAGAAAAAGGAAACCCGTACCTACTATTTAGAGTAAAACCTCTCTAAACATGTGTAAACATCTTGGAGACAGATGGCAGCTTAATGCAGGGTGAAAGTCATGCAGAAAGTTCCTCTAGGAGCTTTCTGGGTGACCTTTACGCTGCATCAAGCATCCACCTACCTCAAAGTATATACATTCTTCTCTACTAGAAGTCCGGTTTAGTGGGGTTTAACTGTATATGGTTCCAAATTTTAAATTGCCAATGAAAGGCACCAATGATCTGAGCTGTTTGCTTTTAACATAGTATAGATTAGATTGCACAGGTTCTGCCTTCGTCAAAAGTCAAGTGCTCGTACACCATTATATTAAGCCAATATGATGGCATTAATTCAAACATGAATATTCATGAGGTAAGGGTAAACAAGTATCAGAAGACCTTGATATCAAGCGTCTTGAATTCATAAAGGAAACAAAAAAGGTAGGGAAGCGATGGTGATGTTTCATGTACATGTACATGTTGTTCATGTATACATACACTTGGGAGATAAGCCAAGAAAGGAAAATCCATAAATACTCTATATATAGCTCCTATTTTTAGGTCGCCAATTAAAAGTGTAGCATTTCCAACATGTATAAAATCAATATTTGGATTATGAAAAGGCAATCATGATCAACAACAGCTGCATTGTATGAATAAAGGTACATGTTACATGATTCGTTCGGTCTGATATGGGTGGGTCCTACTTATACTGATTAAATTCTATTTTATCATTTCACCACCTGTCTCTTAACCATGTACAGTAGAACATGTCTTAAGCGACCTTATATTGAATGGACACAAATATTAAAAAGCAGCTGGTAGCTAAATGCAGGGCAAAGGTAATGCAGAAATCTCCTATAATTACCTGCATTAAGCTACCACCTGCCTTACAGCTTAATTTGACCTCTTTTAATGGTCGCTTAAGACAGGTTCAGTTGTATATGATAAAAACCAGTATTTGCGCATTTGCAATGTAACAGGGTAGACACAGATCAGACACCATCTGGAAAATATAGGTCTATTTATACAGTTTAGCTTCTGTCATGGCTAAATGTCAGTATAAAAGCTCTGCTTGCTGATACTCATACAGTCATACTTCCAAGATACAATATACGTGTTTATATACCAATGTACAAGGTATACCAATTTTAATCAATATACACACGTACAAGGTACAAATGTATACCTATTGTAATCAAATCTACACTGTATACCAATGTCAATTAAATGTTCAACATATCGTACCAATGTTAATCAAAACTACATGGTATGCCAATGTTCACTTAAACTGCAGGTATACATACGCTCACTAAATCTACAAAGTGTTAATGACGTCCATAAGGTATACCGATGTTATTCAAATGAACATGGTATACCAATGTTAATCAAATACTCAAGGTATACCAATGTCAATCAAATGCACAAGGTATATCAATGTTAATCAAATATACAATGTAAACCAATGTTTACCAAATGCACAAGGTATACCAATGTCAATCAAATGCACAAGGTATATCAATGTTAATCAAATATACAATGTAAACCAATGTTTACCAAATGCACAAGGTATACCAATGGTAATCAAATGCACAAGGTATATCGATGTTTATCAAATACACAAGGTATACCAATGGTAATCAAATGCACAAGGTATACCAATGTTTATCAAATGCACACGGTACTACATGTATTATTATACCACATTTATATAGCACTCTTTTCACACAGGACATGTGCGTTCAATGCATACCAATGTTAATCAAATGCATAAGGTATACTAATGTAAATAAAATGCACAAGGTATACCAAAATGCACAATGTATACCATTTTTTATCAAATATACAGTGTATACCAATGTCAATCAAATGCACAAGGTATACCAATGTTAATCAAATGTACAAGGTATGCCAACTTTAATCAAATGCACAAGATATACCAACGTTAATCAAATGCACAGGGTATACCAATGTTAATCAAATATACGAGGTATACCAATGTCAATCAGATGCACAAGGTATACCAATGTTAATCCAATGTACAAGGTATACCAATGTTAATCAAATGCACAAGGTATACATGTACCAATGGTAATCAAATGCACAAGCTATACCAATGTTAATCAAATACACAAGATTTACCAACGTGAAGTTAATCAAATGCACAAGGTATACCAATGGTAATCAAATGTAAAAAGTATACCAATGGTAATCAAATACACAAGGTATACCAATATTAATCAAATGTACAAGGTAAACCAATGTTAAGCAAATGTACAAGATATACCAACGTTAATCAAATGTACAGGGTATACCAATGTTAATCAATTGTACAAGATATACCAATGTTAATCAAATGTACAAGGTATACCAATGTTAATCATATGTACAAGGTATACCAATGTTAATCATATGTACATGGTATACAAACGTTTATCAAATGCACAATGTATACCAATGGTTATCACATATACAAGGTATACCAATGTTAATCAACATGTACAAGGTATACCAATGTCAATAAAATGTACAAGGTATACCAATGTTAATACAAGGTATACAGATGGTAATATGATAGTCCCTACAATAAACGCGTATTTCAATAGGATCATACAAATTTGTATTTGTTTATAAAAATTGTCAATTTGAGCTTATATCGGAAAATGCCACTGTGATACAAAATCAACAGTTTTTCTTCAATACTTATCTTTTCTTTACGCTGATTCTGATTGAAAGTGGAAAACCAGTCCTACAGGGAGCGCCAGACACAAAAGAGCACGGCACCAAAACATCACCAACGCACAAAAAGACATAACACATTTACCATATAAAACAAAGTAGACCATAGCGTGAAAACAGGAATGTGGCCTTGGAACGGTCAGTAGTCGAAAAGGGCTACTGGGGACTTAAACAAGGTTTATGGGCACCCAACCTCACGCGTATTCAAAAGTCAACATGTAAAGTAAAATTCCCCTTCCAGATAGTAACGATGTCAGACCAAATGATACTCAAACTGTAGAATAAGTGACGTCGTAAATTTCTTCACCGACATTTTAAAACATAGAAGGAAATTAATACAAGGGAATTCTAAAGATATACAGTAAAACCCCTCTAATGCGACCACTTAATAAATACACATGGGTATGAGCTTTCCGCATTACTTTTGTCCTGCATTAAGCTAACACCTACATCTAGCTCCAAGAATTATACCTCTTTTAGGTGGTCGCATTAGCGGGGTTTTACTGTAACTGTTTTATTGTGCAGAAAACAAGCAGGACATCGAAGTCATGTACTCGATGACCAGTCAGAGACCGGAACAATTGCGGATAAGTCATTTGAGCTTGGTTTAACGGCATTGCAACATAGTTTGGTCATATAGCTCGGCTATGCTTTCGGTGGTTAGCAGACAAGAGACAGTTTTATGAAGGTTGTGTGTGCATATGTATGTGCTCGTGCACTTCAGGTCTGCTTCTGTAGCTGCTGTCGACTTTCCATTGGCCTCCCATGTCTGATTTATGTTCTATTGGGTTTTATTTTACAATAGTAACTACCCCATTTGTTGAAACCTCAGAATTCAAACGTGCCCATCCGTTAATGTTCATAGTGACAATACTTGTACTAGCTGTTAACTAAAAAAGCACACATTCGTTTCAATTTCATCAGGGTTTTTTCACCGTTTACCTAACGAATATTATTGTAAGAATTCATGACTTTATAAATAGTAATTCCATGTAGCTGATAGTTTTGATAATATTGTCTAGCATTATAAACAAAGGACCTTCTGACCATGGACGAAAATATAGAACCATACCTATGATTATTATTCATAAGCAAACAAACCCGACCATGATTCTATGGGGTCTTTCTGGTCTGGGTTCTAGTCTGTTTGCAAATGCATAACAATGCGTCCCTAATAGGTAAAATGTTAACATAAACAATTGCCTGTATTAGTTATTTCGGTAAGTATCATCGTTTATGGACAGTAACACCAAACATATTGTTTAAAGTAAGATATTTCTTCTCTCTTTCTTCAAAATGACGATGTTCGTTTTTGCAGGTGTCATCACATCTCCTACGAACCCTCATGTTCAAGGTAATATGATGACTTTTGTAAACAAGTTCGTCATTTTGAAGAAACACAGAAGACATGAATTAGTACTGCAGTGCCGTTGTGCCGCCTGCATCATTCTTTAAGTTTGGTCAAGATAATTTCCAGCACAGCTGTTTGCAGTAGTGGGACAACAGCCGAAGATCACCTTTATACTTTGAATACAGTTTTAAGCTCTGTAAACCGGAATTCTAGTAGAAAAAAATATACCTTTAGGCAGGTGGCTGCTTAATGCAGGGTTAAAGTCCTCCCTGGGGAGATTTCTGTGTGGCTTTCACCCTGCATTAAGCTGCAACCTGTCTACAAGACCGATATTTATACCAAATTTAACGCCCGGGTTAGAGAGATTAAACTGTGCTTCATAGAATTTTAGCTCGTTGCTAAATGGTCGGATCTTATCCAATCAAAGTTTCACGTTAGTAATACGTTCAGTAATAACCCTTTACTCCATATTTAAGCCTTGTCCTTATAACGATTTTGCAAACAGAGTAGACCCAGATGCTTATGGAATAATACAGATATGTGTCTACAGTTTCTACCATGTCCAAAACATACATGTTCATGCTTCATTATAAAAAAGTCAGTTAATTTAAAATTAATTATGTCATTATATCTTAGATGAATATTCATGGAGTAAATGAATACTATCTGCCGCTTAGTCTCAAAAGGGAACAGTATGCTCTAAGAAGGCGATTCTCATTTTAGTTATACCGGTTACTGGGCAGCGTAAACAAACTAAATCTAACTTTTTTTGACAGACGATTTAATTAAGTTAAACCCCCATGCGTCTGAATTGCTACAGGCGTTTCAGAAAAAGCCATTTTCTCTGACAAATGATGCCATTCCTCCATAGTTTGTCATTTTGTCGGCTTGAAATTTAATTTGGGCCCCGGAATTGTTGCGCTTATCTAATAACAAACGTCATTTGCCTGCGATGTAAATACTGTAAACAGGATGAGCGGTTGGATATTCTTGAATATTCGCTTAGGGGGGTGGGGGATTTGATCCTTTCCTCCATGAATATTCATGTAAGAAATAATGACGTCATGAATATTAATTAAATTATTTAATTATAAAAGCACAATGAATATGGAACAATAGTCAAACAGGGAGAGCCACATACGAAATGACACCGCACCAAACACCATCAAACAAGAAACGGTAAAGCCACAAGACAAAACATAACAGGACGCATATCAAGACGAAAAACATTAAACATTAAGCATATTAAACAATAAAGTTGACCATAGGCTGAAAGCAGGAGTACCGCCTTGGAACGGTCAGTAGCCAAAAACCTACTGGTGGGGCTTAAACCTGGTTAACGGGTACCCAACCTCGCCATGAATGTTTTGCTCTTGGCAGAAACTGCAGACTCATATCTATATTATATCATCAGCAAACAGAGCAGACCCTGATCAGACAGCTCATACAGGAACCGTCTGATCTGGGTATACTCTGTTTGCAAAAGCGTAAAAGGACGTATTAATGGAGTAAAGGGTTATTTAACTTTACATTAAATCCTTCACTACCAGTGGCCAAAACATTCATGTGTTCATACGCCGTAATACAAATTTCAGCTAATTAATATTCATGATGTAGTGTTTTCTGTCATGAATATTAATGAGATAAAGGGTTCAGTGCCAAGCGGATGCCTGCCAAGTACCTGTTCTACACCCGCTGAGCAATCTACTTTAAGTCTTGAAAAGCTCCTTTATCATTTGTTCTGCTTTATGTCAATAAAGGCACTTAGCCTTCTGCTCATTCGGCAATTGTCGTCTGAAAATACTGTCGTCTGCTTCAGTTTTCTTCCATTTTAATTTAAAAAAATTAGTGTTAGAGTATTAAACAGTTTGATATTTATGAGACAAATTAGTAAAGAACAATTCGCCATCAGGGCGCTAAAGGTTAAACCTTCCAGACCCATTAAATCCTTTTTTATACGGGACACACGTGAACTGTCATTTGCAAACAGTGTAGACCCAGATCAGAGGGCTCCTAGAGGAGCCCTCTCATCAGGGTCTACACAGTTTGTCATTCAAAATCCTCTAACAAGTTTAAGCCTTTCATGCTCCATGGAATCTATAGTTAAACACTGATGAGATTTTCTACTCTGAAGAGCTTCGGTGTTGAAAGGGTTAAAAGTAAAGAGTAATTCAGGAATCTATCTGGAAGGCAGACCTGGCCCGACCGGAGACCAATTACGCGTAATATCTCCGGAATCGTTAGATTTCGCAGCAGACAGTGAAATATTCACGGGCCAGTCTAGCTGCAACAAATTTAACCCTTTGTATGCTGGTATTGTGAAAGGTTTGTCATTATTTATATAGACAAGACGAATCCATTTATTATCGAAAGGATATAATTTGGTAGGTGATTCTGTATGACAAACAATGTAGTCCCTGATAGAGGGCACTCAGATCAGGGTCTACACTTTATACTGTTTATAAATGACAATACATGCGTTTTCCGCACACAACAGGTTGACCCTTAACGTCTAAAGCGCAACCTGTCCCGCATATGTATTAACTTGGACCCAAAAGGGACACAGTGTACCTCGGTGTCCCATCAGGATACAAACTGGTCACCACTATGCCAGTAACCAAATAGCATCCACACTAATCGATATAAGATCTAAGAATTCAGCCGGTGACATTTGTACACTCCGGCTATACGGGTTAATGAAGCAATTCATACTCTCGACTGATGTACAGTAAAACCTCTCTATAACGGCCACTAAATTACATAGAGTAGTTTGTGTTAAAGCATGTGGCTTCTTAAAGCAAGGTAAAAAAAATCAGAACGCTCCTATAGGAGCGTTCTGTTTTACTTTCACCTTGCTTTAAGCAGCCACCTGCCCTAAATACCAACTATCTAACACAATTTAGTGGCCGTTATAGAGAGGGTTTACTGTTTGTATAACTAATGTTAATCAAATGTTTTTATAACATACAGTAGCACCTGTCTTACGAAACCTTATAACTTGTACTGATCGGGCACAGGAATCTTAAAAACAAGTGATTTCTTAATACAGGGCAAAAAGTACTGCAGAAAGCTCCTGTATGATCTTTCTGCATTGCTTATGACCTGAATTAAGGTACCACCTGCCTTGCATACCCATAAGTAGACCTCTGTTTGGTGGTCGTGTGAGACAGGTGCATCTGTACATAAAGATATACAGACCGATAGGACAAGGCAATAGCATGCTATATAGCTTCCAATATATTACAGTGGGCATAATAACACTATATATTTGGACCATTTCCCTCAAGACGTATATTATGTTATATGTTATGTATATGATGCGAACAAAGGCACGTGTGATAGGAGCAACTGATAGCAATGAAACACGTACGTACAAAGAGTTGTTGTCCAAGTAGAAACAGAAACTTAGTGTTTTGATTTAATTATAAAAGGAAAACATTAGAGGAGTTTTCATTAACTTTTGTCTCACTAAGAGTGGTATGGCTCATATTTGCAAACGGCCTGGGTTCAGATACGCGCCGATTAACCCTTCTCTTGCTGAATTTTAAAATACATGTCTCCCTCTTTACCCATGCCCTGTTATATAATTACATATATCTTCACTGTGTACAAGTATTTCGCTGTGCAATCACTGCTGTGGAGTGCACTGGTTGCACAATCAACTTGTAAATAGTGCAGACCCTGATGAGACAGCTCCTGCAGGAGCTGTCTCATCTGGGTCTTCACTATTTACAGGTATGTATCTTGACGTGAATAGCAAGTGAAGGGTTAATTCGACCTCTCATCATGATCCAAGCTGTTTGGCACTCTGTCAATAGTAGTTTTCAAAAGCTCGGTGCAATCTGAAGTAGTCAAAACTTGCAACAGATCTAGTTTTGAGCAGACATCATATTCTTGACAGCAGAGTTAGAGTTAATCCATTCTCTCCTACTGATGACATTTGACCCATCTGTAAAAGCTATTTTTTAAACCATTGTGATAAATAGGACCAAACGCTCTATATTTATCACAATGGTTTCAAAACTACATAATTCTAAACTGTTTCTTTTTGCGAGTAAATGCTCTTTTTTTGGTAGTTTTTTTTAGTGATTGGGTCTGAAAATAGTCTAGGAGCAAATGGATTAATCAAATAATGCCAGATATCATCAATTGATTGGTGGCTGGCGGGTAGGAGGGTTAGGGTTAGGGTTACAACCCCTTTCTGTCTAATGTTCCTAATTAGGGACATGTGAAAATGGTTTGGACCCAGGTCAAAGGGTCCTTGAAGGAGTCTATACTATTTGCTTCAAAAAGTGTTTCCTAAAGGTCGCATCTGTAGAACTAGTTTCACAGAAACACCAGCCAGTATCCTGATAAGATGACGAATGGATCCAAACTGCGCAGGTAATCAGAAGATCACCAAAACATTCAAAAGATTAACCTTTTACCCGATCATACATCTTATCGTCTTCGAAGACCGAGTAGACTCTGATGAGACAGTTCCTGATCAAGCCATCTGATCAGGGCCTGCCCTGTTCGCTTATGCAATAATACAGATATGATATTATAATTTCTGTCATGGTAAACAATTCTCTTTAGTTCATCACGTCATGATATTCAAATAAATGAATTAATCAATTAATACCGGTATACGAAAAGGGAATGCAATTCAACAAACGTTGAAGACTGAGTTGCAGACTTTATAGGTCTAAGCACTCGTTTATTACAACTGGTAATGCTGTGTAACAGATCCTGCTAACCGCGGTCTGGTATACATTTACAAACAGCTTGGATCCAGATCAGAGGGCGAGTCATTCGGCCTCTCATCTGAGACCAAGATGCTTGATTCTCGGTCAGTATTCAAACCTTCAGAAGTAAGTTAAAATTGCTTCAGAATTTTAGCAAACATCATTTTTATTACCAGAATAAGAAACAAAAACTACGTACAATACACAAAGTTAGGCTACCAATATATTGTACATTGATTTTGATTACATCCTTTAGAATGACAAAAATAGTTTCCATGGCAATAAAGATTGATTTTTATTTGTAATCACAGGGAACTCCTACAAATACGAAAGTACTTGCGTCATCCGGACTATACGTACAGTAAACACTGGATGATCCAAACTTTCAGTAAAATACCTTTAGGCAAATGACTGCTTAATGCAGGATTAAAGTCGTGCAGAAAGCTCCTAGAGGAGCTTTCTGCATGACTTTCATCCTGCATTAAGCTATCACTTGTCTTAAAGACCGACATTCGTACTAATGTGAGTGCTTGGATTGGTTTGGTTTCACTGTTATATATCATTGACTGGATGCCATCCAACGTTCTGGTTGTAGGTGTACGTGTGGGGGCTGCAAAACAGACTGTCCTCTATTGATAAGTTCGTGCGAGTCGAGTACTCGTCGTTATACATGTACATTCAACACTTTCTTTACCTAATGAATACTCATGTGAGATACAATGAGGACTGTATGAATATCAATTAGTCGGATTTTTATAATGGTATTATGATCAATTTTGGAGCAGAAACTGAGTAATCAGATCTATATTAGGTCATTACTATAGATAGAAAGTTTATTGATACATAAGGTCATAAATCCAACAGTACACAAGCATACAAATATACAATACATATGGTCAACGGCATGCAGTATATTATGCTAATACGTACTAGAAAATATTCGTAACATCAGCATTGATTATCTTAATAATAAGAAGTACCCTTTTTTACGAGGGGAAAAATGTTGAGATCATATTTATCATTGTACACGGTGGAACAAATACATGTATGCCGTTGTTTGCTCTTAGTTTTCCACCCAACCATTTATTAAGTCAAACTAGACCTATATCAAATAGATCAAACTCTGATCTAATAGGAGCCGTCTGATCTGGATCTATTCTGAAAAAGCGTTAAAATATGTATACATGTATACTGAGTAAGGAGTTAATACGGAAATCAACTTTTATGTTTTGCAATCCGTATAGAACTAGATCTGCTGTCGAGTTTAAAGCGCCGTGTCTGACCAGGGTCCATACTGCTAGCCACTCACTATAGCATATTCTGTTTTAATAGTTTACTCCATAAATACGCATTTCTACGTCACTGCAAAAAGAGTACACCCAGGTCAGACGCCTCCTATAGTAGCCCTGTGGTCAGGGTCTGCTCTGTTTGCATGTGATATAATATAGATATGAGTCTACAGTAAATATTCATGTGTCAATGTGCTATTATAACAAAATTAATCTAATTAATATTCATCGTATCATTATTTTGTATATGAATATTTATGCCGGAAAGGGTTAAATGACCTGCACGACAAACAACGTAGAACTCAAGCAGAGGCAACGTGCTTAACGCTGTAGTTGATCTGGTTCTACACTGCTTGCAAAGTTTATCGATTGGACTTTATATATTGGGATTCATTTACAAGACCAAAAGGACAGAGCCATGGAGAAAAATGGTATTCGTTTATTTGTAAACAGCACAGATCAGAGAGACATTTGACACTGGTTGTCACTTTGCCAGCAGATTGTGTGATATCTTTAAACTTTTGTCAAACGAATATTCATGTAAGAAAAAACGGCATCGTGAATATTAATTAGATGAAATTTTATTATGGCATAATACTCAAGATTGTTTGGCAATGGCTGAAAATGTAGAATCGATTTTATATCATTTCATAAGCAAACAGCAGTCTCTGACAAGACAGTTCGTACAGGGACTGTCTGGTCTGGGTCTACTATGTTTACAAAGGCGCTAGAAGACTCTAGTTAAATAGTTAACAAGGGAGGGGGCGATAGTCCTAAATACCATCCGTCGAGATATTATTGATAAGGTCAAGCTCTTGACTTTTTAACCTTTACCCTGCAGAATAGATCAGATCTGCAGTAAAACCTCTCTATAACGGTCACTAAATTATATCAAATATTTCGTGTTAAAGGCAGGTGCTCCTATAGGAGCGCTCTGTTTTACTTTTACCTTGCTTTAAGCAGCCACCTGCGCTAGATACCAACAAACTAACACAATTTATTGGCCGTTAAAGAGAGGTTTTACTGTATTATATATCTATAAGCAAAACTACCAGACCGTGGTCAGATGACTCCTATCGAAGCTGTCTGATGTGGATCTACTCGGTTTGCAAGGACGTGAGTGAAAAGGAGTGTATATGGGGGAAAGGGTTAACTGGGGAAAAGATGTCGTTTTATCAATCAAGAGTACATATCTCTAGATTTACTGGTCCGATCTGTCTCATAATAAACAATGGTGTAGATCATCTTATAGTAATGCAGATTTCTTTTTTAATATGACATGGATCAATGATAAAACAGAATTGCTAGAGTCGTACCAAAGTAAAATGTGTAAAGGGCACATAACCCAAGAATCACTTATAAATAAGACTTTGCTTGAATCACAATTGAACGATATCATGTGGCCATACACTATGAATATGATAAATACACATATAGTAAAGCTCCGCTAATGCGACCACCTAAAAGAGGTATAATTCTAGTTGCTAGATGCAGGTGGTATCTTAATGCAGGACAAAAGTAATACAGAGAGCTTTCTGGATTACTTTTTCCCTGCATTAAGCAACCACCTGCATATAAAGGCACCCATGTTTATTCATTAAGTGGTCGCATTAGAGGGGTTCTACTGTATATAACAGTGTTAGTTTACAAGGTAAACTACGCACGTATTATGACCAAAGGATGTACAGTAGAACCCCTCTAATACGACCACTTAAAGAATTACCATAGCTGCCTTTATAAGCAGGTGTTGCTTAATGCAGGACGAAAGTTATGCAGAAATTTCCTATAGGGGCTTTCTGCATAACTTTTGTGCTGCATTAAGCTACCACCTGCCTCTTCCACCTAGAAGTATGCCCCGTTTTGGTGGTCGCGTTAGAGGGGCTTTACGTACTGGTAAGAATTCGCTCACGATAATACTTTAAGAAGAAATAAAAGTGTTATAGTGTTAACCTTTATCTTGCTAAGCGCGGTCTGAATAACATTTGTAACAGTTTGGATCCAGTGAGATACCGAGTAACTCGTCGCTTTATCAGGATCCAAACTGTTTGACACTCGGTCACCAAATCAAACTGGGATATTCTACTTTCAGAACCTATGACAACAGAAGGTGTTAAATGCTTGCGTGTTGTTATATTGTCTGGTCCTTCGGGATCAATAATCTCGATGTTATTAATTTTGAAAATTGGATACCGCTTAAGCTGGTGCTAGTGGGTGTGAGTACCTTTCAAAACTGCTAATGAATAGACTCCATAAAACCGAGTTTGCAATGTTCTCTTTTTGCATTGCTGCTTTTGCTTTCAAATGATCTTCTACTTTCGGAACTTTTGATTCAAATACGAGGAACACTCTAGAATAGGTTCCTCATTATAGACAATGCATGCAGTTAGCCAAGTCATTAAGTGAACATTATACTCAGATAGGAGAAGTCTATAATGAGTTCCAAAAAGTAAACAAACTATCAAGTACTATACGTTTCAAGAAGAGAAAGCTTAATGCAAATGAGAGGACTCTAGAATAACTTTCACATTGTAAACGTATTATAAAGCAATATTAGTCATAAAATGAAAACATTATTCAGATGCAAGAACTCCATAAGGAGTTTCACATTGTAAACAAATTATAAAATAATACTCGACAAGAAGTGAAAACGTAATTAAATGTTGTTAAATCGTGCAAAGAGAGATATGTGTTTCAATTATGGAAACTGTAGAATGGCTGGCACATAATAAACAAATAAAATAACGTTTCAACCCTTTCCCTGTTCTATGTTTATTTCAAATTGCAATACCTACTGAATAGTCATGGACACAATAGTTATAATGAAATATGGAACGTAGAACATTGCAGCCATTTTTTAAAAAAAACCCAGATCTATCATATTCCAATAGCAAGCAAAACAGACCCTGATCAGACGACTCCTATAGGAGCCGTCTGATCTAGGTCTACTCTGTTTGCAAATGCGTAAAAATGCGTTTATATGAAGGAAAGGGTTAAACCTTTTAACGCCGACTTTTTAAATTGACAATTCCAAATTCAATCAGGTATACAACAAACAGTGCAGACCCTGATCAGTGGGATCTTCTAGAGCCCTCTCATCTGGGTCTACACTGTTTGAAAAGGACATTAGTGTTTCGTTCCGAAACTTAAAGTATTAAATTTCGAACGGCTCCCATAGCATAATAATTACGCAACGACTTCCTGAAATATGTGAAATGTATTTCAGATACAAAAACAAACTCTCAAATAAGTTTCACACAGTAACTTTTATATCTCGAACCTCAGGGACCATACAAATTACTTCGAGATAACATAGATTCGAGTTATCCGACTTCTAATCAGAACAAATTTTCAAGTTTACAGCTTAATGTAGGAGTTTTCAGCATTACCTTTGACCTACATTAAGCTGTCACACGTGTGTCTAGGTTTTCGAAGAACTGAACTTTTAGTTCGGGTTACCCGAAGTTCGAGTTATCAGAGTTCAGTAAATTCTCGCGAATCCGAACTTTTATAAAAGAAGAAGTGAGAACTTTTTAGGCAGGTGGCTACTTAATGCAGGGTGGAAATCATGCAGAAAACTCTTAGAGGAGCTTTCTGTGTGATTTATATCCATTAAGCTGCAGGTTAGTGGAGTGAAGTTAGAACAATTACACCATGACGTGAGAAATTAAAATTACACATACCATGGGAAATAACATGTTCCTTTAGAATAACAAAACATATTACGTGAGAAAACTCTGAAAAGTAGAATAATTATCACGAAGGAACATATAAGATTCCAGCATGAACAATTTAGAATATAGCGAGCATTTTATGAATAAATATTGATCTCATTTAAAGCATGTTGCTGCTCATTACAGAGCAGATCTTCTGTTGTATTTTCTGGTCCTTTGGGATCATTATTTCAGAGCTTTTGATTATGAAAATTGAATACCGGTACCGCTTAAGCCGGTGCTAATGGGGCGTGAGTATTGTCTCTCATTTAATAACTGCTCGTGAATAGAAACAGTAAAACCGATTTTCTCTTTTCACATTGCTGCTTTTGCTTTCGAAGAATCTCATACTTTCAGAATTTAACCCATTCCCGCATATAGACGCCTTTTGACGCCTCTGTAAAAGTCACTTTGTGAAACCATTGTGAGCAAATAGGAGCAAATGCTCTATTTATCACAATGGTTTCAACACTACACAATTCTAAAAGTTTTCCTTTTTAGTTGTAAATGCTCCTTTTCGGTAGATTTGTTCAAAGAGGTTGGATCTAAAAATAGCCTATACGGGAATGGGTTAAGGAGAAAACTTCTATTTGCCCTCGTCTTGCATTAACCATATCACGACCTGACTTGCAATTTCAAACAGTTTCACCCTGTACGAGACGCTGCGTAACTCGGGGTCTCACCAGGAGCCAAGCTGTTTGACACCCAGTCAGTCGTAACCCAGAAACTTGATCGAACAGGAAAAACTCACATTTGCCCAAGAATCAAATTTGAGAAAGCATTAGTTTTTCACAGCGAGGCAAGGATTAAACTACCAAATGTCTTCTAACCAAAGAATTAACCCTCTCCCTGTTCTGTATTTGTTCCAAATGTCAATACCTGACTATGCATGGACATATATATTGCTATACACTGTAATGGGTATTGCTATAATGAAATATTGAAGGTGAAACATTTGTAGCCATTTCCGAAACTAAAGAAACAGTCAATGATACTTATCAGAGTAAGATGGGTCAGTCAGATGGATATTTTTTTAATGCCTTTACATGAAGGAACGTGTTAAACGTCTTGTGAATTGTCGTTGTAAAGAGGTAAAACTTTACAACACGTGACCATGTCACGTGATCCTTTGTATGTAAACAAGTAGGAAGAAACACTACTGGATCAATGTTACAGGCCAGACTAAGTATTGACTTTACTTCAACCGGTAACAGCTTATAACTGACATTCTCATTTATATGGAAACATGCAAAACTGTTGAACATCAATAAGTTTAACCTATCAAAGTTTCATTTTCTTAGTACGCTTATCCAAAAATGCATTGTGAACAGTATTTGCAAACAAATAAATGCAAATTTCAAAGGAATAAAGCGAAGATATAGAAATAGAGTCTGAGACAAAAAGTGAAGTCCCTGATCAGACGCCGCCTTGAAAAGGCGGATTCTGATCTTGGACTGCACTATTTGTCGTGGTGCATGTTTGCGACATTGGCGGTGAAAGGGTTAAACCTTTACCTGACAGCGACGTCTTTTAACGCCTTGGCAAACAGAGTAGACCCAGATGGAACGGTTCCTGTAGGAGCCGTCTGATCAGGATCTATTCTGTTTGCCCAACCCGTTCCCACATAGTGACGCCTTTAAGGCCTTTGTAAAAATCACTTTTTGAAACTATTGTTATAAATAGCCTGTTTATCACAATGGTTTCAAAACTAACGCAATTCTAAAATGTCCCATTTCTCTGGTAAATGCTCCTTTTCGGTAGATTTATTCAATGAGATTGGGTCTAAAAATAGCCTATGAGGGAACAGATTAAAGAATAATATAGATCTGGTTCTAGAGTCCGATATTAGTACCTCCATACATCATTATTATTTCAGTGAATTAATATTCATAAAAGTAAGTATTTATTACATTAATATACAATAGGAAAATCGCCTAAATATCGACAAATTGGTTTGTATTTAGTGGTTTCTTAAAGGGGTTACTGTATTTCCATTTCGTTCACATTGTTTACAAAGAACGGGACATTGTCTGATAAGCTGTGTTCAATTTTGTCCCCTGTCGCTGCGTTCTTCAGAAGCTAATTTCACTTTTAAAAAAATGCAAATAAAAACTGCCGTCTGACCTAAATGCATTTGAAGATAGATAACACCGCGAAGTGGAATTAAACTCTGACACTTGATGGAGTGTGTTTTCTGAAATGCGCTGTCAATTAAATCCTATCCATTATAAGAGGCTTCAAGTCTATTATGCAGGGATCACGAGGAATAAAGTCAAACAGCTGCACCATTATCCCGCTGTGAAACAAACTACATGTAATATCTGCTCAAAGTTTGATCTCGTGCAATTTTGATTACTTTCTATTCAATCAAGCTTTTGAGAAACTATTGACAGAGTGTCATATAGATTGGATCCTAATGAGACGCCGAGTTACACGGTGTCTCGTCTAGATCCAATCTGTTTGCAAATGGAACTAAATTCGAACAGTTCATGGAAAATGTGTTCTTGGAAGCTTTTAAATTAAAGCCTACCCTTTATAAAGTAATTCACATTTTACTTTGTAGAGGACAGGAGGGGATAATGTATCTATGTCGTTATCAACTAATTATCCCTTCCTCCCCTGTACAAAAAATAATGTCTGCTCAACTTTGGATCTTGTGCAATTTTGACTACTTCTGTTTCGATCAAAGTTTTGAATAGCGATTGACCAAGTGTCAAACAGATTGGACCCTAATGAGACATCGAGTTGCATGGCGTCTCATCTGGATCCAAGCTATTTGCAAATGCGATTTAAATGGTTGCTAGCCTTACATGGGTTAGTGTACTTTCCTGCTATAACTCGATACTGGCATCCGTTGTGAACAATCTCGAATGATGCTGTGATATCTAGAGACAGTTTGATCGATTTTCTTATTAATATGGCATGAACAGCTGGGAGTGCATGGTATTTGTCCTTTTATCTGTGTAACCCAAAAGTCAACAGTTTGAATACGGGGAACGAGTGTACATGTCATTGCAAACAGCGCAGAAAGAGACACAAGAATAAATATATCTGAGGCATTAACTCTGCCCCTCATAGCCCATTTTTTCAGATTCTTCCTCTTTGAATAAATCTACAGAGAAGGGGGTATTTACTAGAGGAAAGGAGCATGTTAGAACTGTGTAGTTTTGAAACCATTATGATAAATACAGCATTTGTTCCTATGGACCAAATGCTCTATTTATCACAATGGTTTCAGGAAGTGACTTTCACAGAGGCGTCAAAGGGCGTCAGTATGAGGTAATGGGTTAAAAACAAATGTCAAATGACCAATCATTCCCTTGCGATACATAGTGTCTGAGTTAGGGTCTAAAATTTGAGTCAGATTCAATAACTGGAATATCATATATCATTGTAAGTTCGCCATTTTTAAGCATTTGTGTATTTTTGCAAATGAAGCCACTTGTACAGAATTGTGCACATATAGCAAATTTAAGACACATCGTTAAATTCTTTATTCAATGATTACGCCTTCATATGCCTTTGAACCGTCTGGTCAGGGTCTGTTCTGTTTGTTTATGGTACAATATAGATCTGGGTCCCTGCTTATAAAACTTTTAGTTGAGTCTGAGTACGTTCTCAAGCTTTTGATTGGTCAGATTTGAGCCTCTGGCTCAAATCTGACCAATCAAAAGCTTGAGAACTCAAATCTGACCAATCAAAAGCTTGAGAACGAAACTCAGACTCAACTAAAAGCTTTATAAGCATGGACCCAGATTTCACAGTTCCTGCTCTGACCAAACATTCCTCCGTCCATGCATCATTATACAATTATTCTGATCAAAATTCATGATGTCATTATTTCCTACATGAATATTCATCGAGTAAAGGGTTAAAAATTGTTAACTTACAACAATATGTATTTTTTTAGGCTTTGTGTCCGAGTCTCAAATTAGACTAACACTGCTAGTGATTATGAGAATTGCAGATTACTATTCTTCATCACCTGTTTATACATCATCCAAGCAAGATCTAGGTCTACAACGTGCGTCCTACATTATACATATATGTTATCATTAAATAAGTAGAACGATTGGGGGCATGGAGGATGTTTGTCCGTGCATGTACTCGTCCGTGTGTCCATCAGTTCGCTATCCGCCAGTCTGTGTTTGACGTCCGATCCCTTTCTCCTAAATCACATGTTCCATGTTCATGAAACTTGGCTGTTGTCTCAATAGTTTGATATACATGGTCTATGATTCAGATAAATTCAACGATCACAAGGTCAAGTCAAAGGTAGGTCGGATAATCATATTTCGAGTCCGCTCCAATCCTCCTAAACCTTATAGTGCTCTTCTCGTACATTTGGTTAGATCTCATTAACCCTTTACTTCATGAATATTCATGTAAGAAATAATGACGTCATGAATATTAATTAGATTAATTGTTATAATAGCACATGGACAAATGAATGATTGGCCACGATAGAAGCTGTAGAATCATATCTATAATATTCTTAAAAAAAACAGAGCAGACACCTATAGGAGCCATCTGGTCTGGGTCTACTCTGTTTGCAAAGGCGTAGAAATGCATATTTATGGAGTAGATGTATGACGTAATGCATGACGTATCTATGGGGTAAAGGGTTAAGGCAAGAAGTCAAACATATGCCTAATGCATAAGCTGTGTCAGCAAAATGTCAAGATCATCTGAAATGCTGTATGTAACAGTATGTTCACTCAATATGTCCTTATCCCCAGGTTTGGTTCTCAAGAAACAATGCTACCTATTAATCTCAATAAGATGATGTACAAAACAGATGTTTCAGTTATCTCAGCCCAAGGTCTAATGTCAGCGTCAGAACGTTGGGACAGGTCAGGTCAAAGATAGTCCTGGGCGTTTTTATTTATTTCGTAGCCGCCCAATAAACCAATAGCTGTTTTTCAAAAAGCTTCGCTGACGTGTTTATCTCATAAAGATGATTGACAGCAACTATGATTCATTTGTACAAGCTAGAAGTCAAGGTCACTATGCCAACTGAAAATCATCTAGCCTTGTATTGTGCGTCATTTCCGCATTGGCTTTGTCATGTTAACATCTCAAAAGGTGTATGGCTTTACATGTTGTGCTCGTCCATATCTACTAGTCCATGGGTGTTTATCATTACTCTTTGGTAAGATGCATGTTCAATACAAACATGCAGAACCTGTGATTCAGTTGTGCCAACTGAATATCAAAGGTCAATGGCTGAGCCTTATAATTCGTGACCGGTCCATATCTCCCAAAACACATATAAATTATTTAGTTCAATATTAATATGATGTGCAGCACACATTTCAACTGTGTAAAAAACGTCACAGTGTCAGGTCAAAGATTGGAGCCTTATGTGTTGTGCCCAGTCCATATCTCCTTTTAAAACTACTTGCCCTTGGTGATTATGAAACTTGGCTAATATCTTTATCCCCATAAGTTGAAGTGCAGAAGTTATGCTTCAGTTGTGCCAATTAGTCAGTTTAGCCAATGGGCGAGCTGTTTAACCCTTTCCTCAATAAATACCCCTTTCTACGCCTCTGTAAAAGTCAGATTTTGAAACCATTGTGATAAATAGAGCATTTGCTCCTTAGGAGCAAATGCTCTATTTATCACAATGGTTTCAGAACTAAAGAATTCTAAACTTTTCCTTTTCCCTAGTTAATGCTCCTTTTCGGTAGATAGTTTATGATGGAATGGGTTAACCCTTTCAACGGTGAATTATCAGAGAGGAGTAGCCTATCAGAGGTTAAACACAGAGTGCACTCACTATGAAAGGCTTGCATTTACTAAAGGAATTTGAATGTCGAACAGCGCCGATCCTGGTCAGATGACCCCTGTAGAAACCCTCTAATATTGGTATATACTTATGTAAACTGCCAATACACACATACCCCGCATTCACTCAAAGTGTTAAAATGTTTAAATCTGTATCGCACTAACAGAGACATTTCTGGCAAATACAAACTGTTTGGACACAGATCAACAGACACCGGGTAACTTGACGTCTCATCAGCATCCAAGCTGTTTGGCAGCCGTTTAATAATTTCTCAGAAGATTGGTAGTAAGTAAAACCTCTCTAGAACGGCCACTAAATTATGTTAATTAGTTGGTATTTAGGGCAGGTGGTTGCTTAAAGCAAGGTGAAAGTAAAACAGAGCGCTCCTACAGGAGCGTTCGGTTTTACTTTCACATTTCTTTAAGCAGCCACCTGCCTTTAACACAAAGTAATTGATGTAATTTAGTGACCGTTATAGAGAGGTTTTACTGTAAGTAAAAGTGGCAACAAAGCAGAAGATTGGAACAATGGGAAAATATATTTCACTCAATTGGATAAGGTTTAACCCTTACAACGCTTACTTTTCAAATAGATTATTCCAAAATTCAAACAGGTCAAGCTTTTGGTGAATATTTAGGGATTCTTCTAAAGAATAGTGTAACATGACAAACAGTGCAGACCCTAATTAGAGGGCTCCTCTATGAACCCTCTCATCTGTGTCTGCACTGTTTGCAAAGGACATTAGTAACTCGTGTACCGCACAGTAAGTGTTAATACATGTCATTTTGTAAGAGGAAAGAAAGCGTGCGTGGTTAATTTTACAAGTCTTGTTCATTACTAACTAATCATCGTCTTCAAAAAGATGCCGTCTGCTATAAATTTTACAGTTAATATTCTTCCATTATCCTTCAAACCGTTGCGAAGGTATCAAACAGGCTGTATCCTGATCAGACGTCATTGTGGTGTGATGAGTTATGTGCAAGTGAATCGTTTGATTACAATTGTTTTAGTATAAACTATAAACATAAATATGTACACGACCTGTTGTTGAATAACACATTCAATTTTAGTAATCCTCATATATTTTGTTCTATGGACATTGTTATCGGCTATTTTGCTAAATCTTTCCTCTGTTGCATTTCTTTACATCCAATGTGCTCAACCTTTTGAAAAACTATTGACCGAGTGTCAAACGAACTTGGATCCTGATCAGACACAGAGTTACTAGATCCATGGATGCTGTTTTCAAAGCATGCGAGCCAAGCGGCAAATAGCGGGTCAGGGGTAATATAACATATTGATCAAGATATTGTTTGTAATTGTCTTGTCTATGAAAGCATTTGGTATTGATCGACTTAAGAATATAATAAAAAACATATGTTCCATTTCATTAAGATACAGGGACAGAGAATTAATAATAATATAATAAATAATACCTAACTAACACAAACACAAAATCGATTTTGTCAGCAGATTAAACTAGAGTGAACTAAATAATGGCTTACAATATTCGAGGGCGTATCCGCCTTCCTTCAAGCAGTCACATATCCGAGTTAATATGTTATTCTATTAGCACAATTGTCTGTCTATTTATTTCAATATTTCACCATCCTATCCTATCTTACAGCTATAACAATCCTCAGATTTAAACGCTTTCCAGTACACGTGTCACTATTATGCAGCACAAATCTCGGATATCGGCTTTCAGTCGCCTACTCTGGACGTCACTGTGATGTTTATATATTCCAGTGTATACTCACGTGGGTAGGCTCTCCACTATTCCGACTACAGTCGTTAGCCCACTTGTTACCCATTTTCTTCATATAATTGTGTTTTCATGCATTTTCAAACAGAGTAGATCCAGATCAGACGGCTCCCATAGGTATTGTTTGCTACTGGAATTTGAAAGATCTGTTTCTTTACTTTATCAAATAGCTACAATATTTCACCTTCCTCATTTCATTATAACTAGTTTGTCCATGAATATTCAGTAGGTATTGAAACTTGGAATAAACATAGAACAGGGAAACGGTTATTGGGAAGATTCAGTTCAGTCTCCCTTTTACTGAGGAGCCAACCCCTATTTTGATACTACTCATTAGAATCGCTTCTCGCAGGCGATGTGACCCCCTTCTTGTATGAATATAGAAATAATGACATCATGAATATTAATTATATGGTTTTATAATGGCATATAAACACAGGATATTATTTGCTTTGACTAAAACTGTAGAATCAGATCTATATTCTACCATAAGCAAACAGAACAGACCATGATCAGACGGCTCCTATAAGATCTGTCTGATCTGGATCTACTCTGTTTGCAACTGTTATATGAAGGGAGGCAGCAAATTACTGTTTGGCCGTTTATTACTGAGCTGTATTTAACCTTTTACTCCATGAATATTTATGAAAGACATGATGACGTCATAAATATTAATTATATTAATTTTTATAACGACAAAGTGACACAGGAGTTTTTAACTATAATAGAAACTATAGCATCATATCTATATTATTTCATAAGCAAACAGAACATACCCTGGTCAGACGGCATCTATAGGAGCCGTCTGATCTGAGTCTACTGTGTTTGCAAAGGCGTGGACATGTGTATTTATGGAGTAAAGGGTTAAGACCGCAATTGGACAATATAATTACAATATATTTGTTTATATTTCTCCGAGGCGATTCAGGTGAGTAGTAGTTAAGATACGGTTTGAATGAGAAATAAGAACTCTAAAGCTCTGAACGGTCCTTTAGTCTGATGGGCAAACTTCTGTTGGTAGAAAATGTCTTATACCACACTTTTCCATTTGGTTTATCTTTCAATTTCTTTACAAACACACGAACAGGGTGTCAAACAGTATGGACACTTGCGGTCGCCGAGTTACTCGCCGTCTCAACTGGATCAAAACTGTGTTTAAATGTATAATTAAGAATTCACGTGCAACAAGTTAACAAGTGGCCGCCACGTTAATAGAGAACGAGTCTCGGTTCTGTCTAGAACAGACAATTAATGAAATGCTACAGTCGTGAACACTGGAATTGTCTTCCGTAACGAAATTGTCAGGATTAAACAAGTTACATTATTGGAAAGTCTCGAGATAAAGAGGAGTACGGAGAATCCACAATACGTCAAGGTCACAGACAATGGGGCGTATTTCAAATAAGCAAATCACCACTTCTCCACCAAATTGTATGCTGTGACCCAGGAACAGAGCTGAATCCAAATGTAGTACGCACACAAATATGTTTAACGATATAGGTAGTTCTGGGAAACCTTCATAAAATGATCGAAAAAGTTTTATTGCAATGGTTATTATCTAACAAATAAAACACACACACAAAACCCCACTATGTTTATGTCATTTACAGACAGATCGCTTTCAATGTCAACATCTTATCTATACACGACTTGTGTACTTCTGCAATGGGCATCTTCAATGAATAGAGTTCGTACAATGACATTGACAACAACAAAAACCAATAACAAATAAAAAGGGCTAACGTTACTTGACATGTGTATCTATAATTGATTACATAAACAATGGTTTCTCGTAAACTATTAGCAGACCCTGCTTTGGTACTTCATGAACAGTTCTATTAGTCATTTACTTCATGAATATCAATGTAAGAAATAATGACATCATGAATATGAATTATCTACACTATGCTTTATGATGACGCATGAACACAAGAATGTTTTGGTAATTGCAGAAACTATAGAATAATATATTATTATATTACATGTATGTATATCATAAGCAGACCCTGTCCTGACAGATCCTACAGGTGCCGTCTCGTCTGGGTCTACTTTGTTTGCAAATGTCTTTTTTGACGACCAGAAATGTCAATCTTTTTTAAGAAGGTGTACCTGCATTAGACCAGGGCCAAAGGTTATAAAACTTCTGAATCTGAGGTCATTCTAAAGTATCTGATTGGTCAGATTCTGACCAATAAGATGCTTGAGAATGATCTCAGAGTCAAGCAAAAACGTTCTGTAACCCCGGGCCTGGTTCAGAATTGATAAAACTTCTGAGTGTGAGTCCGAGTTAATTCGCCAGTGTCTGATTAGTCAGACTTTCAGTCTACTTAAAATCTGACCAATCAGATGCTTGAGAATTAGTTCTGGCTCAAGTAAAATGTTTTATAATTTTCGGACCAGTTTGGCATACAATCGTAGTATGTAATTTCCAGGGAAGGTCCAGATAAGATGCGTTAATTTAAATATTTGCACGAATAGCTCCTTTATTTCTCCGCCAAACCCTATACTGTGACCACTCTTTGGACTTGTATCGAAGATAAATGATTATTTTAGTATTTGGGTACCCACCTTTATCTGTAGCTCTCTAATGTCTATGACAGAATCTGAGCTGTGGCATTTTATGACGTCATAGCTAACTTAAAGTGGGGTCAATCTACAGTGGACGGCCATATAAGTATGGTAATCAATCACGGGTGTGATAAGAGATTAACCCTTTACTTCATGAAGATAATGAATTTGTATAATGGCATATTATTAACACAGGAACATTTGCTCATAGCAGAAACTGTAGAATTTGATCGATAGTATTCCATAAGCGAACAGAACAGACCTTGATCCTACCGGAGCCGTATGATGTGAGTATGCTACTCTTATTGCAAACGCAGAAAAATATGTTTCTAAGGAGTAAACGGTTTGAAAATATGGGAATATTTAGCAAATATAAATACACTCAGTCGGTTTGGGATGGAAATCCATCTTACTCAAACAAATGTGGCTATAGAAAAAGAATTACTCAATGTCTTAGTCAGGAAGAATAGACACAAACGTAAGAGAATGAAGGTCGCGGGAACAATCAGATTTTGACTGAAGTTATTCTACAATACAGGAAATCGATTAAACGAAATATGTCTCATTTATTTTTCTTTATCGTGTTATTTAACGTCAACACTCGTCGTCACGCTAATTGTAAAGAAGAGTATCGTGAGGAACAAAGTATTCAGACTTAGGCTGAAGGCAATTGTGCGGTCTTTATTTTCTTGTGAAGAATTGATGCCACATTAAATATAATCCCGTTTTTATTTCCCGTTTACAGCAGTCTCTATAACCATACACAGTAGAATCTGTCTTAACCCATTCCCTCATAGGATATTTATAGATCCTACCACTTTGAATAAATGTACCGAAAAGTAGCATTAACTAGAAACAAGAAATATCTTTAAAAAAGATATTCAGCGGCATTCAAATATTGACATTATGTACAAAAATAATGGTATTAAATATCTGCTATATTAAAATATCATTCAATGTTTGGAGATTTTATAGTACAGGGAACTAGATCTATGAATGTTGGTTATTATTATACTAGCAGACAGGCGTGCAACGGAAATGACTTAAACAAAGGGTAGATCAACTATTTCATTCAACATATGTTATGGTTGTGTCTTTTTGTTAGTGAATTCGGGGGCGATGCTATATAAATATACTGCAATGAGTTGGAGCCTTGGTTTGACCGCATATTTTGCTTTTAGGCGATTATAATGTTTGAAAAGAATAAGTGAACGTGGAGTAGAAGAAACAATTATTGAAAATTTTCAAGTAACCTTTATAGGAAATCACTATTAACTGGTACATGAAATGCAAAACAACCATGCCACCACTGTTAAGATGTATGTGGGTGACCGCCGGAAAATGTCAGAAGCACGTTCGGAGCACAGGTGCCCTTCGCAAGCTATGCCTCAACAACAACAACAACAATTCCATCAAAATAGATACATTAATTGTTTAATCACATGTCATAAGTATCTAAAACATACCAAAAGATAGTTTTCTGACCCAACCTAAAAAAAAAATTCCATTTTTTCGCGAACACACTTGCTCTATATAATAAGTAAAAGGTATTCAACTCCGGTCGAAATCAGCTCAAAAATCGATGGGTCCATTCACTTCAATCGTCCTTGAAGACTTATTTGACCACCGATTTCCATAAACTGTGTCTCATTTATCAAAGAAAGAATCACTCTTGATGAGAAGACATCTATGTTTTCTCAGAATATTAACACGCTCTTACAACGAGTCGCCAAAGTGACAACCAACCTCTCTATTTTCTAAAAATCTCTACAAATTTGATATTGATATCGTTGAAAGTCACTACTTTCGGTTTGAAACCGAAAGTAAAGACTTACTAACCGAAAGTAGTGGCTTTCGCCGATATCAATATCAAGCTTGTAGAGATTTTTAGAAAATATTATTTGAAGAAATTATGATAACACGATGCTATCAGACCGGGGCAATGCCTTATAGACCATTTATATGGTGTTTCGACTTGAATTATAGCGTATTTCTATTTCGAACCTCAGAGTCAACCTGTGTCCTAGAGAGGTTGGTTGTCACTTTGGAGTGGTTAGGTTAATATAGATCGATTGCATGGATTTCGGCTTACGAAGAAACTAATTATCATAAGCATGATGTTTTGAAATAACTACCTGGTCGTAAGAATGACCCCAGGATTTTCATAACTTTAACTGACTGTATCTTTATTTTGTACTTCGAGTTTGGCAATGTGTAGGGGCATTGTAAAAAGGATGTATGCCAGTCTAGGCATTAACTAATGAAATTAAAGTTTACTACAAAATACTAGTGGGTTATATGCAAATTACAATGTAACATATTTCCTGATTGGTGGAAAACTAGAACAAGAATGAAAATAGACAGCTAGCCGCTGCTTATAATGTTAACACCATTTATTTATAAATACTATCGTGCATAAATGTTCCAACTGGTATTCCCTGTGCTTTTGTTATTTTCCTTTCATGTTGTACCATCGTATATAAACGTATGGTGACGTCCTCAAAGTGCGGTGTTCTGGACTGGGGTTGACAAGTGCCGATGCGCTAATAAGTGTTTTGTTTGTGTAGTCGCTCTCATCTAGCAGAACTTCAACATTTATATTTTCTGGTCCTTCGGGATCATTAGTTTTCATGTTATTAGTTTTGAAAATTGAATACTGCTTAAGCCGGTGCTAGGGGGCGTGAGTAGTCTTGCACTTTTAATTACTACTCATGAACAGACTCAATAAAACCGAGTCTGCAATTTTCTCTTTTTGCATTTCTACTTTTGCTTTCGAGGGATCACCCATTTTTCAGAATATATGACACTTGTTTGGAAAAAAGATTTTGTAAATTAAGAAGACAATGAAACCTAGATTTGTGTCCAAAGAACTTTGAAGATCCAATTTACATTTGACAATGTAGTTAGAGTGTGGCCTCTGACTAGGGCTATCACTCTAGTGTTATTGAGTGAAAATAATAATAACATCTGTGCGTATATTCGCATGACCATAAATCATCCAACCATCCAATCTCTGACAAAAAGTTTTCAAGTTGAAACTTTCGCAGAATGTAAACAAGTATGATGGAAGGTCAGAATCACTCAGTGACGCACGGACAGACAGACAGACGGACACAGGGACATCTGAATACACCCCGTTAGAAGTATGTGTGTGTTGGGGTTAACCTTTTAAATGTTGAATTTTCAAAGTCGAATGACCTATCCGTGATTAATTATAGAGTCAATTTAGTTACAAGAAGGCTATGATAAACCTGTATCGCTCACCTGATTAATTGATCTCATTTGAAGTATTTATGCAACGGACAGGAATGATGTATACAAATCTGATAGAGGTCCTCTGACATTTAGTGAAACTCCAGTCAGTGTTTGCAAATTTGTGAAAAGGCGTTTAAATATGAAACAGGGGTAAACCTTGACCCGATATCTCATCATATACATATTATCTGTCCTGGTTCGACACTGTTTGCAATGGTTTAAATCTCTCTTTCTCAGACGAGTGTCTCATACTTTGAACGCAAAAAAATGCACAAAGATAGATAGATGTATTTCAATATCGAGCGACAAGACAATTCTTACAACACATACATATTTTAAAATTATAACAATATAAAAACAAAAGGGCCAGAATGGCTCACCAGACAAAGAGAGGAGAATATTTTCAAAACTGTCATCATATGTTTCTATAGAAAACTAGCCACCCCTGGGGGGTGCCAATTTTGACCACAGGGGCATAATTTATATAACTTTTGTAGAGGACCTGAACATGATGCTATGTGCCAAATATGAAAGCTGAGAACCTTCCAGTTTCAGAGGCGAAGATTTTCAAAGTTTTCACTATATGTTTCTATTGAAAACAAGGCACCCCTGGGGCGGGTTCAATTTTGACCCCAGCTGCATAATTTATATAACTTTTGTAGAGGACCTGAATATGATGCTTTATGCCAAAGATGCAAGTTGAGAACCCTGTAGATTTAGAGTAGAAGATTTTTAAATGTTCAAATTGTAGACGACGGACGACGCACACCGACGCACACCGACGGACGACGGACACCAGACGATCACACAAGCTCACCCTGAGCACTTTGTGCTCTGGTGAGCTAACCAAAGCTCCATGTGTCGGAGCATTATATGCCCGAAATATGTGCTGTCAAAACATGCACATGTTAATAAATATTTGGGGCGGCTCATGTTATCAAGTTATTAAGCGAACAATGTTTTTGAGTTGATGGTCACTGTGACCATGACCTTTTACCGACTGACCTCAAAATCAATAGGGGTCACCTACTTGCCACGAACAACCACCCTACTAAGTATGAAGACAACACACACAATAGTCAAAGACAAATTTATTAAGCGGACAAGATTTTGAGCTGAACAGTAGCATATGAGGTAATGGGTTAATTTACATGTAGTTAACAAGTTACATACACAGACGTTTGTTTCACTTAAATATGAGTCCGTTCTACATGCAACTTACCACTGTATTTGCCATCGCGGATGTTGCAGATTAGTCGGAGTGGGATACGTTTACTTACACTGTCTTTTAGGATGGTGGTGGAATACGTGTGAGGCTGGGTGTCACAAATGCAACGATCATAACAGAAACGTTAGAGGCAACTAAGTTCAATACAGTCCTTCTAAATAGACGTTCTAGGAGCATGCCTGGCTATACACACGTACACACGTGCGTACACGTGGTTGGAAAATCCAAGAATTCAAGGTGCCCAAAATGTATTAAAGCTTGATGCCCAACTAAGGTAAAGCCCTTGATCTGGGCATTCTTAGACTTTTCAAATCAAGTTTCCTACATGGATCCGTTCCATTTGCGCTCTGTGTCTATATACATGTACTTTTTAAACCATTTTTTAGAGAATGTAATTATTATTCAAATCTCAGTGAGTTTTTTATAGTCAGTTTGAACTCTGAAGTATTTCCTTTTGAAAAACAACTAAGTTTTCAGCCGTTACGCATGTTATCGTGACCTAATTGCCAGTTGTACAATGTGTGTGTGTCGGTCTGTGATCAGGGTCCTAGTTGTTTGACAATTTTAAAATAAAACTATGCAAAGCATAGACTAATTGAATATGCATAATTGAATACGCAATACACAAAAGATTGAGCAGTTGACAATTTTAAAATGAACATGGTACTTTCGAATGCATAGTTGTCCTAGCACAAATGCTGGATCCTACCTCTAAGTTTCATAGAAATGCATACTACTAGTATTGACACCAGGACTGTATGTTAATATAGCTAATGCTTAGAAAAGTCCATAGCAAGTTTCAAGAGGCAGGTTTATGTTTTCTAGTTTGTTTGCTTTAAAAGATTAAAATCTATTTAGAGAAAAGCATATAAAAAAATATAAAGAACATGAATAAAAAAAATATACTTTAACTTTTTTCTATTTACATTAGGTATTGACGGGATTAGAACCAAGGAACTCGGGCTTCACAGTCGCAGCTCTTTCCCCTACGCCACAGCCTGGGTCTCAATATATAAGTGTTACAGTGTTCTATTTATACGCTACAAAGGTGTGAAAGCAACAACGACTTATGAACGTACATACTTAATATGCAAATTATACAGACCCACTTTTCATGAAATCTCCAAGCATAAAAAAGAATAGATTTGCAGTGTTCAGAAATTGGAAAAGTGGGATTTCAAGTGACACACTGTCAATCCAGACGCCTTTGTTCAAATTGGTGTCTTTTTACAACAGAAGTCCGACAAAATGTCTTCGGATTCTGAAAGTCCCGTTCCTTTCCTGTGGTAATTACAGAAGTCCGATATATGGTCGTCGGATTCTGAGTTAAATGCACTTTTTGCCTATACTTTGCAAACAGAGAAGAGAAGATCAGGATCAGGATCTGCACTGTTTGTCATGTTACACTCCCTAAATATTCACCATAAGCTCAATTTAGCTTGAATTGTTTGAATTTTGGAATAGTCCATTTGAAAATTCAGCGTTGTAATGATTAGGTAGACCAAAGTAACATGTTAGATTTGTTCATGTGCACCATTGCAGAACATGATAGAATTGTTGGAGATACATGAAATAGCCACATAACTGAAAATAATTATTTGATTATAACAGCCAATGTTGATATTTCGATACACTTTCAACATTTTGTGAACTTCTATGAAACATTGAACATCAATGACCGGTACTATTTCTGGGGTAGAACGAAATTTCAAATGCAGAAATTCGATTCCATTGCAACATTATGATGTTTCGTGAAGTATTTTATCAATGGTCGAGCGACGTTGTTGCTAAGATCTGGTTTGAAAGAAATAGAATTTCAAAAATACATGTTACGGTAAAACCCCTCTAAACCAGACGTTAAATTCAGTATAAATATCAGTCTTGGAGACAGGTGGCAGTTAAGCAGCCACCTGCATAAAAAGTATCTAAATTCTTATCTACTAGAATTTGGGTTAAGAGGGGTTTTACTGTATTGTAAAAGGGGACTTTTGAATGTATTTCAGAGATTTACCAGTGATAATCTAACTACCCTAGGTATTTTGACAAACACACGTATGCAAATAGTGCAGACCCAGATCAAACACCTCCTTTAAGGGCCCTTTTGAAGGGTTTTCACTATTTGCTGATATGTCTACTAAATCTAAACTTGCAAAAATGTTTCCAAACTGGCTTATTCAGCTGTACAAACTGGTAGAGAGGAGATACTGGGTGCTAGAATACTTAACCCTTTCCTTCATACAATTTTTCACGCGTTTGTAAACAGAGTAGACCCAGATCAGATGGCTCATGTTGGAACCGTCTGATCAGGGTTTGCTTTGTTTGCTAATGGAATTTGATAGATCTGTTTAATTAGTTTCTGAAATTGCTACAATATTCCATCTTACTTATTTCACTATAACTATATTAACCATGACTGAAATAAATGTGTTATAAATGTAGAACAGGTAAAGGGTTAAACAATGAGATATTCCATTCTAAACATTCAGTGTTGAACATGAAACCAGCATACGAGCGTACGTGACTGCAGCATGCTGTCCGTATGATCGATATCATAACATCTGAAACCTCGGGTTTTGCAAGAAAATGGCAGACTTGCATCGACAGATTCATCAGCTTGGCAGCCGGATAGCAATCAAACGAACTAAAATACATGCATTGATATGGTATTGTTTGTCGTTCATGCATAATTGAGTATTGTTCAAGCTAAACATTATCCTATTAAGCGCAGTCTGATTTCCATTTAAACCTTTTCACGCATTTGCAAACAGAGAAGACCCATAGCAGACGGCTCCTGTAGGAGCCGTCTGATCAGGGTCTGCTCTGTTTGCTAATGGAATTTGATAGATGATTTGATAGATTTGCAATGGGATTTGATAGATCTGTTTCTTTAGTTACTAAAATTGCTAAAATGTCCACCTTCTAGATTTCATTATACATGTAATTATTTTGCCTATGAATATTCAGTTGGTATTGAAATAAAGACTAAATGTAAAACAGGGAGAGGGTTAATTCTGATGTATAATGCCGAGTAACTTGGTATCCCGGCAGGATTTGAAAAAAAAACTGAACGAATTGGAAGTAAGGAAAATATGCAACATATGGACATATACAGACACAGAGATGGGCATAGATTAAAGTTTCGCTAATACGACCATTCAAAACAATGAGTATAAAACAGCTGGTAGCTTAATGCACAACAAAAGAGAAATATAAAACAGGTGATAGCTTATGGCAGGACAAAATAAGTAGTGGTAGCTAAATGCAGGAGAAAAGAAATATAGAATATGTGGTAGCTTAATGCAGGACAAACTATGTATAAAACAGATGGTAGCTAAATGCATAACAAAAGTAATATGAACAGGTGGTAGCTTAATGCAGGACAAAAGAAACATAAACATGGTGTAGCTTAATTCAGGACAAAAGTAATGCAGAAAGCTCCTTCATGAGGCTGCACTATGTTAATTAAACATGTGGTCGCATTAGCGAGACTTTACTGTATAATGTCTAACACTCGGAACACCTCGGCTTTTTATTCCGAAACCTGACAGAATATGACGAATATTTACGTGTGTAATGTCTACAGCAGAATAAGGGTTAGCTAGTTATATTGTTTTCATGAAGAGCATATCCGAAGTGTGTACTGAGCTAGTATCATTACCCAGACGTACTGAGCTAGTATCATTACCCAGACAGAAGTGTGTACTGAGCTAGTATCATTACCCAGACAGAAGTGTGTACTGAGCTAGTATCATTACCCAGACAGAAGTGTGTGCTGAGCTAGTATCATTACCCAGACAGAAGTGTGTGCTGAGCTAGTATCATTACCCAGACAGAACAGAAGTGTGTGCTGAGCTAGTATCATTACCCAGACAGAAGTGTGTACTGAGCTAGTATCATTACCCAGACAGAAGTGTGTGCTGAGCTAGTATCATTACCCAGACAGAAGTGTGTACTGAGCTAGTATCATTACCCAGACAGAAGTGTGTACTGAGCTAGTATCATTACCCAGACAGAAGTGTGTACTGAGCTAGTATCATTACCCAGACAGAAGTGTGTACTGAGCTAGTATCATTACCCAGACAGAAGTGTGTACTGAGCTAGTATCATTACCCAGACAATTGCTGTTTACGGCAAACTGTTTTATCATTAATTCAGTGACTACTGGAAATGTTAAATTTAACCCTTACAATGCTGAATTTTCAAATGGACTATTCCAAAATACAAATAGGTCAAGATTATGGTGATCATTTGGAGATTTTTTCTAAAGAAAAGTGTAACATGACAAACAGTGCAGACCCTGATGAGAGCGTTCCTCTAGGAGCCCTCTCATATGAGTCTACACTGTTTGCAAAGGACGTTTGAACAGCGCTCTTCTGACAAAAATACGAAACCTTTATGATGCAGAATTATTTAGCAACTCGTTCAGTGTCCAAACACTGTTTGACACACTGACATACTTTTAAAACAAATACAAAAAGAAATGGAACAAAAATGTACTTTTAGAATTGAAGCAGACGACAATGTATGCAGACGACAATTACTCAGAGGGTGCAGAGGGTTAACCTTTTTCACGCTGACATTTAGCTGACTAGTCTATCAGTGTTTAACTGTGGAGGCCACTCAGTAAGAAAGGCTTAAATAGGCAGCAGGATTTTGAATGAACAGTGCAGACCCTGATTTGAGGACTTCTCTAGGAGTCCCCTGATCTGGTTCTACACTATTTGTAAATGCTAGCACAGGTATGTCCTGCATTCAAAGGGTAATCCCTTTCCCTCATACAAACGCTATTTCACGCATTTGCAAATAGAGTAGACCCAGATCAGACGTCTCTTATAGCAGCAGTCTGACTATAGGGCCTGCTCTGTTTGCTTTTGAAATTATAATAGACCTGGCATACACCATTATTAAAATTCAGCTAATGAATATTAATGATGTCATTATTTCTTACATGGATATGCAACAGGGAAATGGTTAAAATGCTTTCTTCTGCACAAGCTTTTTCCAGAATAACACGGTGTTCGTTAAATTAAGAGAGATGGCAATTATATCAATAAATTATTTACCTCATGTCACTGGCCGTCTTCTAGCCGTTTAACCCTTTACGTCATGAATATTCATATAAGAAATAGTCCGCTCTGTTTGCTTATGGAATATAGATGTAGATCTTATTACACAGTTTCTGCCATTTCCAAAATCCCATGTGTGCATCTGACATTATAAAAAATTAGTCCAATTAATCTTCATGATATCAGTGTTTCTAACGTGGATATTCATGAAGCAAAGGATAAAATGGATATTTCTTTGCAAAGGTGATAGTCAAATGCGATAATGAGTTAAAGAGAGGAGAAAACCCTGCAATGCCACACGCAAAAGGGCACGGCACTTTGTCAAACATCAGCAAACATGAAACAACGCAACTACAAGACAAAACGTGACGAAACACAAAACGTTGTTACAAAAAAACATATTTTCGACTCTTTGCCTAAAACAAATGCCTTTTCAAGCCTTTGTAGAAGCCGTCTGATCAGGACCTGCTCTATTTGCCTATGAAGCGATATAAGTCTGATTCTACATTTTCTACCATAGCCAAAATATATGTGTTCATGTGCTATCATAAAGATGAGGCTAATAGATGTGATTTGTTTATTCCATGAATATACATCAGGTCAATGATTAACCTATTATTGTCCAGTAATCTGGCCAGAGTCTTCACTGTTTGCTGAACATATCAATGTCAATGGCATATTCCAGCAAATATTTTGTTTGCTGTGCCCCTCCACATGCAAAATGGACGGTTCAATGGTAAGATCTGGACGGGTTTTCAAGCAAATGCCCTATTTATAACAATGCTTTCAAAAAGTGACTTTTACAAAGGCGTCAAAAGTCGTCAATATGTGGAAATGGGTTAAGTTAAATAATATGGAAATAAATAGATTAGTCAATTTAAGCTCCACTTTCGCAATGAACTCTTCCAAACATGTATTTTGGATGAATTTTGTTTTCATTTTGAGGAGAGTTTTGTCGATGTGACTTTTTGAAAATAATTTATGAGGAGCCACGGATACAGTAAATATCAGAAGCTATTCTTCTCACCTGGTTCTACGCCGTGTGCCTATGTTCCTGTTAGATATCATTATCTAAATAAAAGTGCTGCCTCTTGAACTAGAATAATTAATTATTGGTTCTACTGTAAAGTTATCGCTTTAATCAATACAGATATATTTCAGTCCTTAACCCTTCGCTTGCTGAATTTTGAAATACATTTTTCCTTCTTTACCCATGCCCTGTTGTATAATTACATATATCTTCACTGTATATAAGTATTGCGCTGTGCAATCACTGCTATGGAGTGCACTGGTTGCACAATCAACTTGTAAATAGTGCAGACCCCGATGAGACAGCTCCTGCAGGAGCTGTCTCATCTGGGTCTTCACTATTTACAGGTACGTATTGTGACGTGAATAGCAAGCGAAGGGTTAAAAGGTTATCTCTTAATCTTATAGTCTAGCTATTGCTTTCATACTAAATGTACTTGATTGCTTTCACGTTCACGTATTGCTTTCACGTCCATTTAGTACGTATGCTCCCGTTGATTGTTTTATGTCAATTTATTGCAATATGTCCACTTGTTCATTTTATGTACATTCATTAATTTAATGTCAGTTTCTTGCTCTTATTTCCATTTAAGGTTTTTTCGCCCATTCATTGTGTTTGTGCTTATTTATTGCTTGTATATCCATTTATAGCTTTTATGACCATGCATAGCTTTACGCCCGTATATTGCTTTATGTTCATATACATGTATAGTTGTTAACACCAATTTATTGATGTTATACCTATTTATTGCTGTATATTTATTGCCTTCACATTCAGTTATTGCTTGTACATGTACCTCCATGTACTGTTTATTGCTTTTGTGTCTGTCAATCTATTGCTTATATGTCAATTTATTGCTTCCATGACCATTTATTGCTTTTGTGTCCATTTATTACTTTCATGTCAATTATCTCTTTCCTTTATTGTTTGTATGTTCTTTGTGGTTTGCTTTTGCGACCAGTTGAAGCTTTTACGTCCATGTATTGCTAAATTAGTCCATTTATTGCTTTTATGTCCATGTATTCCTTTTACGTCCATTTATTGCTTTTTAGTCCATTTATTGTTTTATGTCCAAAATTATTTCTTTTATGTCCATTTATTGCTTCAATCTCCATTTATTGCTTGTATGTCCATTTACTGCCCTTATGTCCATGTATTGCTTTTATGTGCTTTTATTGATTTTATGTCCATTTATTGCTTTTTGTCCATTTATTGCTGTTTAGTCCATTTATTGCTCGTATGTCCATTTATTGCCTTTAGTCCATTTATTGATTTTATGTCCATGGATTTAAATTACTTTTACGTCCATTTATTGCTTTAGTGTCCATTTATTGCTTTATGTCCATTTACTAATTTTATGTTCATTTATTGCTTTTACGTCCATTCATTTGTGTTGTGCCTATGTTGTTTTTATATCCACTTATTGCATTAATTACTTTATCCCTCGCCGATGTAGTTCGAATCCCGACCTGAGCATTTGGAACTTCATGTGAGTAGGCCTTTCAGCTGGCTTGTGGTAGGTAGATGGTCTTCTATGCACGGAACGCATCTGGGTCTCCCTCCACCTGTAATTAGCTGGACGTCGCGATATGACGTAAAACCCGATACAAAGCAAACAAATTCACCTACCCGAACTCAGCAATGAAGACAATATAGTTTTAGCTGTCCAAACGTGCACTTTCCTAGACATGCTAGTGAATTACATATTGGCCTATTGCAATAACTTTATTTTTAAAGATGACAAAAGAGATGATTTTGATTTTAATATTGTAAATTTTCCTCATCTTGACGGGGACTGGTGGACAACTTACGGGGTTTATATATCTCAACTTATTCGTTTTGCTAGAGCTTGTTCATCTATTGAGGATTTTAACTGTCGAAATCTCATTTTAACTGAAAAACTGCTTAAGCAAGGATATAGATACCATAAACTAAGAAAAACTTTCTCTAAATTTTACTATCGAAATCTCTCGCTTATTGGCAAGTACCAATGTAATCTCAAGGCCCTTCTGCGACACGGTATTTCACATCCTGAATTTTATGGTGATGTGATTTACAAACTTCGTAAAATTATTGGACATACCCATTTTCTCACTTTGTTAATAAAATATGTTAAAAAATTCATTAAAAAGGGATATGATCCTGTAGTACTACAACACACTGCATGTTTGGTTGTCAACCCTTTTACAGTTGGCAATCACGCTGGCCTCTTTGCATGTACGTCGACAAGAAAGGTTTAGTACTCTATGAAGGCGACCTCTTAAATCCAGAAACGGAAGGAGAACGTCGGATATCTGTACTATTTCGTTTTTGTCGTACCCTTTATTACTTTTCTACAGTTACTCTGTTTGCAGCTCAATCATTGAGTACACTAGCGATAGGTGGATACAGTTTGTTCACTTAAATGTTTTCGTTATACATGCACTTTACCACTGTATTTGCCATCGCGGTTGTTGTAGCTTAGTCGGAGGGGGGATACGTTTATTAACACTGTTTGTCTTTTAGGGTGGGTATGGAATAAGTGTGAGGTTGGGCGCCCATAAACCGGTTTAACCCCCCAGTGACTTTTGTCACTGACCGTTCCAATGCGGTACTTCCATCTTCCCCCTATTGTATGTTTGTTTTGTCTTTCTGCGTCTCTTGATGTTTTTATAGTTATGTACATTTGCTGTTTCCTTGTGTTGCTGTTCGGGCAACTGTTTGTTCTGTATGTGGTGTTTCCTGCATGACTCATTTTTGTACTCTTAGTAATCGCTGTTAAAAATGAAACTGGTATATTAAAATAGATTTTAAATGTCGGCTTCGATAAGATTGTCGATGTTTTTGAAAACTAATCAAATAAATTAATGTAAAAAGAGACATTAACATATGTATGTATATGTCTCTGGTGTAACTTATCATCTTGGTTTATAGAAATTGACTTTTGCTGATATGATTTTCCTATGCCACGTGCTGAATCTATTTAGCTACCGTAATGTTGAATGCTGAAGAATATCACCAATACTCTACAAGAAAACTTTTCTGTATCTAAACGGTATTCTTACTTCATTGTTCTGATAACCAACTAAAAGGGAAGGACCGTAAATTATAACCTTCCTCTGCCGAAAGTCTTGTAAATGATAATGTCTTCATGAATATTAATAAGTTAGCTACATTTTTATAATTATATCGTAAACAAGAGAATGTTATACATGGCAGAAAGATAAAATCAGATATATGTTATTTCACGAGCAAACTGAGTAGACAATGACTAGACAGTTTTACATGAGCCGCCTGACCTGTGTTTACTCTCTTTGTAAAAGAACTTTCTGTCAGGAAAGGGTTATTGTTGCTAATAGATGTGGCCCTTACAATTTGCTGATCAATATGTAATTGTTTGTTATTCACCTCTATTGTGTTTGATGGGTGGTCACCAAGTTACACAATTTTTTACAATAAAATGTGTTTAAACAAAACTTACTAGTTTTGAGGAAGCTGGGCACTAAATTGCTTAGATGTGTTAACATTTTAAACATTATAATGGAGAAAAATATAATAGGATAATGTTCTATCCGGATCTCTTTCTCTGTCTTTCTCTCTCCCTTGCCGTCTGTTTGACAATACCCTACTCTATTCTGATATGTTTCTATATTGTTTTCAAACCGTATGTTATAGCGGGGATCATATTATTTCTTGCCAAGTGTGCTTTGTCCCAGAATTTCTACTGTGAAAGAGAGGTTGGTGTTAAATAGCGATTGTACAACTTGAACCGATTCTGCTACAGTAGACACAGTGGTGATCAGTCTGACATGTTCTCTTTCATTCTGTCGCTTTTATGTGAGTATCAATAATGACTTCTGAAGACAGGAGGCAGTTTAATACAGACAAAGTTCAAATAGCAAATTGCCTCTTCAGAAAAAAACCCTAAATGCTGATATTTATGGCAGCACCGCGTTTTACAAATTATTCGCCGGAAATATTTGTGTTTTATCTTTACCCAACTCAACCGGAAGTGCTCGTCTGGTCACGAAAACCAAAATATACATGTGTGGCAGTTATAATTGAACACTTTTTATACGAAAACTCCACCAGGTTATCGGAAAAGCTTTTCATGTAAGTAAATGCATAACCAAAAACCGTCAATAATTCATTTTAACTGGCAAGTGCGTAGTGAAAAAAAAAGCCTTTGGAGATGTTCATTTCATTTTTAGACCATATAAATATGTCCCCACCCACCATGCCCACGTTTCGAAATCTATCCAACAATTGTAGTTTATGTTTTTCTTATGATTGTTTTCCTTTCTTCAGTTCGGACTTAATACATACCAGATAGATATATTGGTATGTGGTCAAGGGCTACAAGACGTTTCGGACCAAAACCAGTTCATCCCGGGACGCTTCGTACTACTAAATTTTTTGACAAACATCCGATTCAATATGAATTGAAAGCTATACCGGTACTCGCTACAAAACTGTTTCGACAGCCTGAGGGAGGGAATTTTTTTAGCCAAGTAATATTGAAACTATAGTACGCGACTATCCGCCCCCTCCAGTTAAAAAGAGGGGGGGATTTTTCAGAAAAAGGGGGCAATCGCACATATTGTAAAATTACCGGGACGACAGTTTTATTTATTTTAAGGGCATTCTTCTCAGGGTATTTAATCCATTCGAGAATCCTCAAACTCTTTACTTGAATTTAGACCTTTAGATCGTTGATAAATATTCTGGATTATAACAAAATTTATATGAAAGATATATGAACAAGGCAGTGACTATTCTTATGGTGCTGTAATAATAGCCTCAGCCGCTATTCTTACGGAAGTTCCGTAATAATATATATAGTACCGCTGTACGCTATTCTTACGATAGTCAATGTCACTGTATGTTTTTATCCCATATACCATGTTTTTCTTATATTTTTCCTGGCCTGGAAAATTCCACTCACCTGCTCGCCATGACGAGTATAACTTTCTTGCAGGACGAGTAGACTTTGAAATAATTTAACAATGAATTTAAGTAAAATAAGACAAAAGCAGCTGGCAGGACAAGTAAAAGTTTTAGGATTTTTCCAGCCCTGCTTTTTTTTTTTATTTCAGCAAGGAAACATCAAGATTTTGTCAGCTGTGGATAATTCTGGAATTTCCACCATTTTCTATTGATTCTATTCTAATATTTGGACTTCAGTTACATCTCATGAACTAAACAGATTCAAATGACTGGTTAACAGAGAGTGCTTATGCTTAGTTAAGCTGAATACTGCTTGCAATATCCAATTGCTTATCGTTTATTGGAGTTCATTAACATCACATGAACTAAACATATTCATAATGAATGATTTAATAGAGAGCATGTAATCCTTTACATTGATTGATTGCACTGTAGATCAATTAATCAGTTTGACTAAAGATAACACTGTAGATCAGAGCTCTAGAAATCCGGAAAATCGCCGATCTGGACCGACTTTTTACTTTTGAGACCGGTTTGTATTTCAGAATTTGAAAACAAATTGGTCCCAAATCTTTAGCAGACAACACGTTTCCAATAAAAATCATCAGTCTATTTGCTAAATGTATTGTTCTTTTCCCAACAAAGAGATTATCAGTCACGGATTAAATTGGTCCAGTTTACTCAACCATGTTAACCCTTCACCTCAAAGAACCATGTTTTCACACATTTTCAAACAGAGTAGACCCAGATCAGACGGCTCCTAGAGGAACCGTCTGATCAGGGTCTGCTCTGTTTGGTAATGGAATTTGAAAGTTCAGTGTCTTTACTTTCTAAAATAGCTACAATGTTATACATTCCATATTTCATTATAACTATTTGGTACATGAATATTCAGTAGGTATTGAAAATTGGACTAAATATAGAACAGGGAAAGGGTTAATATTGATAAGACAGTCAGTCATGTTATCATTGTCTCAAGATTATGACACACATAGTAAATTACACATGTACCTACCTTGTACCTATTAACAAAACGGTCCGTAGATTTAGGCTACTGAAGCATTTATGTTTATCCAAATAAATAGATCTGTAACCTTTATTACACCAGGTAATCAGTTTTTATGAGCAAATATTCTCTTGATATCAACACAATTTACTTTGAACAATCATAAGAAAAATAAAAATATGTCCGCTTGATTCAAGGTAAAAGTTGACCTATTTTCGAGACTCAACATTTAAAGAGCTACTAGAGGGTACAGTGACTGCTAAATATCATGAATATGTTTGAATGAAACAGAAACGATTCTGAGTAGTGGTTTTCGTTTGTCTGACGAGTAATAAGTATACATAATAAATTAAACGATACTAATCATGTAAGATTTAAATACAAGCTAGTTTTCTTGCTTCACTATCAAAGCCTTCAAAACTGCCATTCATGCAAACTTGAAATGGCATTAGTTTTCGCGAATCATGAATGTCAAAAGTTTTTCACAAATTTCGATATTTAATGCTATCATATTATTATATACAAACTATAAGTTGGCAAATGACCCACATAAACATATTACCAAGTGGCTAATGTCCGCATATCACAAAAAGACAAGGGGGCAAATGTCCACTCATCAAGAAATGTCCGGGGGGCTTATGTCCGTTTATCGGCTGGACCGGTTGGGATTTGAAAATTTCTAGAGCCCTGTCAATGACATCATTTGCAAACTGACTTAATTAGCCGATACAGATTAAAGTAACACATTTGCGGAGTAACAATTATCGAACAAATAAATAACATCTTGAATAAGCACAAACAATTTCAAATAATAACATCTTTATTGAATATCATACTGTAACCTAGCATAATTAAAATTAATTAATAAAGATACAGCTGACAATGTCTTGAATGACTCCCGTAAGAATAACGTACAGCGGTACTCTATCTATAGTATTACGGAACTTTTGTAAGAATAGCGGCTGAGGCTATTATTACGGTACCGTAAGAATAGTCCCTACCTATGAACAAATGCAAAGACGAGTTCTACGAGACATTCTTTTACCCATTTATTATCTCAGGGAGCTCTAGGAGCTTTCTGTATGACCTTGACCCTGCATTGGGCAGCCACCTCCAGGCTTAAAGTATCTTAGTTGTATTCTCTACAAGAATTCCTGTTTAGAAGGGTTTTACTACATGCATGTAATTTTGAAAAGAAATCGAAGAAAGTTTTTTTTCAATATTGAAGCAGTTTATAACATTTATGATCCAGTTTGAGTTGTGGTCAAGATCCAAACTGTTTGATACTATAGATATGATTTGAAAGAAAAGAGATGATACAATGCTAATGGAATGGAAGCAGAATACAATGCAGATGACAACCTATTACAGTGAAAGATTTCCTTTTTCATGCCTTTGCAAATAGAGTAGACCCAAGTGAATTGGTTTCTGTAGGAGCCATCTGATCAGGGCCTGTTACTCTTTACTCCATGAATATTTATGTAAGAAACAATGACATTATGATTCATGAATATTAACTTAACTAGAATAACATTTAAAATGTAATATCACAGGAACTTTTGCCATGGTTTTAACTGTAGAATCAGATCTACATTATTCCATAAGCAAACACAGCAGACCCTGATCAGGTGGCTCCCACAAGAGCTGTCTGATCTTGGTCTACTCAGTTTTCAATTGTGTTAAAAAGCATATTTAATTATTTATGGACCAAAGGGTTAAGCAATTATAGATATGACTCCACAGTTTTTGTCCTAGCTAACAATTTCCTTTCAATTTATTTCCTTTTAAAAATGAATGAATATTTATGAAGTGATCAATTCATTCATTATGGAATTGGTTAACCCTTTCTTTCATATAAAGTTATAAACGCCTTTTCAGACATTTGCAAACACAGTAGACTCAGGTCAGATGGCTCCTATAGGAGCATTCTTATCTGGGTCTTCTCTGTTTGCTGATGGAATTTGATAGATGTTTCTTTACTTTCTAAAATGGCTACAATGTTCCACCATCCATATTTTGTCTTCAAATATTCAGTAGGTATAGAAATTTGGAATAAAGATAGAACAGGGAAAGGGTTATAAATAGGGAAATCTACTCTAATTACCCTTTAGATAATAGGCAGGACAAACTTAGGCAATTAATACAGACCAAGAGCTCCTAAAGGAGCAATTTGGTCAGGATTTACACTATTTGCTGTTAGTACAGAAAGGAGTTTGATCAGGGTCTACACTATTTGCTGTAAGTTATCAAGATGGTTCTGTATTGATACATGCAGCTTTACAATTCCATAGAGAGAGGGGGGAATGGTGTGTCTGAATAGGTAGTATAATTTGGATAATGTTTCTTTTCAGTGTAACTGAACCATGACAGAGACGAGACAGAGAAAGGGAAAGGAGAAGACCGTTAGATTTGAGACGGAGAACCAATCTGAGGCTCCTGACACACAGTCATCCACCAAGAAAATGATGAAGGTCTGTATACAATGTCACATTTTGACTTATATCCCCCTTTTGAAAGTGAGATCATTAGATATGATACGATTCCAGTTTCTGCAATAGAGGAGTTTTGCTAACTTTTTACTCCATAAATACAGCTTTGCAAACAGAGTAGACCCAGATCAATGGGCTTCTGTAGGAACTGTCTGATCAGGGTCTGCTCTGTTTGCTTATGATATATAATGTATATAATTCTACAGTTTCTGCCATGGCCAAAACTGTCTGTGTCCATGTTTTCTGAGGTTCCAGTATAAAGATGTTACGCTGTGCTCATAATCAGCAAAGACTTGGATGAATATTCACCTATTTAGGGGATAACCGTTGCGTATTTGAAGATTTGCAGCAGTATATCGGTGGTTTATATGTCGCAAATTTAGTTTTACATGCGACGCGTTAGCGGAGCATGTAAAACGATTATTTGCGACATATAAACCACCGATATACTGCTGCAAATCTTCAAATACGCAACGGTTATCCCTATTCTAATGAAACCATAGATCCAGATGGTAAAAAACAAACAATACTTTAAGTCCTTTGATATTTTCTCTCTGTCGTCATAACATGACGTCATGAAACACCGCATATCTCCGCATTACGCAAATAGAAAATAGTTCTCCCGGAACCTAGCAATTATGCTTATATTTAATATACCAAGAACTGGTGTTTTCACTTGATGCTTTGATTTTCACAAATGAAAACCGTTAAGTCATGGTCCTTTGAATTTCTGATGATAGGTCCCTTTCAAAACTACGAAAGATGAATCAAATTTGACCTCGACATTGCTCGAAATTCCACATTAATTGTGCACATTGACAACGGAATTATTTATTTTTAAATTGTGGAACTGGTTGCATATTCAAGATACTTTGGCTGATTAATTGGTGTATTTGATGAGAATGATGATAGGCCAAGTGGACGTGCAAATGGAAAATATAAGGAGCGACAATCTACAGGCATGTTTGGAATTTGCAAAGAGCCCTCGAGTGGTCTTGAGTGGGTGGGGCGAATTCTCATTATGGGGCTGCCCTTGAAGAATTGAAGAATACTGCCGCTTCTGATTGTCGGACGAGTCGGCATTATAGCTTCGGACACTGGCTTCATTCTGATGACCGGACTTATTCATTATTTCCCTGGTTTTGACACCAGCATAGGCCAACAGCTAGTGCATGATTGCGGTCTCTCGGACACCGTGATTTGTGTTTTAAAACTTTTGACGAAACAAGCCTCAGCAGAAATTGTTTTCATCATTTCGTTCAGCACACGCTCACCAACAGGCCTGGATGTGTATATGATTCTTCATAATCGACTGAACGTTTGGGTAACTGAATGAAATGGTTCGATCACGGGAGCAGTTTTATCAGGTATGTTTTCAGAGATTTACACGACATGTTTCCTGCATGACTCATAAATTGTAATTTTGTCAGAGATCTTAGGTTTTCTATGTATACCACGAAGAGCGAAATTCAAGGTTATGTCAAACCACTTTTCTTTGGAAAGATTTGTGATTTATGGCAGAGAGGAAATCTGAGTTTTTTAGTGTTTTCAGATCATTGTCTGCGATCGGTTGGTAATGTTTAAGTGTTGTCAGGTCCTTCTTAAATAGTTTCAGCATGGATATAAATCTGACAGCTACATGGTTATATACCTTAAATCTTATATTTACAGGGTGCAGGTGCCACAAACAGAATAGAGGAAGAGAAACGTTTGTTCAAGGACAGTGAATTAGATCAACATGTGAAATAAATGGACTCAGGATCAACTTGTGGGACTTTGCGATAGATATTTGAGTAGAATCGCCAGACTCACATTGACTACAACCATAAAATGTGTTGAGAAAAAAACCCAAATTGAAAACATTTGACATTTCATTCAGCCAGTGTCTTCGTTCATTCAGACCCATTCATTCAATTTTACTATTAATGCGCGTATGAATATGTCGTAGTAAATTTTCTAGTGATTCGGTTTCCGACAGTATATTCATTTTTCCGACAGTATATCGGTGGTTTATATGCTTCAAATTTTGTCACGTGGACCAATCAGAATGCGTGTTACAAAAATGTTGCATTAGAATAAAGGGTTAACCATTTCCCTATTCTATATTATCTTTTCCAAATTTTGGTACCTACTGAATATTCATGGAAAAAATAATTATAATGAAATATTGTAGGTGAAACATTGTAGCCATTTTAGAAAGTAATGAAACAACTTTCAAATTCCATTAGCAAACAGAGCAGACCCTGATCCGATGGCTCCTATAGGAGCCGTCTGATTTTGGTCCACTCTGTTTGCAAATGTGTGAAAAGGCATTTATATGAACGATAAGGTTAATCCTTTTCCTCATGAGTATATTGTATATATATGTATATAAGATTTGTATGAATACAAGATTTATTTTACGATTTAGAAACTCTTTTTTTTTACCGTTTTTAGCTTGTCTGTTTTGAAGAAATGTCGAGCTATTGTGATCACTGGGTTGCAGGTGTTGTGGTAATTATAGGCATTGTCGTAGGCATTGGTGTAGTGGTAGGCATTGGTGTCGTTGCGTGCGAAACCTTTAGTGTAGCTGATTAATCATAGGTTGAGGAGACGTGTATGCGGTGGACAAACACCAAATCTGACAAGCATTTCGTCGCATGCGGCTCTTGTCTAAACTGAAGAATCAGACCTATATTCCATAAGCAAACAGAGCATACCCTGATCCAAAGACCTATGATAAGACATGTTATCATAGGTCTTTGCCTGATCAGACAGCTCCTATATGAGCCAGCTGATCTAAGTCCTTGTTTTCAAAAGGCAAAAAGGCCTTTCTGCCATGGAAAGGGTTGAAGGAAGTGACCATGAATTTTGAAAGAGAGATGTATAAATAGAGATGCATAATCAGAGAAAAATAATCTATGATGTTATTTGTTTTATGGCAAAATTGATGCTGTAGATCTTACATGCTGTTTACATTGTTTGATTTATGTCTCTTTTATGTATATATCCAGTCTAGGGTTGCCCGACTCAAAGAAAGTCAAACAAAAGGTCTGACTCGAAGCCTGGTGACAGCTTGCAAAGTCATTGTTGCCATAATGGTCATACCACCATTCCTGAACTACGCTGCTCTGCAAAGGGAGGAAAGTGTGCTTAAACCAGAAGGTATTCTCAAAGGAGTTACAGTTCTTAGTGGCTAGTACAAATGTAGTTGCTACAGTTTCAAAATAAATTCTGATTGTTGCAGTTCTAACATGGAAACAAATGTACATGACATTGTTTAGGGTAAGCCCTTACCTCATAGAGACATTGAATAGACACAGTTGATGGCCAGATCAGACGGCTAATGTTTAATTCATCAGATCATCGGCTGCTGTTTGTTTATGGAATGATATAAATCGAATCAATATTCATATTACATTGATTTTTTCACTTTTGTGGGAATGGTGGCAGGGCCCTTTGATAGGGAAAAAATGCGTTGTGAGAGCAAAACAGGAGAAAAAGGGGAAATAAAATATAACTATGCATAACAGATATTTCTATTTTTTACTGTAATATAGTTTTACCCTGATCATAGAAATCTTATATGATAGGTTTACAAGTCAATGTTTTCCCCAACTATTTCAATAATTCTGTTGATATAAGCGTAACTGAAATTGGAGGTGAATTTTTTTTTCAATTAAGGGGAAAATATATACTTTTTCAGGAGGGGGATGGGGCCCAATTTCGGCCCCCAAAAGGCCCGAATAAAAACACTGTATCATTATTTCTTATATGAATGCTCATTTGGTAAAGAGTTTAGAAAAATGCAAGTTCTTTGCTCCAGCTTGCTGTATGCTTTAGTTTATTGTATAACTCAAGCATTGTATATTTTCAGGGGAGGTTTATGATATTGGCTGGGGACAGAAACTGTTTTTGGCATGTAAGGGCAAGGGATCACCTACAGGTGAGTGTGCAATATAATATTATGGTAAAACCTTATCAACCCTGTACTCCATAAATTCACCTTTTAATGCCTTTGCAAATAGAGTAGACCCTGATCCGACATCTCCTACTGGAGCTCAGGGTCTGCTCTACTTACTTGTGAGATGATCTGATTGTACAGTTTCTACCATGGCCAAAATTCCTCTGTTTGTGGTGGTCATATGCCATTATAAAAAATGTTTAAATAATATTCATGGTATCATTATTAGCTCGTCTGTTTCGAAGAAATCACGAGCTATTGTCGTAACTCCGGCGTCCGTGTCGTCGTCCATAATCTTAACATTGACCATAACTTGACAATGATGACAGACGAGCGTTTGCACCCGCTTGCGGTGCTCTTGTTTCTTAACCCTTACCCTCATATAGACACTTTTTCACACCTTTACAAACAGAGAAGACCCAATCAGGCATCTCCTGGAGGAGCCGACTTATCAAGGTCTGCTCTGTTTGATTATAAAATTATAATGTATACAGTTTCTACCAATACCAAAGAATATTGATGATATCATTATTTCTTACATGAATATTCTACAGAGAAAGGGTTAAATGAATATGAATATTCATGAAGTAAAAGGTTATGAAACCATTACATTGATTGTTTATATTCATATATTAACCCTTTCCTCCATAGGCTATTTTTAGACCCAACCTCTTTGAATAAATCTACCAAAAAAGGAGCATTAAGTAGAGAAAAGATCTTTTTTAGAATTTTGTAGTTCTGAAACCATTGTGATAAATAGAGCATTTGCTCCTTAGGAGCAAATGCTGTATTTATCACAATGGTTTCAAAAAGTGACTATTACAGAGGCGTAGAAAGGCGTATTTATGGAGGACAGGGTTAAAGGTAAATTCACCCTATCCTGTCTGATCAGGGTCTGGTCTGCTTATAACATTATAAACCTCTGATTCTACAGTTGCTGCAAAATAAAAGCATCAACAATCAAACCAAAAAAAACAGTATTCATGTACCATTACAAAAGTTCAGCTAATCAGTATGCATGATGTCATTATATATACATGAATATTCATGAGGTTAAAAGGTTAAGCATTTGTTGGATAAAGTTTGATATGTATTACAGTAAAACCTCTCTTTAACGACCACTACATTGTGTTAATTGGTTGGTATTTAGGGCAGGTGGCTGCTTAAAGCAAGGTGAAAGTAAAACAGAACGCTCCAATAGGAGCGTTCTGTTTTACTTTCACCTTGCTTTAAGCAGCCACCTGCCTTTAATACAAAATACTTGATGTAATTTAGTGGGCATTATAGAGAGGTTTTACTGACAATGTATTTTGTATTTTAGTTGTTCTGGATGCTCCTACTGGAATGAACTCCGATGCTTGGGCCCTTGTTGTAGACAAAGTGGCAAAGTATAGTCGGGTAAGAACAGTTTTCCCATCATTTGATTATCATCTGGTATTGAACTCTGACAGTACAGCTTATCCCCTTTAACCATTTACTTCATAAATATGCCTTTCTGCACCTTTGTAAACAGAGAAGACCCAGATCAGACGGCTCATAGGAGCCATCTGATCAGGATCTGCTCTGTTTGCTTATGAAATAATATACATCTGATTCAACAACTTCATGTCATTGTAAAAATTCAGCTAATAAATATTCATGATGTCTTTCTTTCATAAATATTCATGAAGTAAAGGGTTAAAATGACTGCATAGAGAATAATAATAAGGCGTCTTTAACCCTTTACTCCATAAAAAGGCATTTATCATGCAACATCATCAAATATAGCCACTTCCTACTAGCATATTTTCCACGCCGACACTGTATTTTGTAAGGTATAGTGCATGTGTACTGACCCCACTGGGATGAAAGTTTAGTTCAGCCAATAGGTTGAAAACAGAAGGACAAAAAGGGCATAATTTAATATAAACATCAAATTTAACACATTTGCTCACCTTTGTCTCAACTATTTGTCCATATAAAAGGATTAAATCCAGTTTGTTTATGTTCTAAAAGTCGACGACGTCACTGCACGCTAATATGATGTCACATACATTTTGTATATTGACTCGCATGTATTTTTATTCAGGGGGCGGAACCGCTTGAGCAAATTTTCTTTTCCTTCATTTTCTCCATTTTTTCTTAGTGTTGCATGATAAATAAATTACTATGCTAGTACATGTAGTTTTAAAGTTAAGCTGTATTTTGGCTCATCAGAAAAGGCTCGCATCTAATGACTTTTCTAACTCGCCAAAATACAGCTAAACTTCAAAACTACTAGCATAGTAATTCTTATTTCTACACCTTTGTAAAGAGAGTAGCCCCACATCAGACAGTTCCTGTAGGTGCTGTTTGATCAGGGCCTGCTTTGTTTGCCTATATCAGGGGTGTGATTTTTCCTCCTTTCAGAGGATTTCCTCCCTTTGAGTTTGAGATCCAAATTATGAAAGTTGTCACATTCAGTGAGATCAGCTCAGATCTGATGGTTTTGGAATATCATGTAATGGGGTTTAGGACATTTCCCTCCCCTCAATAGTTTCAGTAATCACACCCCTGCTATATGTTTAGGTGATCTACTTTATGCCTCAACAGTAAAATCACGTGTGTTATATTTATACCCTCGCGAATGAAGTTTGAGAGGGTGTGTATACAAGTCGGTGTGTTGATCGTTCAGTCTGTCTGTCTTTCCACAACCTAATTAAGTCCACTTATTTACATAACCCTTTGAGATAAAGCTTTGAACTATTACACACTTGCCTACCATGACAAGCTTCATCTGTAGGCAAGAATACATAACTCTGTCAAGGATTTTGACAGAATTATGGCCCTTTTTACCTTAATTTATTTGGTTATAGTTTTTGTTAAAGTCCACATATCTACATAACCCTTGGGATAATGCTTTGAAACCTTACACACTTGTTCACCATCACAAGCTTCACCTGTAGGCAAGAGTGCATAACTCTGTCAAGCATTTTGACAGAATTATGGCCCTATTTAACTTAGAATATTTGGTTAAGGTTTTTATTAAAGTCCACTTATTTTCATAACCCTGTGAGATAAAGCTTTGAAACTTGGAACACTTGTTCACCATCACAAGCTTCATCTGTAGGCAATAGTACATAACTCTGTCAAGCATTTTGACAGAATTATGGCTCGTTTTAGATCAGAAAATTTTGGTTAAGGGTTTGTTTGATTTGCGATCAAGGCAGCTGAGCGGGAGTATTCCATCACCTTTAGTGATAGTTCTAGTTAGCTTGACTGTTTCGAAGAAGCCACGAGCTATTGTCGTAACTACGGCGTCCGCATCGTTGTTGTCCGAAATCTGAGCATTGACCATAACTTCTTCAATTTTTCATTTAAAACCTTCATTTTTGGTATGCATGTTTATCTTGACAATGACTACAGACGAGCGTTGGCACCCGCTTGTGGTGCTCTTGTTTTATATTGGTAATGAAAATGGGGGGTGCCTGGCATGAACATTCTTGAAGACCTTTTAATACCTTTGCATATACAGCTGACCCAGATAAGACAACTTCTGTAGGATCTGTCTGAATAGGGCCTGTTCTATTTGCTTAGGAAATAAAGTAGATCTGGCTCCTTTACTCTTTGTACGCTAGCATTGAAACTGTGTTCACCTATATGCAAACAGTTTGGATCCAGATGAGACGTCGCATAATGCGGCGTCTCATCTGGATCCAAACTTTTTGTCACTTTGACCATGTTTTTGCAAAGAAATAAGAGAAATCTTATTTTTAGAATTGAAGCAGACAACAATTGTTGCAGATGAAAAATTACTTAGCATGCAAAGAGTTAATATAGGCCAAAATATTTTGCTTACATTTTACAGCATAAAAATTAAAGTTAGTGAATATTCATAAAGTGTTCAGTTCATGTTCATAAAGTGTTCAGTTCATGTTCATGAAGTGTTCAGTTCATGTTCATAAAGTGTTCAGTTAATGTTCATGAAGTGTTCAGTTCATGCACACATTTTCATAAGAGAAAGGGTTAAAGTAGAATGAATGTACTTATAGAAGTTTCTGCAGTACTTTGCAGGACCTGGGTATCAGAGCTTCAGTTACATGCAGGTACCTGGGTACCCACTTATTAACTCTTTGCGCGCTAAGTAATTTTCCGTCTGCAACAATTGTCGTCTGCTTCAATTCTGAAAATAAAATTTCTCTCATTTCTTTGCAAAAATATGGTCAAGATGACAAACAGTTTGGATCCTGATGAGACGCCGCATTATGTTTGCATAGGTAATCACAGTTTCGCTGCTAGTGTGCAAAGAGTTAATAAATTGCATGTTGCCATAGTTCTTATTGTTTCAACAGCTAAATCAAGAAATCCCTTTTGTTCACAATGTCGCAACTAACACTCAGTACTGATAAAAAGTCCCCTTTATTTTTCAGCATCTTTTCCATATGAAAAATAGAAAAGATTGATATATTTGTCCAAAGTTGATTTCAAATCACCAGCAAACAAATTGGGATGTTCAAAAAATGATTCCTTTTAAAGAAATGAACAGGATTTACCATGGGAAGATCATCCATAAAATGCAAATTAATTTAACTGTAACATGGTTGTCATGTGACTTCTTAGCTCAAAGAAAGTAAACAAAAATGGTGACTAACAAGCAGCGATTGATACAGTGGAGCCAGAATTCAAAGCTGATATCAGAGGAGTATAGAAAAGAACAAGAGAGACAGTGGTCCCAGTCTGAACACATCGTCCACTTAAACAAAAAAAATGTGGAGAAAATGTAACCAGCTACTTGTAATTTCTTTCAGTTCTAGTTTCTGTTTTATTGTTAGGTCACGCGAAACAATAGATTCAAAATTACTTTATCGTCTATGGTCACATGATTCACTGACCTTATGTACACACTAAAGTTGTTCTGCTTGTTCCGCAGTGTCATTTTCAGCAATCAGAATACAAATGTATAAAAATTCATAATGATGTCTTGTGTTTTCCATACAATGTGACACCTAAATGGGCATGGAAATTAATTAACATACAATATAATAGGACTGTAAACATGCATACAGTATCTTTGCACTCAAGTTGTACCAGGGTACCCACCAGAACGTACCCAACCGGATATTCGTTCATGCCCTTGTACTTCGGTCTGCCATTATTTGTTTGAATGTCATTTTAATTTGCAGCAGAAGACACTGTAATAGTACTTTCTGAATTTGCGATTGAAGACCCCATAGATCCAGGGATTCAAACTGCTATTCAGTAGATAGGACCTGGACACAATTTTGAAAGCCAGCAGACCTTGATCAGACAGGAACTCGTCCTCGTGTTTCCCTTCATAAATACGCCAAACAGTCAGGCACAAATATGGAAGCATGCTGATGATAAACAAACCAGTCACAGCGATCATAACCAGTGTGATTTGTATAGTATCCCTGTCAAATGTTAGCATTCTTCCATGGAGTCTTTGTCCTCGTTTAGATACTGGCTGATTTGTCTTGGGTTGATCTATGATTACATCAACTGACGTGTTTGTTGTCCCAGCATTCTGTTGTGTATCATCAGAATCACTTGTAACTTCAGAAATGCGTTGATCAGTATGTTTATTACCCTGGTAACAAGTATTATCTGTGTCAAGGTCAAAGTGTCTCTCCTCATCCTCAGTTGAGACTACTGAAGATATATTTTCCAGTGAAGATGTTGATGAAAGATTTATGCTGAATTCCTGTCTAGTTACTCTTGAAGATCTCTCTGTTCTGGAATTAGTTTGTTCTCCGTTGTTCTCATTTTCTTGTGTGTTAACATAGTTACCTGGACTGCTGTTGTTTGTGGTAGTTTCTGATTGGGAAGCCTGCTCTTGTTTTCTATTGCCTAAGCCATATAGCTTGTAACGAGACATTCGTTTTCTGTGCTTATAGATTGTATGACCAATTATACCATATAGAACAGTCAGTACAGTTGTTAATATGATAAAACAAATAAACTGAACAGCATTGAATGCCCAGACATATGGTCTGTATACCTGCTCGTCAGTGAGCATACAATTTGAACCGTTCAGATTTAGACCATACTTGTTCGGTATGTTGATAGGAAGAGTGTTGTAGATCAGAATTGAAGGCCAAGATAATGCGACTGCAGTCACTGCAATTACAACACAGATCAGCTTTGCCTGTGTTAGGGTCAGTTGTTTGTCAGCAGATCTGGGAATGTGCTTGTAAAGATCCACGGCTATGGCAAGCAATGTCAGAACAGATCCCATCCCTGTGAAGAAATTGACGAAGCGAAGCACTTTACAAGCTATACTGTTGTCAAAGGTGTAGAATTTCACAATGTCCACGATTTCAGTTGGCATGAATATACAGCAGACTGTTAAGTCATAGATTGCAAGACACACAATGAATATTGTACTTGGAGTTGTCTTTGTCTTAACGCTGTAGTAGAAACATACCATGATATTGCCAAGTAATCCATTTGCCATGAGAACTGAAACATATATGATGGCAGGCATCAGCAAGCGGGCTTTCTCCTCATTTATCTCTTCTAGTAATTTTCCAAATGCAATGGTTGTGTTGTTCATCTTTCAGTAGAGTCAGGATTTCTGTAATGAAAAAAAAAATCAAACAAAAAAACAAACATTGACCACCAAAATATTAGACCTTTCTTTACCTCAGGAATGATCATGTAGGAAATAATTACACCACAAATATAAATTAGATCAACCCTTGCATCATATATATGCGTTTTCATGCATTTGCAGAGTAAACCCAGATCAGATGGCTCCATTTGATCTGACAGGGTCTGCTGTGTGCTTATGAAATTATAGTAGATCAGGCTGAACAGTTTCTACCAATACCAAACAATACCAAAATATCCTGTGTACATATGCCTTTATAAAATTCAGGTAATAGTAAATAGTCATTTTTGCCTCCCCCTCAACCCCGGTTGGGGAAGGGGGGGTTACTTTCTGTTGATTGGTTTGTTTGTCCCCAACTATAATGTTGGCGATAAGGTTGTCACAATTCAACATACATACTTGACATACATGTGCAACTTATGGAGGCAAACATTTTTAGGGGTGACTTATTAAGATCAAGGTCAAAGGTCATATTGGGGGTATGGTGTTTCACGAACACAATTTGTTTCTTATATGAATATTGAACAGGTAAAGGATTAAGTTTTAGAAGGTGATATATTTCAATATAGCACCTTTTTATGGCATTGCACAAAATTAGAAAGATACCCTGTAGCATCCATTTCAAATTAATAATACGCTGAAAATGTAGTTACCATGAGTAAGAATATTGAGATAGTGTTCTTAAAGATAGATCCATGCTAATGTTCTTAAATTATCTAACCACTAGAGGTCAGTCAGTCATAATATATATGCAAAATGATGTGGTCTTTTTCAACATCATACTGATAAAAAAATGTGGTCTGCTACAACTCTAAATACGCTTTACTTCTGTTACTTTTGGGTGTCAAAGAGTTTGGATCCTGATGAAACATGGAACTACTTTTTGTCTCAGCTGGACCAAAACTGTTTGCAAAAGTCATTATAAATCGGTCCATATTGTAGACTGGGTTAAGTACAACGGCAGTAATAGACAAATTAACCCTTTGTTTCATAGAAGGCTTTTTTACACCTTTGCAAACAAAGTAGACCCAAATCAGACACCTCCTGTTGGAGTTGTTTGATCAGGGTCTGCTCTGTTTGCTTATGAAATCATAATAGTTCTTACTCTACAGTGTCTACCAATACAAAATATGAGGTAATAAAAAATCTCCTTCCTTCCTTATCATGTACTTTAGCACACACTATTAAGCTAATTTCAAGTCACACATATCCTCACTCTAAAGTTATTTTGATCTCAAAATTGGCAAAAATACGAACAGAATACTTCTTTAATGAACTATATAGAACTGATTTAAAAGTTTCTGTCATGGCCAAAAGTCATGGCAGAGCTACAGATAAGGGTGCATACCCAAATACTAAAATCGTCATTTCTCCACCAAACCCTATACTGTGACCACTCTTTAGAATCGTCTCTTCAAGACGATCCTATAGAGTAGTCACAGTATAGGGTTTGGTGGAGAAATAAAGGAGTTATTTTTGAAAATTTTGAACTTTATGTACCTTATCTGGACCTGACATGGCCGTCATTATAAATTCAGCCAATGAATATTCATTAAGTGATATGATTCTAACATTATAAGTATTCATGAGGTAAGAGGTTATGGTAAACTCTTATCTGCTAAATGCTGTTAGAAAAAGATTTTGAAAATAGTGTATGCCCAATCAATACTTTGATGAAATACATTATAGAAAATTTCAAGTCACAGAAAAATAACTCGTATCTAATAAATATTAGTATGTTAGCCCTTTATTTCATAAATATGCCTTTGCAAACAGAGTAGACCCAGATCAAGGTCTACTCTGTTTGCTTATGGTATAATATAGATCTAATTCTACAGTTTCTGTCTGAGCCAAAAATCCTTTGTACATGTGCCATTATAAAAATAATCCAGTCACTATTCGTGATACCATAATTTCTTACATAAATATTCATGGAGTAAATGTTTGAAAAACACACCTTTATCTATAGCTTTGAATGTTAGATTCCAAAATATAGCAGCAACACATCCATAATAATTGTCTTTTGTTGCAAGCTCTTGCTTGATGCAGTCCTAATTACCTGTTAAATCACTGATCATTGTTTGCGGGATGATTAATCATAAAAATTGACTTAAAAGCGTCTATTTATATGTGTTTCTAAGTGACACCTGCTCCCTAGATACCCGGTTATGTGGGAGTTGAGTATCTTCAGGAAGGAAAATCTGCACCAGTCCATTAGCTATTTTGATACTGTAACCGTTGGTTCACTAGATAATGTTCGATTGTAAAGGATGTCATTAGCTTTGTATTTCACAGTATGTTTTATTTCTATTTCCTCTTTTTAACTCTTTACACATAAGTGGCAGCTCTGTGAGTACCTGTGCAAATAGTTTGGATCTGTATGAGACATGAAATATCTCAATATTTTATCAGGATCCAAACTGTTTAAAGGGGCATAAAAGAAAAAATAATTTTTAGAAAGAATAATTTTCAATAGACAAGAAGTTTCGCAAACAACAAATATTTGGCATGTAAATATTTAATTCTTTAACTCATTCTCTCCTACTTACGCCTTTTTGCACCTCTGTAAAACTCATTTATTGAAACCATTGAGATAAATATTTATCACAATGGTTTCAAAATTCGCCTTTTCTATATAGGAGCAAATGCTCTATTTATCACAATGGTTTCAAAATCGCCTTTTCTATAGTTAATGCTCCTTTTTATACGCCCGTCTTCAGACGGGACGTATTATGTCGTGGCGTTGTCCGTCCGTCCGTCCGTCCGTCTGTCTGTCTGTCTGTCTGTCCGTCCGTCCGTCCGTCCGTGAACTTTTGTTTGTCCGCTCTCTAACTCGAACAAATTGAATCGGATCCTTTTCAAACTTGGTCAGCATGTATATGGCCAAAATGACTCGGCTAAGTTCGATAATCAGCAACATCGCCCTGCACACTTCTGAATTATCTCCCCTTTTTTAATAAATTTTTAACAAAATTCTCTTGTCCGCTCTCTAACTCGAACAAATTGAATCGGATCCTTTTCAAACTTGGTCAGCATGTATATGGCCAAAATGACTCGGCTAAGTTCGATAATCAGCATCATCGCCCTGCACACTTCTGAATTATCTCCCCTTTTTTATTAACTTTTTAACAAATTTTAAACAAAATTCGTTTTTTGTCCGCTCTCTAACTCAAACAAATAAAATCCAATCCTCATCAAACTTAGTCAGCATGTATATAGTCAAAATGACTTGGTCAAGTTCGATAATCACCAACATTGCCCCACCCACTACTAAATTATCTCCCCTTTTTTTAATATATTTAAGTGGAATTGTTATGTTTGTTATGAATGCATATATATATATACACCTGGAAACGTTCAGTGTATTTTCTATTTTCTTTTAAAAATCTATGTATGAAAAGGGGGGTTACTGCAGGAAAAGTCATTGGACTTGTCACAAAATCAATAGCTGTCTTCCCTGTATGGTGATGAAGCTAAGTATTTAATTTGGTTACAACAGGTCTATATTATATATATAGCTCTACTAGGCAGTTGCCAATGATAGTTTCACATTGTAACAGATTCAATTTCCTATTAAATTGGCTTATCACTGACTTTGCCGACGGGCGTATTTTGCTGCACAGCGGTGCTCTTGTTGGTAGATTGATTCAATGAGGTTGGGTGTAAATATAGTCTAGGAGGGAAAGCGTTAACCCATTCCCTGATGAACATTTATGCGTGAATTGGACACATCATGAATATTTATTAAACTTAAAGTTCAAAATATGAAGGAATTGTTGGCTTAGACAAAAACTGTAGGATCAGATCAGATCTACATGTATATAATTTCAGAAGCAAACAGAGCACACCTTGATCAGACGGTTCCTACAGGAATGATCTTGGTCTTCTCTGTTGCAAAGGCGTGAAACGTGTTAATATGAAAGTAATGGTTTAATTTTTGAATGAGACAAAACAATTATACTAGCATTAATTTTGCAAACAGTGTAGACTCAGATCAGAGTGATCCTGCAGGAGCACTCTGATCAGATTCTGCATGGTTTGTCATTCAAAATCATCTGTAGCAGATTTAGGCCTTTCATACTGAATGCACTCTAGTTAAACACTTATGGGCCAGTCCACTTTAACCTTTTCCCTGTTCAATACTCATGTAAGGAATAAAAACATAATGAATAGTTATTAGCTGAAATGTTGTTATGGCAAATGTACACAGGATGTTTTGGTTCAAACAGAAAGTGTAGAATCAAATCTATATTATACCATAAGCAAACAGAACAGACCCTGATCGGATAGCTCCTGCATGAGCTTCTGATCTGGGTCTACTCTGTTTTCAAATGCGTGAAGAAGGGTTTATATGAAGGAAAGGGTTACAACAGTTATCAGTATGTCAAACAGTTTTGAATTATTACGGTTTCAGAACTACACAATTCTAAATTTTCCTTTTCTGTAGTTAATGCTCCTTTCGGTAGACTTTGGTCTAAAAATAACCCATGGGTGAATTGGTTAATTTTCATGATACCATTATTTTTTTGCACAAATATTCGTTAATTGATTGCATTCCCACATATTGACGCCCTCTGACACCTCTGTCACTTTCTGAAACTGTTGTGGAGCAAATGCTCTATTTATCACAATGGTTTCAAAATTTCACAGTTTTACAATATTCTCATTTTCAAGGAAATGCTCCTTTTTAGCAGTGAAAATAGCCTTTGATTGAATGAGTTAAAGGTTAACAGATTAAATTATGTGTATTTTGATCCAGCTTGTGTCCAGCTGAGGTTAGATTTCTTAACCAAATAGGGAAGAGTATTTGTTGATAGTTATCTTTATTTTACCTAAGGCATGACATGGTATAACCCTTAACTCCATGAATATTTATGTATGAAATAGTGACTTTATGACTATAAATTATCTGAATTTTCATATGGCATAGGAGATTCTATAGATTAACTCTTTGCACGCTAAGTAATTTCTCGTCTGCAACATTTGTCGTCTGCTTCAATTCTTAAAATAAACTTTCCCTCATTTTTTTGCAAAAATATAGTCAAGATGACAAACAGTTTGGATCCTGATGAAACGCCACATTATGCAGCGTCTCATCTGGATACAAACTGTTTGCATAGGTAATCACAGTTTCGCCGCTAGCGTGCAAAGAGTTAAAATCTGTATCATTTCATATGCAAACAAAAGCCCTGTGCACTCACGAGTATATTCTTTTTATTTTCCTTTATGTTTTGCAGGTGTGTACATATGACAGGGCAGGCCTGGGCTTCAGTGACAGACCTGTCTATGTAAGGTTTTCTTTTCCTCTTTGAATATTAGTTTAGCCACACAAAAGCAATGGCACCTTTTGGACTTTGCAAACAGTGTAGGTCCAGACTCTAAATAGGTCAATGGCCAGGACCTTTGGTACTAAAACCTTTGCTTGAGATTTAATTCATTCTCAAACATCTGACTGGTCAGATTTGGAGTTCAACTCAGAATCTGACTACCGTAATCAGATACATGAAAAGAAAATACATAAATTTCATACTCATTAGCAATTTCGGCATTTTAGAAATAAGTGTCAGACTCTTTTTAAACTTTTCTCTCTCTTTTTTTCCGAAAAGAAAAGTTGGTATGTCCGTAGCCTTGGTGCTGTGAGTGTACTTTTTTGTGTCACCTGCAGAAAGGCAGTGTGTCACTTAGGGATCACTTTTCCGTCGTCTGTCTGTCTGTCCGTCCGTCCGTCCGTCCGTCACACTTTCTTTTTTTGGCTGTCATTTCTAAACTGATCATTATAGAGCTTTCAAATTTCACATATGTCTTCCTCTCAATGAGTTAAAATGTAGTATCTTGCCTGGTTCTATACATCTTGACAAAGCATCAATCTTATATATTTACATATAACTTATTTTTGCTTTTCATAAGCCCATCATTTGACATCACATTGGCCACAGTCTGGAAAGGGGTCATAACTCTTATATATATTTACTGGGTTATGTCCGTTTTCACTGTGAAACTTTTTATGCCCCCCAGATCAAATCTGGGGGGCATATTGTTTTTGCCCTGTCTGTTTGTTTGTTTGTCTGTTTGTCTGTTTGTTTGTCAGCAACTTTAACATTGGTCATAACTTTTGAGCCAGTACAGATAGAGACTTGATATTTGGTATGCCTATGTATCTCATAAAGCCGCACATTTTGAGGGGTGACATGTCAAGGTCAAGGTCATCCTTCAAGGTCAGAGGTCAAATATATGGGTCAAATCACTGACTTTAACATTGGCCATAACTTTTGGACCAGTAGAGATAGAGACTTGATATTTGGCATGCTTGTGTATCTCATGAAGCTGCACATTTTGAGGGGTGACATGTCAAGGTCAAGGTCATCCTTCAGGATCAAAGGACAAATTATCTGTTTTTGGGCTGTAACTTTAACGCAACTTTAACATCGGTCATAACTTTTGACTCAGTACAGATAGAGATTTGATATTTGGCATGCATATGTATCTCATGAAGCCGCACATTTTGAGGGGTAATATGTCAAGGTCAAGGTCATCCTTCAAGGTCAGAGGTCAAATATATTGGTCAAATCACCGACTTTAACATTGGCCATAACTTTTGGACCAGAAAAGATAGAGACTTGATATTTGGCATGCTTGTGTATCTCATGAAGCTTTACGTTTTGATGGGTAACATGTCAAGGTCAAGGTCATCCTTCAGGGTCAAAGGTCAAATTGTCTGTTTCTTTGTCTGTAACTTTAACATTGGTCATAACTTTTGAATCAGTACAGATAGAAACTTGATAATTGGCATGTATATGTATCTCATAAAGCCGCACATTGTGAGGGGTAATATGTCAAGGTCAAGGTCATCCTTCAAGGTCAGAGGTCAAACATATGGGTCAAATCACCGACTTTAACATTGGCCATAACTTTTGAACCAGTACAGATAGAGACTTGATATTTGGCATACTTGTGTATCTCATGAAGCTGCACAGTTTGAGGGGTGACATGTCAAGGTCATCCTTCAGGATCAAAGGTCACCAACTTCAAATTGGCCATAACCTTTGAACCAATAGAGATATAGTCTTGATATTTGGTATGCATGTGTATCTCATGAAGCTGCACATTTTGTAGAGTGGCATGTCAAGGTCAAGGTCATCTTTCAGGGTCAAAGGTCACATACTTTAACATTGGCCATAACTTTTGAATCAGTAGAGATACAGACTTGATAGTATGTATATATGTGTTTCTCATTTGGCTGCACTGTTTCAGGGGTGACATGTCAAGGTCAAGGTCATCTTTGAAGGTCAAAGGTCATTAACATTGGCCATAACATTTGAACCAGTAGATATACAGCCTTGGTACTGGTATGCATGTGTATCTCATGAAGCCGCACAGTTTGAGGGGTGACATGTCACGGTCAAGGTCATACTTCATGGTCAAAGGTCACCAACTTTTAACATTGGCCATAACTTTTGAACCATTAGAGATACAGACTTGATATTTGGTATGCATGTGTACCCCATGAAGCTGCACAGGTAGAGGAGTGACATGTCAAGATCAAGGTCATCCTTCAGGGTCAAATATCATATTGAGGGGGCATAGTGTTTCACAAACACATCTTGTTTTTTTTAAAAAGAAGAAAAACAAAGATTTGCTTGCAACTGTTAAGAGGTAGTTGTTGATTTCTGTTTATTTTCATTTACAGAATATGACCGAGCCTGATGGAACTGATAGCAAGAGTAACTATAGAAACAGATGGACACCATTTACAGCAGAAAGGTCTGTAGTTTCTTTGTACCTTTCTATACTATGTATCAATTTTGGATATTTACAAACAAATTGAATCCACATGAGAAGCCAGTAAGTCGGCGTCAAACCTGTTTGACACTTTTTTTTAATTCAACATGTCATTTGGATCATTGTTCTTGCAAAAGATATGTATTCACTGCTGTCAAGAGTGGCAGGTTACCTTGGATCCACACTGTTCTCGTATCCAGTTAAGTCACAAATTGCTTTTACAATGGTTCATATTAATCCTTTCCCTCATATTGATGCCTTTTGATGTATCTGTACAAGTCACTTTTGAAATTAATTGTGATAAATAGAGCATTTGCTCCTATGTAGCAAATGCTCTTATTTTATTACAATGGTTTCAAAATTACACAATTCTAAAATGTTCCTTTTTTCTAGTAAATGCTCCTTTCAGTACATTTATTCTAAGAAGTTGGGTCTAAACATAGTCTTTGAGGTAATGGGTTAAAAATAGCATACGAGGTAATGGGTGAAACATATTTCAGCCCTGTATATGTCTACTGATATAGATTGTTTTTTCTTCAAAGATTTTATGTGTTAAACCTTTACATGACAGAGATGCCTATTACGCAAACTGAGTAGTCCAAGATCAGATGACTCTTGTAGGAGCCACTGATTGCTTATGAAATGATATAAAAACACGAGAAATCTTGGCAATGGTAGAACATGTAGGATAAGATCTATATTACACCATAAGCAAACAGAGCAGACCTGGATCAGAAAGCTGATACAGGAGCTGGCAGATCTGGATCTACCCTGTTTGCAAAGGCATTAAAGGAATCGCTATGATATTACTGGTTAATGCAGAAAACTTCTTTTGGAGCTATCTACATTGCTTTCATTCAGCATTAAGCTACATGTCTTAACGCTTTGTCTTCATATAGACGTGTTTTCACACATCTGCAAATAGAGTAGACCCAGATCAGATGGTTCCTATAAGAGCTGTCTGATCAGGGTCTGCTCTGTTCGCTAATGGAATTTAATAAATCTGTTTCTTTAGTTTCTAAAATGGCTACAATTTTCCAACTTCCATATTTCCTTGTAACTATTTTGTCCATTAATATTCAATAGGAAATTGAAATATGGATAAATGTAGAACAGGGAAAGGGTTAAGATACAATTATTAAGTTCCCTTCTGTTTGGTGTTTGATTTAGATTGGTTTTACTGTATGAATAGGATGGTAGAAGATCTCCATCAGCTGCTGACCCGCAGCAGTGACCAGCCAAAGCCATTCCTTCTAGTAGGAGCCGAGCTAGGTGCTTTGGTGGCCCAGTTCTATACACGCATGTTTGAGAGGTATGAAGTCTTTATTTGTGTATACAGTCGAGACTGCCATATGTGACCTTCTACAGGACTTCATGAAAAAGGTCACATATGACAGGGAGTCTCTTAATACAGACCTAGGATATAATACATGATGTATACCAAAACTGTACAAGTAAAGAAATCTACATAAGGGAAAAATAAAACTGTGTACTAATCTCAGTCTGATACAATATATATATGTACCTATTATTTAATACATTTATACAACATTTATTATCAAAAATAAACGCTAATTTTAAAAGTTTAATAAATTAATAAAACATCCATTTACCTCAAAGTTTTATTTATAAAAAATAAGATTGAAGGGATTCCAGAACATCAGTGCATGTAAGACACTAAGATACAATGTACATATATAATATACATGTAAGTGCATGCACTAAATTAAACACTTAATGATATAAATATAAACCAGGTGCAGACTACCAAGCATACTTTCGACTAATGTTGATAGAGACATGTATTATGTACATACTGATTGATATTTATATATAAAGATTGTTGTGACCTAAAGAGCCCGTAATAATCACAAGCCAGATAGAATCAATTGCCTTTTTTGTCGTTCTTTAACATTTTTGTCGCTTGAAGTCTCCTCCGGCGAATCTTGTATATGACGTACGTCGGCATGTTTGACACGACTGGTTTCCCGAATATTCTGTTCGCGTACATGTACCTGTAGAGCGGAAGTCGGGAACCAGCTAGTTCACACGTGATTTACAATATTTATAATATGGTGTGAAAAACCGACGCGCTATGCAAACAAACAAAAGAAACTGTGATATTTGAATGTTGTTTAATACAGACCGAAGCCTATGTTTGGTTCGCAAAATCAGAGTCGTTTGTCACGTAAGACAGGGAGTCGCTTAATTCAGACCAAAATTATAGGAAAATACGTTGGGCGGGATGAAATACAGTCGCATATGAGAGGGAGTCGCTGAAATCAGGGGCTCGCTAAGGCAGTCTTGACTGTATCTACACAATGTATACATATGAATCTTTAGCTACAAATTAATCTTTTGTCTTAAGCCTTTCCCTACTTATAAATTCTAAAGCAAACAGATCAGACCCTACTCAGATGGCTGCTGTAGGAGATCTGGGTCTACTCTGTTTGCAAATGTGTGAAATAATGTTTGCATGAAGGAAAGGCTTAACCAAATTATTCTCTTTGTTTTGTAATTTTCAAAAGACAAAAGTAAAATAGATATGTAATTTTATAGACCGTCTAATTTTAGACCAATTTTCTTACCCTTAATTTATTACACCCAGTCATTCCTCCCCACTGGTTTGCTGTATAAATAGATTCTGCGCTGTTCTGATTTAACTTTAACCCAATCCCTGTTGAATATTCAGATACGAAATAATGACATCATGAATATTTGTTAGCTGAATTTCTATATAATGGCATAAAAATTATGTACAGTGAACATTTTGGTATTGGTAGAAATTATAGAGCGACATCTGTTATACAGTAAAACCCCGCTAGTGCGACCACCTAAATGAGGTATAATTCTGGGTACTAGATGCAGGTGGTAGCTTAATGCAGGACAAAAGTAATGCAGAAAGCTCCTAGAGGAGCTTGCTGCATTACTTTTGCCCTGCATTAAGTAACCACCTGCTTATAAAGACACCCATGTTTAATCATTATGTGGTCGCACTAGAGGGGTAATTTCATAAGCAAATAGAACAATCATTTCCCACATTCAGATGGTTAAACCTTTCTTTCACACCTTTGAAAACAGAGTAGACCAAAACCAGATGGGTTCTATTGGAGCCGTCTGATCAGGGTCTGCTCTGTTTGCTTATGGTATAATATAGATCTGATTCTGCAGGTTTTACCAGAGCTAAAATGTCCTGTGTTCATATGCCATTATAAAAATTATTTCGTACATGAATATTCATGGAGGAAAGGGTTAAAAATCTTTTCCACAAGGTGTAGGGCTAGTTTTCTTTGCATGGCTATGATGAAAATTTAACCCATTCCCTCATATTGACGACTTTTGACGACTCTGTAAATTTCACTTTGTGAAACCATTGTGATAACTAGAGCATTTTCTCCTATAGGAGCAAATGCTCTATTTATCACAATGGTTTCAAACTACTACAAAATTCTAAAAAAATTCCTTTTCTCTAGTTAATTCTTCTTTTTGGTAGATTTATTTAAAGAGGTTGTACCTAAACATAGCCTATGAGGTAATGGGTTAAGACAACAGAGAAAGAGTTAAATTGCTATGATAATCAGTGTATCTGTATTACTATCTCTTGTTTGATAATGCTTAACAATTTGTCAACATGTTGGTTTTTCTTTTTCTTCCTCCAACAGTGATGTAATGGGACTTATCCTTGTAAACCCGCTGTCAGATGACCTGTTTGAACAAGACAAAGGTGTATGGGTTATGAACTGGTAAGAAAATCAGTCTCTTCCTTAACCCTTTACTCTATGAAATGATGACATGAATATTTTTTATCCTATCTGCTCTGTAACTCCTACATACATTAGTGGATTTCAAAATAACCTGGTACAAATGTTCACCACCTGAGTTGATGTGTCGCGAAAAAGAACCAGGTTCCTATCTCAGGTCAAGGTCACAGTCGAGGGTCAAAGTTAAAAAATGGGGACATTTTGTCGTGTCCGCTCCTACATATATGAGTGGATTTCAGAGGTGTAGCTTAATGCAGGTCAAAAGTAATGCAGAAAGCTCCTATAAGACTCCTGTGTTCAATAAATGAATTGACACTTAAGGCAAGTTCTACTGCAATAAATACAGATCAAGAGTTTGATGCAAAACTATTGTAACTCCATTACAAAGTGAAGGAGTTACAATAGTTTTGCACCAAGCCCTCGAGATGCAAAATACAGATGCAGTAAAACCACTCTAATGTGACCACCAAAACAATGTTTAAATCTGCATTGTAGAGACAGGTAGTAGCTTAATGCAGGAGCTTCTATAGGACCTATTTGCATTATTATACCCCCGCAAACGAAGTTTGAGAGGGGGTATATAGGAGTCATTGTATTGGTTGGTTGGTCTGTCTGTCTGTCTGCCTGTCGGTCTGTGGCATGACTGTCTGTGGCAGAACTTTGCGATCAAGGCAACTGAGCGGGGGTATTCCATCACCTTTAGTGATAGTTCTAGTTTTCATCCAGCAGGAAGCAGTCAACTGTTTTTAAATATATTCATGTTTATTATTAACCCTGTACTCCATAAGTACTTGTTCCATGCCTTGCAAACAGAGTAGACTCTGATTAGACGCGGCTCCTAAAGGAGCTGTCTGACTCTTTTGCTTATGATATGATATAGATATGACTCTACAGTTTCTGCAATGACCAAAACATCACATGTTTGTGTGCTTTTATAACAATTTATCTAATTAATATTCATGATGACATTATTTCTGACATGAATATTCATAGAGTAAAGGGTTCTGTGGCCCCTTTAGAGGGGTTCTACTGTGTATATAGATATTATCAAAACAATGTTTGAATATTTTGAATTTTCATGGCCTACTTTCATGTGCATTGATGTACAGTAAAACCTCTCTATAACGGCCACTAAATTGTGTTAATTAGTTGGTATTTAGGGCAGGTGGCTGCTTAAAGCAAGGTGAATGTAAAACAGAACGCTCCAATAGGAGCGTTCTGTTTTACTTTCACCTTGCTTTAACCCTTTCCCTCATACAAACTTGTTTTCATGCATTTGCAAACAGAGTAGAGCAAGATCAGAAGGCTCCTAGAGGAGCTGTCTGATCAGGGTCTACTCTGTTTGCTAATAGAATGTCAAAGATCTGTGTCTTTACTTTCTAAAATGGCTATAATTTTCCATCATCCATATTTCGTTATAATCATTTTATATATGAATATTCAGTAGGTATTGAAATTTGGAATGAACACAGAACAGGGAAAGGGTTAAGCAGCCACCTGCCTTTAACACAAAATACTTGATGTAATTTAGTGGCTGTTATAAAGAGGTTTTACTGTATCTAGATTGCTGTCAATACATGTACTTTAGGTTTGGTCATGTGATGCCCTCATATCAGACATTACAGCTAAGTGCAGCACTGGGTCTGACACGTTTCTCTATCATGCTGGGACTGTTACAACATCCAATGTACATGGCTGATGGTATAGCAGAAGACACTGCCAAAAGACAAGTAAGCACTAAAGCAGATTAGCTTTTCAGATTTGTTTATGTTCCCGTTTTGTTTCTCACCCGACCTTCAACATGCTTTGCCAGATTTTCAAATTATTTTACATAAATCTTAACAGCAACCTAAAAGTGTGTCACACATGATCCTGGCTGTTATCGTCTTGACAGAGGTTGATATAAACATACTTTGCCCAATTTTCAAATAATTTAACACTATTTATAAATGTTATTATAATAAAAAGTAAATTGTCCCTTTCAACGCTGAATTTTCAAAGTGAAATAGCCCATCGTTGTGAAATTATAGATTCCACTCAGCATAAAAGGCTTATACTTGCCAGAGCAGTTTGAATGACAAAGAGAGCAGACCCTGATCAGAGAGCTCCTATAGTCCTTTAGGAGCTCTCTGATCTCGGTCTACACTGTTTGGGATTGACAGTGCACACATGACCTCGTATTCTAAAGGTAAACACCTAGTTACATGTGTACTGTTTTTGGGTGTTTCAGAAATTTTTAATGTGCTATCCAAGACATTTAAGTTCTGTGGTGGATGAGCATTACTTTATCAACGAGACGTTCTCACAATATCGGTAAGTAATTGTGGATGTGATGTACAGTTGAACTTCGATAACTTGAACTTCAAGTATCCTACAAATTACCACGAGATAACAGTGGTTTCCGATTTCTAATCTGCACAATATGTAAAGTTCACAGCTTAATGCAGGTGTAAAGTATTGCTGAAAGCTCCTGCATTAAGCTGTCTCATTTGTTTCCACATATGCATAGTGATACATTTTAGAACAATTCTGTATTGTAAATTTCGGAAGGACTGAAATTTTAGTTTGAGTTATCCCAAAGTTTGAGTTATCCAAGTTTGAGATATCACGGTTCCACTGTATCTGTATTGAGTGCACTGTGTATTATAAACCTATTGTCTGATACAGATATATTTCTATGTACAAACAGAGTAGACCCAGATCAGACAGCTACTGTAAAACTATTATGTTCATAATACTATTCCAATTATTCAGATAATTATGATATTCATACAGTCAATGTTTCTTTATAATACATGAATATTCATTTTAACTCATTTTCTCCTGGGCTATTTTTAGACCCAACCTCTTTAAATGTATCTACCGAAAAGGAGCATTAACTAGCAGAAAGGAAAAATTAGAATTTTGGAGTTTGAAACCATTGTGATAAATAGAGCATTTGCTCCTATAGGAGCAAATGCTCTATTTATCACAATGGTTTCATAAAGTGACTTTTATAGATGCGCAAAAATGCATCACTAGGGGATAATGTGTTAAAGGTGAAGGGTTAAAAGATTATTATTAAATTTTATTTCTGTACAAAAGATACTGTTTGTGAGCAAAATGTTTGGTGAGGGGGATGTTTGTTCAGTCTTGAAATGAAATTAAATATAATTGAAATTTTGTGCCGCAGAACTAGAGTAAATTGTCTTTTATACCCCCTCAATGAAGTTAATGTGATGGTATATTGAAATCTCAGTGCAACTTTGTTTGAGCTTCTTCTACACTTTTGTAGTTATTCTTACTATAGACAACCTGTATACCCACAATTTTCATTTTCATTTGAATGCAATTACCTGGTTATTGTGCCTTTTTGATGTTTTCACAGTAAATGAATAAAGAGCAGGTAGGGGATATTTGTTAGTCATTGGTTTACAATTCTAATTTGAAATAGATATCCATTGTCAGAAGGAATTAGAGATAGAAACCATTGTACACTGATTACAATGTTGGTCACTCATGTTAAAATATGAGTCTCAGTTGGAGTTTTAATGACTACTTTGTTTAACCCCTTCCCCCATAGTCTATTTTTAGACACAACCTCTTTGAATCAATCTATCGAAAAGGAGCATTTACTACAGAAAAGGAAAAGTTTAGAATTGTGTAGTTTTGAAACCATTGTGATAAATAGAGCATTTGCTCCTATAGGAGCAAATGCTGTATTTATCACAATGGTTTCATAAAGTGGTTTTTACAGAGGCGTATTTATGGAGGAAAGGATTGTGTTGCTTGTTTTGCCTAATTTAATATCATAATTCATTATTTGTTTAGATATAAAACATAAATCACCATTAGAGTGTGTCAACTTCAATATACTCTGTTAAGAATTTTTAAAGAGGTTTGGACCTTTAAAACACTGAATTTTATATGTGCATGTGATGCTCTTGTGTTGTGTGATGCAGCCCATAGTCTTTCGATATCAGACATGGAGAATTGTTGTATTTTTCTTTGATATTTCAGAACAGCTAGTATGATTAAGGGAATTCCATCCAATATTTCAATCACAGTTCTGACAGGGAATTACTATGATGAGCAAATGCCAGGTCCACTAAACAAGGTAGGAATTTCTCTTGTACAGTAAAACCCCTCTGAACCAGGATTCTAGTGGGGAAGAATTTAGATACTTTTAGGCAGATGGCTGCTTAATGCAGAATGAAAGTCATGCAGAAAGCTTCTAGAGGAGCTTTCTGCATGACTTTCATTCTGTATTAAGCTGTCACCTGTTTCCAAGACCGATATTTATGCTATTAAAATTTAACATCTGGTTTAGAGGAGTTTATCTTGTACATGTTGCCAGTGATGTCGGTTATTAAGTTTTTATTGTACAGAATATTTCTCAGCAACTACTAACATGATTTGTGGAATATAGGATAGAACATAAGCTACATTTATCCCTTTACTCCACAGGTACACCTTTTTATGCCTTTTGCAAACAGAGTGGTCCCAGATCAGACTGCTCCTACAGGAGCCATCCGGTTACGGTCTGCTTTCTTTGTGTATGCAGTTATATAGATCCAATACAGTTTTTTACCTGGTTAAAACTTTCCGAACTCTTTACATTGACCATAACTTATTCAATTTTCATTTACAACCTTCATTTTTGGTATGCATGTTCATCTTGACAATGACGACAGACCATCGTTGGCACCCGCTTGCAGTGCTCTTGTTTCACCAATGTTTTGGTGGACATTTTTAGCCATGTTTTCTTATTTATCAATAATGCTTTTAATTCTTTTATATCAGCTTTAATTTGTATTTATCAATCAGGCTTTAATTCTTATCTATCTGTCATGCTTTTCATGTCTTACATGTACACATTGTGACTTGTTATTTCAGGCATGGGCTAAATCTGTACAGAATTTGATCACAGATAAATATCCCCATAGTCAACATATAGTAGTCAATGGTGCAGACCGGCATGTGATGTATCAGAACCCAGAGGCTATAGTAGAACCCATCAGAAAAGCAGTGAAAGCCTGGCGAACTAAACATAGTACAACCCATGACAGATGAAACTGACTTTGTACTGAATTAAGTGAAGCTTGATTAATTACAATAGAAGCTATAGAAGCACCTTCAGTCATAAAATTTGTGAGACTTCAGTCAGGAGAGTATCTCTTGTGAAAGTGTTCAAGAAGTGTCATCAGGATGAGGTTTCTCTGGCAGAGTTTTCTTCATAACTTTTCTTCCTTGTGCCATGTTATGTCCTGCTTTAATTATCAGACAGTTTGGATCCTGATGAGACACAAAGTTACTACACATCTGATCTGGATCAAAACTGTTTGAAAAATAACACATGGCAGTAAATTAACTCCTTCTCGAGGGACAATGTATTATTTATTGTCATCTCAGAGGTCCATATAAGATGCGTAGATTTAAATATTTTCAAGAATATCTTCTTTATTTCTCCACTAAACCCTATACAGTGACCACTCTTTAGAATTGCCTCTTACGATTCTAAAGAGTGGTCACAGCATAGGGTGTGGTGGAGAAATGATGATTTTAGTATTACGGTACGCACCTTTATCTGTAGCTCTGCAGCTGCTTAAACCATTCCCTCATATAATTATTGACTACTTTTGACGACACTGTAAAATTCACTTTGTGAAACCATTGTGATAAAAAGAGCATTTGCTCCAATAGGAGCAAATGCTCTATTTATCACAATGGTTTCAAACTACAAAATTCTAAAAAATTTCCTTTTCTCTAGTTAAAGCTCCTTTTCGGTTGATTTATTCAAAGAGGTTGTATCTAAAAATAGCCTATGAGGTAATAGGTTAAGTTTCAGAATGGACTTTACTTCAACTTCTCTAAAATGCAAGTGGTGTTTTACTTAGCATCTCATCTGGATCCAAACTGTTTACCTAGGTAATTAATTGTACCAAGTCCTGCTAGTCGCTTTATGGCAACTGGCAGTGAAGGAGTTAATAATTTTATTATAAGTGTAATCTTAGGAAGTTTATTTCCATGGTAAACAGAACAGAATCAGATCTGTAACATAAGAAACAGAGCAACCCTTTAAGGATGACTCTTACCATCTAGTTGTCCGATCTGGGTCTTCTCTGTTTACAAAGGTGTTAAAAGGTGTCTCCTTACTGTTAGAGACCCCAATGTTTATTAACAAATGGTCACTTATACTTGATAAAGATGCATTTGCAAACATAGTAGACCCAGATTAGACAGGTCCTGTATAAGCTGCCTGATCAGAGTCTGCTCTGTTTGCTTATGGAGTAATGTAGATCCGATTCTACTGTTTTTACCATGATAAATAGTTCTCATGATCATATGCAATCATGAAATATCAGCTAATTAATATTCCTCAAGTATAATTGTTGAAGAAGATATTTTGTGATGCACTTCTGTGATGTGTCAGTTCCAGACAAGTGCTTTGATGTTTATGGTGTATGCATTTTTACTGGAATAGAAATATTTACCACAAACTTGTTTTCTGAATCTATGATTCAATTTTATTAATAAATGTTGTACAAATTTTAGCCAGTTGGTTATTGAGAATATTGAATAAGCGTTTCTTTTTCTTCCTCACTTTACTCCATTTAAAATATGCCTCTTAATGCTTTTGCAAACACAGTAGACCCAGCTCAGACGGCTCCTGTAGGAGCAGTCTTATCAGGCTCTGATATGTTTGCTTATAGAATTCTATAGCTTCTGTCATGCTATCATAAAAAAAAATTGTATTAATATTTGAGATGTCATTATGAATATTGAGGAGTAAAGGGTTAAATATACACATGGATTTGATATAAAGGGACACACACTGATTGGTGTTACTAAATTTCAAAAGTATCAATCTACTGTCTGCCTGTAATAGGGTTAGAAAAAACTGGAAAGATGAGACAGACAAATAATGCTAAAGTGAAATCTCCATGTTGTTAATTTGATTTCTAGCTTGGCTGGTCCAACATTAGGGAGATCATCATCTTTTTCAGTTGGTTCTGTTATTAATCTAAAAGGTCAAGTTAATGTAGTGTAAATAATTGTTTATGTGTTCCTTCTTAATTCTTAAATTGATAAATATCCATGCAAGACGCTGCCTATTATGAGTATTTGTTGAATTACTGTAGTGAAATATAAAGTAATGACATGATCAGATCTGTAACATGTAAGCAAACATGACAGACCCTGACAGAATTGGTTTGATCTGGGACTTACGACTACACTGTTTGCAAAATAAAGTCGATGGTATACTGAAAGCAACTTGGTCAATTGCATTATTCTGTTGTATAAGCTGAGATTAGCCATTTACCTAATGAATATGCATATAAGGAATATTAACTTCAAGAATATTAATTAGGTTATTTTTATGTGATCTTATATATTAACCCATTCCCTCATATTAACGACTTTCTACGCCTCTGTAAAAATCACTTTGTGAAACCATTGTGATAAATAGATAAATAGAGCATTTGCTCCTATAGGAGCAAATGCTCTATTTATTACAATGGTTTCAAACTACAAAATTCTAAAATTTCCATTTTCTCTGGGTAATTTTCGGTGGATTTTTTTCGAAAGGGTTGGGTCTAAAAATAGCCTATGAGGTAATGGGTTAAATGGTCACAGACATCACGGTAGGAACTGAATCATCTATATTATTTCATAATGAAAACAGCAGACCCTGATCATATGGCTTCTATATGAGCTATCTGATCTGGGTCTACTATTGACTTCAAATGCATAAAAAGATTACTGTATTATGGAAAGGGTTAAAGATCTATTTTATGAGGCAGCTGTTTCAGCTTATAGGAGCAAATGCTCTATTTATCACAATGGTTTCAAACTACAAAATTCTAAAAAAAAATCCTTTTCTCTAGTTAATGCTCCTTTTTGGTAGATTTATTCAAAGAGGTTGTATCTAAAAATAGCCTATGCGGTAATGGGTTAAACAGTTTACCTGATCAATAAGGCTTTGATGTATTTGCCCATTATGAATGTTAATGAATTTAAATCAGTATAGTTTATTGCCATGGCAAACAGTAGAGAATCAGATCTAGTCTACTCTTGTTTGCAATTAGGTATTAACCCTTTCCTCCATAAATATGCTTTTGCAAACAGAGTAGACCCAGATCAGAAGGCTCCTGTAGGAGCCGTCTGATCAGGGTTTCTGCGTTGCCCAAAAATTCCTGTGCCCATGTACTATTATAGCAAATAAGTCTTATTAATATTCATGACATCAATATTTCTTATATCATTGTGGAAAGGGTTAAAGATTGGATTATCAGGTAACAAATTAACTAATATAAATTCCAAACATGTAATAAAAGCTTATGTTACAAATGCAGTTATCTTATTTTTGGATAGCCCTTTTGTGCTATAAAATAGTTCAAGAATAAAGCACCTTTAAAACCCATTCCCACTTAGGCTATTTTTAGACCTAACCCCTTTGATTAAATCTACCAAAAAGGAGCATTAACTAGAGAAAAGGAATTTTTCAGAATTGTGTAGTTTTGAAACCATTGTGATAAATAGAGCATTTGCTCCTATGGATCAAATGCTCTATTTATCACAATGGTTTCACAAAGTGTCTTTTACAGAAGCGTTAAAAGGCGTCAATATGTGGGAATGGGTTAAATCAGAATTTTAACTCTGAATGTGGGGTACAAGTGCATAATTATTTGCAAACAATGTAGACCCAGATTAGATCCTACTGGAACCCTTTGATCAGGGATCGCAGTGTTTGTCATTCAAAATTCTCTTGCAAAGTATACCCTTTGATAAAGCATTCCATGTTGAAAATTCAGCATTGAAACGGTTAACCTATTACTTCATAAATATGCCTTTATGTGTCTTTAAAAACAGAGTAGACCCAGATCAGAAGCTCCTGAAGGAGCTGAATGGTTAGGGTCTGCTCTGTGAGATCCCAAAAATCTTAAAGACAGGCATTTGTACCAATTTGAATGTCCAGTTTAGAGAGGTTTACTGTATTTAAGAGTTGTGCCATTAGAGGTATCTTCTGGTCTTAGAGTCCTAAGTACAAAGTCACTTGTCTATGTCTTTTGCCTGGATGGGTAAGGGCTGTTCCATTTAAATGTGTATGTGGGGGGGGGGGGTAGGCAGGAAGGCACTTTAAAAAACAGCTATGCATGGATGGGCTTCGCTGCAAAAATTGTACTAATTGGTTGCATTAGTGAAAAACTTCCATGGTTGGGTGGCCGAATTTGAAAGTGCCTTCCTGCACCCCATAAACATTTAAATGGAACAGCCCTAATCAAAAACAGCAGATGCAAATGAATATTAACCCTTACCTTGTGAAAATTGATGTATGCTCAAACTCTGATCTGGAGCCATTGTTTACGCTTCTCCCAAACAGTTTGGATCCAGATGAGATGCTGAGTAACTCTGCATCTCATCTGGATCTGAAATGTTTGGTACTATGATTGTTTTTTCAAAATGGAAGAAATTTCGAAAAGCAGAAATGTGAGCAGACATCAAATAATGGCGACAACAATATTTTGCAGCAATACCTATGGGAGTTTACCAATGCAAACAGTTTGGATCCACATGAAACGCTGCATAATGCGGTGTCTCGTCAAGATACAAAATGTTGACACTTTAGACCATATTTTTGCAATGTTAAGAATTTAAGCAGACAGCAGTTGTTGTAGACAAAATATTACTTGGTGTCCAAGAGTCAAAGGAGCTGTATATGCTACTCCAGTAGTTGTATTTTAATTTTTAAATGATCAAAAAGAGTTCCAAATAGACTTAATCAACTTTACAAACTAGTGGATAGGGTTAAACAATTTACCTTGTAGAAACACCTTTCACACATCTGCAAACCATGTAGACCCAGACCAGATAACTCCTGTAGGAGCTGTCTGATCAAGGTCTGCTCAGTTTGCTTATAGAATTACATAGATCCTGTTTTCTATTAAAAATACATGTAGTTAAAATACACTCATTTAATACAGCAGAAGCAATTAACCCTTCGCTTGCTATTCACGTCAATATACCTACCTGTAAATAGTGAAGACCCAGATGAGACAGCTCCTGCAGGAGCTGTCTCATCAGGGTCTGCACTATTTACAAATTGATTGTGCAACCAGTGCACTCCACAGCAGTGATTGAACAGCGAAATACTTGTACACAGTGAAGATATATGTAATTATACAACAGGGCATGGGTAAAGAAGGAGAAATGTATTTTAAAATTCAGCAAAAGAAGGGTTAAGAGTTTGAGGCTAGGTTGAATGTCCCACTTGTTTGTGGAAAGTGTTGTCTTGTAGGCCTCTCCTTTCCAGTTGTAGTGATGGCGGCTGGTCCATTGTCTTCTTGCTAAATGGTAGATCCTTGCATGTGACCTCTGCTTCATTAAATTGTCTGCAACAACCTTCTTGCCCCCTGATCTTGCTGATATCCTATTATGTGGCTTGACCGAGTGTCTAGGACAACCAGATTGGTAGACTTGGCTTGCTAGCCGCGGCAGGCAGCCAGTCTTGGAGAAGGAAAACTCTGATTCTATACCGTAGAAGTTGAAACCAGTAAGCCCTCTTCTAAGAAATGGACACCGATGTAACATCTACAACTTGAGGACCTCCCTGTCGCAGTCACAGCTTGTTAGGCCAGAGTAGTTGAACCCAGATTTAAAGGGTGGTACCAGTACTGCACTATACCTAAAAGCTTCATTGCACAGGCTTGAAAGACAAGTCCATGTCCAAAAGCTCAAGCCTTGCAGTGATGAGGGCAAGTGGAAGATGTCACTGGTAGTCCAGATCTCTTATGAGCAACAAATGCGCTAGAGGATGATGTAAACAACCACTTTCTTGAATCTTCACTAGCAAAGTCAAGCCATGACATGACGTGGTAAAACAATCAGCTAATAAATATTCATGATGTCTATTTCTCAGATGAATATTCATGAGCTAAAGGATTAATATGGTATTCAAGGAGACAATTATAACTTCACTTGGTATCAAGTGAAAGAAAGCTCTGAACCTGTATCATAACAAACACAGTATCTCTAATGTTATTTTTATTCAAAAGTACGAAAGTTAGCACAAAGAGTACAAATAAATAATCGAGCAGTTTCACAAGAAAAGTTTCCCTGATCTTTGTTTGAAAATGGCATAGACCTAGGTCAGTTTTTGCCTTAGTACTACATTATTGGCAAAACTTTTAACTCTTTACCTCGTAGAAACAATTTTTGGCCTTTGCAAACAGATGACCAAGATCAGATAGCTCCTACAAAAGTCATCTCTGATAGAGTCTGTTCTGTTTGCTTATGAAATACGACAGTTTCTGTCATGGCCAAATATCCTGAGTTTATATAGAATTCAGCAGTTAGATATTCATGATGTCATTATTTCTTACATAAATATTCATGAATATTCTTACATAAATATTCATGAGATACAGGGTAAACGTACATTTCTTATGAGAAAGCTTGAAGTTCACACATATGCTGATCTTTGATAACTATAGCTATGACGCCTAGGCAAACAGAGTAGACCTAGATCATAAAGATTATAAAATAATAACGGATCAGACTCTACAATAACTACCAATACCAAAACCAATCCTGTGTACATATTATGCTATTATTAAATCCAGCAACTAAATATTCATGATGTTATTATTTCTTACATGAATATTAAACAATGAAAAAGGTCAAGAGGGCAAGCCATATCCTTGATTTACATATAATACCGCTAGTTTCCTTAAGAATTTGGTTTGGAAAGGGTAAAAGTTATCACAATTATGTCAAATTAACTTATTTTCAACTCAACGAACCCCCAGAGAGGTGAGGTTTGGTGTGTGAATACTTAGGGTAGTTAAAGTATTTATAAACCTCTCCAACATTCCATGAAATTATAACACCAAATGCTTTGTCTGCTATTCTTGACAAGAACTTCTAGTTCAAAATTCTTTACATTCACCCTAGTTTTTGTGAAAAATCAATATTTTCAAAGTGACCTCTTGCAAGATTTTAGCCCTTGTGATGGTGAACAATCTGATGATGAAATTTGATTGGGATGGTTGTGCAGATATTTAAACTGGCACACAGTAGAACCAGTCTTAAGCCGCCATCAAAAAGAGGTCTAATTTTGGGCCTGTGAGGCAGGTGGTAGCTTAATGCAGGTCAAAAGTAATGCAGAAAGCTCCTATAGGAGCTTTCTGCATTACTTTTGCCCTGCATTAAGCAACCAGCTGCTTATTAAGACCCCTATGTTCAAATGAATGATCTCTTGGGATAGGTTCTACTGTAATGTCAGAGTTTTGCACAACAACATTAATGTCACTAAGGCTATGCCAATACATCAACATATTTTCTTACAAAAAATAAAATAAGCAAAAACAAAAAGCTAAACAAACATGGTTAATTTTAATATATGATAGTATTATACTACCAACCAAAGACAATAAACACATCACCAACTAAAGCCATGAAAATACCTTGATCTCAATTCACAAATGCATTTTCATAGAATGAAGACTATTCTCAAACATGTTTGGTTACCAGCTTCATTTGTGCAGAAGTTGGAAACAAAACAAACATATTTGAAAAATTTCTCGAGATATATCCCTTTTCTTTATAAAGATAATTATATAGTTACATATAATATGCAAACAGCGAAGACCTTTAGCAGTCAGCTCCTATTGCAGCTGTCTGATCAGTCTGCTCTGTTTACTTGTGGAATACTATAGAACTATTCAACTTCCCTTTTTCATATGCCTCCGCAGAAGATAAACTCATCCATAGTCATTTTGTATCCATACCTTAACCCTTTACTCCATAAATATGTCTTTCTATACCTTTGCAAATAGAGAAGACTCAGATCAGACAGCTCCTATAAGAGCCATCTGATTAGGGTCTGCTCTGTTTGCTTATGATATAATATAAATATGATTTCTGCAGTTTCTCTAAGTGGCCAATAATGCATGAGTCCATGTGCTTTTATAACAATTAATCTAATTCATATTCATGATGTCATTATTTCTTACATGACTTTTCATGGAGTAAAGGGTTAATATTCCAAAAGTAAAGGGTTAAGTCTCATAATGTGCTAACATATTCAAGTCAAAAGACTGATTTGACAGCTAGTGGAATTGTTCAACATCTTCATTTTAAGTATATAAATATAATAATATGCGTATATAATAAAGCATGTATAATTAATTGATCCATTTATGTAATCTCAACTTGCTATTGCATTCAAGATGCAGTACTACATTCTACGTACATAAGCATATATTGTATGATTTTAATTTTTTTTTCCGACTGTAGACTCGTGCACTCAATTAACGAAAAACTACTACCAGAAATAGGGGTTCAAGATTTTTGTTGCATGCCAATTACTAATGATGTCCAAAACTGATTACCGCAATAATAGTAGTATTTATATATTTTGGAATGCGTTGGATGGTGAGTTATATGTTTGAGACCACAAATAGAAAATCACAAAAAATCATACAATTTCCATTTATAGTTAAACAAGTTTTCAATTTAACCCTTTCCCTCATATAAACGTGTTTAAATGCATTTGCATACAGACAAACTTTAATATGTGCTATACGGTTATAATTCTGTGCAAAGACATTTAAAAATCCTACTAAATAATAGTACAGTATACTGGCGATATTTCAAACTCTGATAGGGATCAACAAAAACTTTGGATTAACCCGAAAGATCTGAGAGCATTTGGTGATTGTCATTTTCCAAGAGCATCGTTTGAAATTCTTTGCCAAAGTCAGGAAGCAGACAGTGACCTTTTTAAACATTATCAAAACTTTGAAATTGTGTAATGCATAATTATATAATGTTTGTAAATGTACACACATTTTGATTGTGAGTTTTCGTTTCATTAGATTCATTAATTCTCATCAATATCTTCTCCTAATAAACTTCTCCAAATCAAAGTCACATTCTACTGATCTGTCCTATGATACTGAAAACTTACTGTGTATTTTGTATGTTTCTGTAGATAATTATAATGCCCCACAGTTTGAGCTCCCAAAAAGTTACAAAAGGTGATATCGAAGGTTTCAAACTTTGAACATCAACCTCAAAGGGTGCTAAAACACAATGCTTAGAATTAAACAATCACTACAAAGAATTGTCATATTAAATCAATGGGACTGGCACAAATGCTCGAAATTTCGGATTAAACCTGGTATTTTCAATGACATTTGAGCTGGGGCTTGGAAATTCCCTCAGAATAGGCACTTGCCTCAGAAAGACTGTCGAAATGATGACGTTATACTGTTACTTCAACAGAAATAAAGATTGAGGTAGCTTGCAAAATGAATGTAATGCTTGTGTTTTCAATGACATCTATCAGAATTTGAGTCAGACTTGAAAATTCCCTCAGAATAGGTACCTGTCTCAGAAAAATAACTGTCAAAATAGCATCATTATAGTGTATTGTAATATAAACAGAAATAAAAATTGAGGTAGCTTAAAAAATGAACATAACGATCTACTGTATGATTACATTTTTTTGCAATAACCCTTTCCCTGTTATTTTTTTTATTCCAAATATCAATACCTACTGAATATTCAGTCAAAATAGTTATCATGAAATATGGCAGGTGGAACATTGTAGACATATTTTAGAAAATAAAGAAACAGATCTATCAAATTCCATTAGTAAACAGAGCAGACCAAGATCAGATGGCTCCTATAGGAGCCATCTGATCTGGGTCTTCTCCGTTTGCAAATGTGTAAAAATGTGTTTATATGTGGGAAAGGGTTATAATTAAGCAAGCACCTGCTCTAAAGACCCCCATGGTTATTCTACATATGGTCATTACAGGCAGGTTTTACTGTATTTGTTTTCAGTAACCTCTTGGTACGTATATAGACCTGCTGTAGATTTATATTAAAAACAGTAGGTCAAGACAGATAATTGTCAACATAAAGACATCCAAATACATAACAGAAATTCACAGAATAAAAAAACATTCCATAAAGGGAGTTTGATCAACTCTTTTATACTATTTAGCTCTAACTCAAACAATTCAACCCTACTGGGCCTTTATCAAAGGATACAATGGGTACTTCATTATTTGATAAAGATCTAGATGTGTTAAAATGTAGAGAATTCTTGGATATTTTATTTACCCAGTAAGGTCTATTAGAGTAAGCGCTAATAAACATATACCAAACATAACAGTAATTGTTCAATGGCTTTGAGACATTGTCCCCTTTGAAAACATTACTTGCAAACAGTGTAGACCCAGATCAGAGGGGTCTACTTAGGCTCTGTATTGTTTGTGATAATCATCTTCAGCAAACTCTACCTTTTTCTACTGATGGACAATACTGTTAACCCTATACTCCATGAACATTAACCCATTCCCGTATAAGATATTTTTAGATCCAACCACTTTGAATAAATCTACCGAAAAGGAGCATTAACTAGAGAAAAGATTTCTTTTAGAATTTTGTAGTTTGAAACCATTGTGATAAATAGAGCATTTGCTCCTATAGGAGCAAATGCTCTATTTATCACAATGGTTTCACAAAGTGACATTTACAGAAGCGTCAAAAGGCGTCAATATGCGGGAATGGGTGAATGTTAGAAATGATGACATCATGAATAATTATTAGATTAATTCTTAAAATGGCTTATTAACACTTGAATTTTTTGCCAAAGAAAAAAAAAACTAGAATCAGATCAATATTATTCCATAAGCAAACAGAGAAGGCCCTAATATTACTAGATCTGGGTCTACTTTGTTTGCAAATGCATAGAAAGGCATATTACTGGAGCAAAGGGTTAGCCCTCTCCTGGATAATGACATAATTATATTTATGCATAAACAAACAGAGTAGACCCAAATCAGACAGCTCCTGATTGCTTTCCCGATCCTACAGTTTCTGCCAGGGCAAAAAGTTCCCTTGTTCTATTCAAGATGCCATTAAATATTCAGCTAATCAATATTCATACTGCCATTATTTCTTACATAAACATTGTTCATGTATTCATTACATAAAAGGTTTTCAATTTTTACTGTAAAGCATTCTAAGGGTATACAGTAAAACCTCTCTAAACCAGAATTCTAGTAGAGAAGAATTTGGATACTTTTAGGCAGGTGGCTGCTTAATGCAGGGTGAAAGTCATGCAGAAAGCTCCTAGAGGAGCTTTCTGCATGACTTTCACCCTGCATTAAGCTGCCACCGGTCTCCAAGACCGATATTTATGCTAAATTTAGCGCTCCGTTTAGAAGGGTTTCACTGTATTTGCTATCAGACCATACAACATCTAATATAAATGCAACTACCTAAAGATTCTTCCATTCATATAATCAGTGATATTCCATAGATACGCCTTTTAATGCCTTTGAAAACAAAGTAGACCCCGATCAGACTGCTCTTATAGGTGCTTTCTGATAAGGGTCTGCTCTATTAGGTTATGAAATAATATTGATCTGATTTTTTGTCATTTGCCAAACTATTTTGTGTTCTAATGCCATTAATTAATATTCATGGATTAAAGGGTTCAAATGTGGTAATTCTAGGCATGACAAAAATAGAATAGAAATCAGGCAGGAAATTTGGAAAGGACACGCGACAGTGCACAGAAACACCAAGAGTATAAATGAAATGTGTGCATACACACAGCCTTCATAGACTGTTCCTTGTCTGTTCCACACAAATATCATTTATGGCTGCTTAAAAAGGAAAAAAAGAGGCACTTTGTATGATATAAACAGTGTAGATCAAGAAAGGGTTTACATCATTGTAATTGTGTGTAGATAGACAAGATGCTACAGCCTATAATGGGTGATAAAAACTGGAAATGTGTGGCAGCCGATATGAGTATACGCTGATTACAAATGTCAAAATGCTCCCTTCTGCCGTATGTTCTAGAACTCTCTGTATTAAGATGGTATTCCGTTGGTGTCGCGCATATTCTTAAAGGCTGTAGCTGTCCAATCCAACTGTGTCATCAGCTTTTTCAACCCTGAAAAATTAATTCTTGAATGTTTAAAACAGAGCTACTGATAAAGGTGCGTACCCAAATACTAAAATCGTCATTTCTCCACCAAACCCTATACTGTGACCACTCTTTAGAATCATCTCGATTCTGTAAAATCGTCTGGATTCTAAAGAGTGGTCACAGTATAGGGTTTGGTGGAGAAATAGAGGAGCTTTTGTGGAAATTGTTGAAAAAGTTGCATCTTATCTATATAGACCTCTGTTTAAAAGTATTTATTCATGCAGTACCCTAGTTATCTGGACATACAAACTCACACAAATAGTGCAGACCAAAATCAAACTGCTCCTCCGGGATTAGCCCTTCGTTATAATTCGGGTCAATATACATACCTGTAAATAGTGAAGACCCAGATGAGACAGCTCCTGCAGGAGCTGTCTCAACAGGGTCTGCACTATTTACAAGTTGATTGTGCAACCACTGCACTCCACAGCAGTGATTGCACAGCGAAATACGTGTACACAGTGAAGATATATGTAATCATACAACAGGCCATGTTACGGTAAAGAAGGAGAAATGTATTTTAAAATTCAGCAAGAAAAGAGTTAGTTAGATCAGGGTATTTGCAGCTCCAACTATTTTGGTTAAACCTTTACCTCATGAATATTCAATTAACCCTGTACTCAATGAATATTAATGTAAGAAATGATGACATCATCAATATCAAGTAGATTAAATTTTATAATGGTTTATTTACACATCAAATGTTTGCCAAAGCACCACTGTAGAACAAGATCTTCATTTTCAATAAGTAAATAGAACAGTCCCTGATCAGATGGCTCCAATAGGAGTCGTCTGATCTGTGTCTACTCTGTTTGCAAAGGCATAGGTATGGAGGAAAATTTAATTAATTGAATTTTCATAATGGCAACTGGAACAGGGAATGGTTTACCTATATATTTATATCACTTCATTAGCAAACAGTGTAGAAATTTGGCCTTGATAAAATGACCTTGACCTTAATAAGTCACCCCTAAAAATGTTCGCCTCCATAAGTTACAAATGCATGCCAAGTTTGAAGTATGTATGTACAACGGCTACAAAATTATCGCGAACATTAAAGTTGTCTTCAAACAAACAAACAGACATGGCAAAAACAATAAACCCCCCCTCCCCCCCCCCCCCCCAATCAAGGGGGCATAAAAATTGCTGAATACGAATATAAGAACTGATTGCAACTTAGTGGTGAACCTGTGTAAACATTTAGAATGATTTAGTGGTGTATACTCTTGATATGTCTGACCTCACCCTCAAAACAAAACTGACAGAGTTGCAGACAAGGGGCAAATTCAAATACTAAAATAGACCACGTCATAGTGTTTGTTGGAGAAATAAATGAGGTATTTTTGATAAAAAACAAATATTTATTTAAGTATTTTGTATATGCCTGAGCAATCTAGACAGTTCAAAGCTACTACATGTACATGTAATTGCTTACCTGAATCCATGTGGTCGTCCAGAGCTTTCCCTGTCTCATCAATAGCGTTATGGACTTTTGGGATACCAAATATATTAGACACACTGATACAGCCCAGCTCCCCAGTCAGGGCCCGTAACTGCATAGCAGCCCGCATACCTCCATAGATACCTAGACATAGATGAAAGGTAATAAATGTACAGTAGAACCCCTCTAAACCAAAATTTTATTTAAGAACAATTTCAGTAGTTTTAGGACAAGATTGGTGGTTGCTTAATGCAGGTTGAAAGCCATGCAGAATGCTTCTTTGAGAACTTTCTGTATGGCTTTCAACCTACATTAACCCTTTCCCTTATGTAAGCACATTTTGACGCATCTGCAAACAGAGTATACCCAGATCAGACGGCTCCTATAGGAGCCGTCTGATCAGGGTCTGCTCTGTTTGCTTATGGTGTACAGTATAACCTCTCTATAACGGCCACTAAATTACATCAAGTATTTTGTGTTATAGGCAGGAGGCTGCTTAAAGCAAGGTGAAAGTAAAACAGAACGCTCCTATAGGAGCGTTTTGTTTTACTTTCACCTTGCTTTAAGCAGCCACCTGCCCTAAATACCAACTAATTAACACAATTTAGTGGCCATTATAGAGAGGTTATACTGTAATATAGATCCTTCCTGAGCCAAAATGTCATGTGTTCAGAAGCCATTAATAAAAAAAAATCATTTCCTATATGAATATTCATCAGCTAAAGGGTTAAGCTGCAATGTGTCTGAAAGACCAGTTGGATACCTATTTAACGCTCGGTTTAGAGAGGTTTTCCTGTATATGTGAGGTGTAGAAAGGCAATTTATGGAGTAAAGTGTTATGAATGTTTTAATTTCAGTACCTTATCTACAGTTACAGCACCTCTAAACCAGACATTAAATTTAGTATAAATATTGGTCTTGGTGACAGGTGGCAGTTTAACCCCTTTCCCTCATATAAACATGTTTTCACGCATTTGCAAACAGAGTAGACCCAGATCAGACGGCTCCTAGAGGAGCCGTCTGATCAGGGTCTGCTCTGTTTGCTAATAGAATTTGACAGATATGTTTCTTTGCTTTCTGGAATATCTACAATGTTCTATCTTCCATATTTCATTATAACTATTTTGTCCATGAATATTCAGTAGGTATTGAAATTTGGAATAAACATAAAACAGGGAAAGGGTTAACCCATTACTTCACAGGCTATTTTTAGATACAACCTCTTTGAATAAATCTACAGAAAAGGAGCATTAACAAGAGAAAATGATTTTTTTTAGAATTTTGTAGTTTGGAACTATTGTGATAAATGGGAGCAAATGCTCTATTTATCACAATGCTTTCACAAAGTGACTTTTACAGAGTTGTCAAAAGTCGTCAATATGCGGGAATGGGTTAATACAGAAGCTTTCTGCATGACTTTCACCCTGCATTAAGCATCCACCTGCCTGAAAGTATCTAAATTCTTCTTTTAAATACATGTACTAGAATTCGGGTTTGTGGGGGGGGGGGGGGGGGATTAACTGTATTTCTCTGCATGTATGTGCAAACTGTCCTCTACAGTCATAGAGCTGCTCAAGAGAAAATTAAATTATTGGTTATGACAGAAACTTTAGAATTAGATCTATAGTATTACATAAGCATGTACAATTAAAAACGGGGGTGAAAAGGGAAATTTATCCCTTGAATTTGCACTTGAAATAGGAAATCAGCCTCCAATTAACTTGCACTTAAGCTTAGTAGTTTTAGCTTAAAAGTTTAGAAATGTGTACATCTATTAAAGTAGTATCATCCACTTGTACATAAAATACTTCCTGAAAATCAAAACAACTGTTTCTGGAGTACTGACAATGGCATTTGTGGACTTTTTTAAGCTTAAATAACCTTTCACTCCACAATTCTGTTTTTTTACCTTTTTTCAGGCTATGTGTGTGATACAGAATAGACCCAGATCAGACAGATCCTGCAGGAGCTACATGTTCAATATCTGCTCTGTATAATGTAGATATGCTACACATTCTCTTCTGTTTGCCTTGGACATAAAATTTTAATGTCCTTACTATTTCTTTTTTATACAAGAATTGATTCATATTCATAATGCCAGGAGTCTAGCATAAATATTCATGAAGAAAAGAGATAAATGAGACTGCTCCATCCCTGCATCATGAGAAACTGAGCTTTTAACATATTACTCCATAAATATGCCTTTAACCCTTTACTCCATGAATATTCATGTAAGAAATAATGGCTTCATGAACATTAACTGATCTTTTATAATGGCCTATGGACACAGTACACTTTAGCCATGGTATATATAGCAGTATCATATCTATATTACAGTAAAACCTCTCTATAACGGCCACTAAATTGTGTTAATTAGTTGGTATTTAAGGCAGGTGTCTGCTTAAAGCAAGGTGAAAGTAAAACAGAACGCTCCTATAAGAGCGTTCTGTTTTACTTTAACCTTGCTTTAAGCAACCACCTGTCTTTAACACACAGTAATTGATGTAATTTAGTGACCGTTATAGAGAGGTTTTACTGTATATAGCAGTATCAGATCTATACTACTTTCATAAACAGGCAGAGCAGACTCTAATCAGGTTCGAGCCCACAACCATCAGCTCCGAAAATAAAAGCTTTAGCAACTGAGCTTTTTGGGTGGTTGAGCTCACCTGGTGAGTATGTGATGATTCCACTGGGTCTCCAAGAAAAGCTGCTGCCCGGAAAATGGTCGATCATGTTACTGAGGGCGGGTGGTATGCAGTGGTTGTATTCACATGAGATTAATAGGAAAGCATCTGCTGCTTTAATCTTCTCATTGGCCTGATATAAAACAAAACAAATTCAAAATCAAACTACAGATGATTTACCCTTTACCTGTTGAAAATTCATGTAGCAAATAATGACATCATTTATATTAATTAGATATTGACATAGGACATTTTGGCTAAGGTAGAAACGGCAGAATCAAAACCATATTATACCATAAGCAAACAGAGCAGACCCAGGTCAGATGACACCTACAGGAGTCATCTGATCTGGATCTACTCTGTTTGCAAAGGCGTGAAAAGGTGTTCATATGAGGGAAAGGGTTAATACCCCCCCCTCCCCCCCCATCACTGTCTATTCACTGATATGACATTAGGGTGACATTAACCCTTTACTCCATAGAAAACATCTTCTAGTGCCTTTGATGGCTTATGTCACTGCATTCCATTCCTACATTAACCCATTACCTCATAGGCTATTTTTAGACCCAACCTCTTTGAATAAATCTACCGAAAAGGAGCATTAACTAAAGAAAAGGAAAATTTTAGAATTTTATAGTTTGAAACCATTGTGATAAATAGAGCATTAAAATTTTGCTCCTATAGGAGCAAATGCTCTATTTATCACAATGGTTTCATAAAAGTGACTTTTACAGTCGTCAAAAGTCGTCCATATGAGGGAATGGGTTAAAATGGTTAATTATAATATAATGCATTGTCATTCAAAGCATTTTATTTTCATTTTGACTATTTATTCTTGGTATATTTATAGGCATGGCACATGTAACCATTTAACCCTTTCCCCGTTCTATGTTTATTACAGATTTCAATACCTACTGAGTATTCATGAACAAAAAGGTTATTGTGAAATATGGAAGGTGGAGCATTGTAGCCATTTTAGAAAGTAAAGACACAGATCTCTAGGAGCCGTCTGATCTGGGTCTACTCTGTTTGCAGATGCGTGAAAACACGTTTATATGAGGGAAAGGGTTATAAGAATTTACTCCACCACAGATATTCATGTAAAGACATAATACTTATATTAATTAGCTGAATTTTTATGAAATGAAAACAGGAATTTTAACCTTTACTCTCATATAAACACATTTTCATGCATTATGCAAACAGAGTAGACCCAGATCAGAAGGCTCCTGTAGGCCGGAGCTGTCTGATCAGGGTCTACTCTGTTTACTGATGGAATTTCATAGATCTGTTTCTTTTGTTTCTAAAATGGCTACAATGTTCCATTTTCCATATTTCATTATAACTATATTGTCCATGAATATTCAGTATGTATTGAAATTTGGAATAAACATTGAACAGGGAAAGAGTTAATTTAGCCGCACTCTACCGGCGACTTTATGGTAACCTTTGCAAACAGTTTGGATCCAGATGAGATGCCGAGTAACTCGGCGTCTCATCAGGATCCAAACTGTTTGTCACCCCAACATTTTTTTTAAAAAGATATGGAAGAAAAGTGTGTTTTTAGAATTGAAGCAGAGATAAAATTTGCAGAAGACAATTGCTCAGAGTACAGAAGGTTAAAAGTGGGGGTGTTTATCAGGGAGGATACACTACGCTTACTGTGAATGGCTATCTAAAACAGTGCTAATAATTTCACCTCTAGTATGAAGGCTGGTGCTTCACTCCTGTCCTTGTAGAAATGAAGAGGCTTCTTCAACAACGGGTACTCCTGGGTCGCTGGGTCTGGTAAAAAATTGAACAGATTTATTCAGAGAGGCCTATGGAGGAGAAGGGTTAAAGTGTAACACAAGTGTTCAAATTTAAAAAATGTGATGTAAAACACTTGATGAAAGAACATGACAGACAGATGGACAGATAGATTCAACATATAGATGTAGAGACACTGGAGTGATACCTAAGTGTTAACCTGCTAGAGCAGGTGACATAAAACAATTAGCCAGGTGTTAAACTGCTTGGATCCTGGTCAGAATTTGAAAAACCTCATCTACAATGTTAGCAACTGTTGGTCATGTCACAATTCATGGTTATTCCATGAATATTCATCAAAGAAATAATGACATCATGAATATTACTGAGCTGAATATTTATAATGGCAAATGAGTGAAGAAATGTTTACAATTAACCGTGGCAGAAACTGTTGAATCAGACTTTTAATTTTCCATAAGCAAACAAGGCCAACTCATGTAGAAGCTATTCAATCTGGGTCTACTCTATTTGCAAAGGCATTAACCTTTTCCCTCACATAAATGTGTTTTCACGCATTTGCAAACAGAGTAGACCCAGATCAGACAGCTCCTATAGTAGCTGTCTGATCAGGGTTTGCTAATGTGGAATTTGAAAGATATATATATTATTTCAAAAATGGTTACAATGTTCCACTTTCCATTATAACTACTTTGTCCATGAATATTCAGTAGGTATTGAAATTGGGAAAAAATATAGAACAGGGAATGGGTTAAAAGGCAAACATACAGAGTAAAGGGTTAATAATTGGGACTGACCAAGTTATTAAGCAATTGGATGAGTCTAATCAATTTGCTACTCTCTCAGTCTAATTAACTCTTTCCATTTTCTCTGTTTATTTCAAATTCCAATACCTATTGAATATTCATGAACAAAATAGTTGGAAAGGTGGAAAATCACATTGCCACTTATAATTTCTTTTTCTACATGAGAGTATTATTGAGATATGGCAAATACATATGGAACCAATTGGAATACTTTGAGGAACCAATCTGAACACCGCTTTGTAGTTACAATTGATAGGAGCTAAAACACACACAAATTTTGTTTAAAACGGGAGTGCATAACATCAGCGACATCAATACTTATATCAAAACTTTGCAATTGTAAGTCATTATTTGTAAGTTATTTCCACGCTGAAGTACTTATTCTCATTTTCACAGACTTCTTAAACATGTCATTATAAATGCAGTAAAACCTCTCTATAACGGCCACTAAATTACATCAAGTATTTTGTGTCAAAGCCAGATGGCTGCTTAAAGCAAGGTGAAAGTAAAATAGAACGCTCCTATAGGAGAATTCTGTTTTACTTTCACCTTGCTTTAAGCAGCCACCTGCCCTAAATACCAACTAATCAACACAATGAAGTGGCCGTTATAGAGAGGTTTTACTGTATACACATTGCCTTCAACCTTCAGCAATCTACTGGTGACTGTGTGATTACTTTTACAACAGATTGGATCCAGATGACACGCTGAGTACTTTTGTAATTCTAATGTAAATATTTGTCACAGGTTGTAGTTTATCAGTATCAACATTCTGCAAGTTGGCTTTTATGGCTTGACTAGGGATCTCAAGGTCTTGAGCTCAATCCCCACACCCAACAGGTATATTTTCTCTTCATGAATCCCCGGTTACATTTGGTGCCCAATGTGGCATGACTGTTTGTGCTCTAAAATCGTTGTAAAATGTTCTCCGTACCCACAGAAATTCGGGACGATTTTCAACTTGATAGGGGAGACTGTCATGGGGCGTAGTTTATATGTATCAACACTTGTACAGCCTTGCTGTGCAAGCTGGCTTATATGCCGATGCTTGACTAGGAATCTCCAGGTTTCGAGTTTGATCCCCTTACCCGATGCTTATATTTTCTCCCAGAGAAACCCCAGTTACATATTCATGAGGGAAAGATTAAAGGAGGCTGCCTTTAACCCTTTCCTCCATAAATACGCCTTTCTGCGCCTCTTTTACTGTAAAAGTCACTTTTAAGAAACCATTGTGGTAAATAGAGCATTTACTCCATAAGAGCAAATGCCCTTTTTATTACAATATGGATTCAAAATTACATAATTCTAAAAAAATCCTTGTCTCTAGTAAATGTTCCTTTTCCGTAGATTTATTCAAAGAGGTAAAATTTGATCTAAAAATAGTATATGGAGGAAAGGGTTAAAATCAATTCATAGAACTATAGTATTACTTACCCAAAACATCAATCTCATATTTGTTCTCCTTACTCAGACTGTTGACTACAAACTTGCACACTCTTTCTCCAAGTCGGTTTTCTCTTGTGGATCCCAGAAATATAATAAGCTTCAGCTTTTGTGCGTTCTTAGCGAGATTTTGGGCTGCCATTTTTGAATTATTCTCCAAGTAGGCTCTGTACATACCTGAAAAAAAATTGTAATATTCAAAATTAGCTTATTTACCATGTCAAATTTATAAATATGAAACTGTTATTGTATGATAATATTAGTGAATATCCCAGTCTCTGGACTTTTGCAAATGCAGGAAAGTGACCATGAATATACATATAGGGCTACTCTGTTTGCATATGATATGATATATGATTGTATTATGATTCTACTGTTTCTGCCATGATGAAAAATGTTGATGTGCTATTATAATAACAATTAACCTAATCAATATTCATACAATTTCATGATGTCATTATTTCTAACATAGATATTCATGAAGTAAACTGAATTTCTATTATGGTTCCTCAGCAGAAGAAAAGTAGAACCCCTCTAATGTGACCACTTAATGAATAAACATGGGTGTCTTTATACGCAGGTACATGTAGTGGCTTAATGCAGGACAAAAGTAATACAGAATACTCCTCTAGGAGATTTCTGCATTACTTTTGTCCTGCATTAAGCCACCACCTGCCTCTACAACCCAGAATTATACCTCTTTTAGGTGGTCGCATTAGAGGGGTTTTACTGTATTTTTACTATGGTATAAATTGTACAGTGAGATCTATACTATATTCATAGCAAACAGAGAAGACCCTGGTCAGATGGCTCCTATAGGAGCTATCTGATCGGGTTCTCCTCTGTTTATAAAGACATAATCAGGCTTCTCTATCAGGTAATCTGTTAATGCATAAATCTGAACATCAATATTATTCAATGCCTATAACATCATGTCATTACAGTACAACCTCTCAATAACGACCACTTAATTGTGTTAATTAGTTGGTATTCAGGGCAGGTGGCTGCTTAAAGCAAGGTGAAAGCAAAACAGAACGCTCCTATAGGAGCGTTCTGTTTTGCTTTCACCTTGCTTTAAGCAGCCACCTGCCTTTGACACAAAATACTTGATATAATTTAGTGGTCATTATAGAGAGGTTTTACTGTATTTTAATATATATATGACCTCAATGTTAGGCTACGGAACTTCAGGGATATATATCATTGCTTAAACTTACAAAACAAGTGCACACGTGATGATGTAGTTTTTGACAAAATTTAATGTGATTAAGATTAAATCAATTACAATTACATCAAAGTATCATAAAATCCATAAAATAAATATTATAATGCATTTCACTGGGGTTTTTTCCCCAAATGAAAAACTGTAGTAAATATCTTTTTTTTTCAAAAAGTTATTTTTGCAAATAAAATTTGTCTTTCTGATTATTTATTGTACCATATTTAAAGGTAAAATAGAATATGATATGCTTCTTCTCTGCAAACTACATGAGGAGACCAACAGTACTAGCTCTGCAGGAGCCGTCTGAGCAGGATCTGTTTGCTTATGGAATTACATACATGTATATATATATCTGAGTCTACCGTATCTGCCAATACCAGAATTTAATTCCCGTGTTCTAATTAAGCCACTAAATATAAACAAGAGGGCCATGATGGCCCTTAATCGCTCACCTGTTCGTAACAGATTAATGATTTCAATGACAGATTGCATAATTTGAAAAATCTTGGTAGAAAACCATTAGATGACGCTACATACTAAATATAAAGAGTCTAGACCTTACAGATTTGGAGGAGAAGATATTTTAAAGATTTTCCTATGAAAAACTGTTAAGCCCCAGGGTGGGGCCATTTTTGATCCGGGGTTCATAATTTGAAAATCTTGGTAGAGGACTATTAGATAATGCAACATACCAAATATCTAAGGTCTATGTCTTACAAGTTCAGAGAAGACTTTTAAAGATTTTTAAGAGAAGAAGATTTTTTAAAACTTTCCTATGAAAAACTGATATGCCCCTGGGCGGGGCCATTTTCAACCCAGGGGACATAATTTGAACAATCTTGGTAGAAAACTATTAGATAGCGCTACATACCAAATATTAAAGGTCTCTGCCTTACAGTTTTGGAGAAGAAGATTCTTAAAGCTTTTCATATGAAAAACTGATAAGCCCCAGGGTGGGGCCATTTTTTACCCAGGGGTAATAATTTGAATAATCTTGGTAGAAAACCATTAGATGATGCTACATACCAAATATCAAGGGCCTAGACCATACAGTTCTGGAGGAGAAGATTTTTAAAGATTTTCCTATGAAAAACTGATAAGCCCTTGGGCGGGGCCATTTTTGGTCCGGGGGTCATAATTTGATTAACCTTGGTAGAGGACCATTAAATAATGCTACATACCAAATATCAAAGGTCTATACCTTATAATTTCAGAGAAGAAGATTTTTAAAGATTTTCCTATGAAAAACTGATAAGCCCGAGGGCGGGGCCATTTTTGTCCTTGGGGTCATAATTTGAACAATCTTAGTAGAGGACCATTAGATGATGCTACATACCAAATACTAAAGGTCTATTCCTTACATTTTCAGAGAAGAAGATTTTTAAAGATTTTCCTATGAAAAACTGATAAGCCCCGGGGTGGGGCCATTTTTGGCCCAGGGGTCATCATTTGAACACTTTTAGTAGAGGACCATTAGATCATGCTACATACCAAACATCAAATGTCTATGCCTTATAGTTTCAGAGAAGAAGATTTTTAAAGATTTTCCTATGAAAAACTGATAAGCCCTGGGGCGGGCCATTTTTGTTCTGGGGGTCATAATTTGAACAATCTTAGTAGAGGACCATTAGATGATGCTACATATCAAATACCAAAGGTCTATGCCTTACATTTTCAGAGAAGAAGATTTTTAAAGATTTTCCTATGAAAAACTGATAAGCCCTGGGGCGGGGCCATTTTTGGCCCAGGGGTCATAATTTGAACAGTCTTAGTAGAGGACCATTAGATCATGCTACATACCAAATATCAAAGGTCTTATATAATGCCTTAAAGTTTCAGAGAAGATGATTTTTAAAGATTTTCCTATGAAAAACTGATAAGCCCTGGGGCTGGGCCATTTTTGTCCTGGGGGTCATAATTTGAATAATCTTAGTAGAGGACCATTAGATGATGCTACATACCAAATACCAAAGGTCTATACCTTACAGTTTCAGAGAAGAAGATTTTTAAAGATTTTCCTATGAAAAACTGATAAGCCCTGGCGCGGGGCCATTTTTAGCCCGGTGGACATAATTTGAACAATCTTTGTAGAGGACCATTACATCATGCTACATACCAAATATCAAAGCTCTTGGCTTTGTAGTTCCAGAGAAGAAGATGTTTAAGTAAATTGTTGACGCCTACACGTACGCACGACACACACCGTACATACGCACATACGCACGACGCCAGACGCCGGACATAGGATCATCCCAATAGCTCACCTTAGCACTTTGTGCCAGGTGAGCTAAAAATCAGTTAGTTAATAATTTAATATGCATAATGTCACTATTTCTTACAGGAAAATTAGAGCTTATTCCATCATATTGACATATTTTAACCCATTGCTATAAATAGAGCATTTGCAAAGGAGCAAGGAGCAAAATATTAATGCTCTGTTTATCACAATGGTTTCAAATCTACATAATTCTACATTTTTCCTTTTTTCTAGTAAACACTCTTTTGCAGTAGATTTATTCAAAGAGATTTGGTCTAAAAATAGCCTTAGTATATGAGGTAATGGGTAGGTTAAAGGTGAAGTATGTTCCTACTCCAATGGAGTAACATGATACAAAAAGCGCTTGCCTTTGCAAACAGAGTAGACCAAGATCAGATAACTACTGTAGGAGCGGTTCAATCAGGATCTGCTCTGTTTGCCTACAAAGTAATATTACTGCCATGGTAAAAATTCCTGTTACCATAATTACCGGTATGTCATTATCAAATTTCAACTAATTACTCTTCGTACAGTCGTTATTACTTACATGAATATTCATGAGGTAAAGGGTGAACAAGAAAAAGAAAAGTGCATTAAATTTTGCTGAAGTCGACATACACAAACATATATATATTCTAATCCATATATAAAACACAAAAGGGTTGGGCTGGGTCAGAGATGGGTGTAATTGGAGGTTGGGGTGAGTGCATGTGAGGACTTGGGATAGTTATTTAGCCATTCTCTCATAATTACGCATTTATAGTTGCCTCTGTAAGTCACTTTTTGAGATAATTGTGATAAATAAAACATTTGCTCCATAGGAACAAAAGCTCTATTTATCACAATGGTTTTAAAACTACATACATGTAATTCTAAAAACATCCATTTTTGTAGTAAATGCTTCTTTTCAGCAGAATTATTAAGAGGTTTGGTCTAAAAATAGCCTATGAGGGAATGAGTTAACACACAGTATGTATAAAAGAGAACTAGCTCTAAAAAAAAATGGACCTACTCACCTAGAAAAAATATGCTAGAAGATATTTTCAAAGAAAATAATAAAAATAATCTTTAAAAATTAAGATTTTTTTTAATCTATTTCTAGAATTATCTACTGCTCTGAGTAACAATGATAATAATTTTGCTTGGATGGAGCTGACTGGCAAATAGGCTCAAGCTTTTCCCCAAGAACAATAGCTTGGCTAAAACAAGAAATGAAAGTGTTTCCACAAAATTAAGATAATCAAACAAAATAGAAAATCATAAAGTGCTCAATGATGTATTGCTAACACGTACCTGATTCTCTTACTCTTTGCACGCTAGCAGCGAAACTGTGAGTACCTATGCAAACACTTTAAATCTTGATGAGACTCCGCATCATGCGAGGTCTCATCAGGATTTATACTGTTTGAAAAGTTGGTAGTTACAAGTTTGCAAAGATTTACCGAGGTGCAGATAATGGTGCATATACAAACACTAAAATCGTCATTTCTCCACCAAACCCTGTACTGTGACCACTCTTTAGAATCGTCATTTCTCCACCAAACCCTGTACTGTGACCACTCTTTAGAATCGTCATTTCTCCACCAAACCCTGTACTGTGACCACTCTTTAGAATCGTCTCTTTGAGATGATTCTAAAGAGTGGTCACAGTATAAGGTTTGGTGGAGAGATTTAAAGACATTATTCTTAAAAATATTTAAATTTATGCATCTTATCTGCATGGACCTCTAAAGAAATAAGAGAAATTGGAGCAGTGCTCTGATGAAGCACACAGATGTGTCCGAATTAAACCGTCAGCAGGTAAAAATACCATTTTGGTTGTCATAGAAAGAATATTTACACATTGGAATTACCAACCAGATGAACACTTTCAAGGATATTGATAGAAACTGATGAGTCAGATCTATTATAAGTTCATAAGAAACATAGCAGATCCTGATCAGATAGCTCCTATTGCCTCCTCGGTTTGCAAATACAGTAGAACCCCTCTAATGCGACCACTTAATGATAAAGCATGGGTATCTTTATAAGAAGGTGGTTGCTTAATATTAAGTGACTTTCTTTTGCAAAAATGTTCTAAATGGTTTAACCCATTCCCTCATACCCGGTAGCTAGGCTATTTTAAAACCCAACCGCTTTGAATAAATCTATACTAAAAAAATATTTTACCAGAGAAAAGGAACTTTTTAGAATTGTGTAGTTTTGAAACCATTGTGATAAATACTTTAAATAGAACGTTTGCTCATATGGAGCAAATGCTCTATTTATCACAATGGTTTCAAAAAGTGACTTTTAAAGAGACATCAAAACGCGTCAAGATGAGGGAATGGTACGTTAATTTTCCTTCATTTTTTATAAAACACTTAACACCCTATAGCTGATGAGACGGCCTGTTTCACTGCATCTCATCAGCATCTTAACCCTTCGCTTGCTATTCATGTCAATATACCTACATGTAAATAGTGAAGACCCAAATGAGACAGCTCCTGCAGGAGCTTTCCCATCAGGGTCTGCACTATTTACAAATTGATTGTGCATGCAACCATTGCACTCCACAGCAGTGATTGCACAGTGAAATAATTGTAGACAGTGAAGATATATATAATTATACCACATGGCATAGGTAAAGAAGAAGAAATGCATTTTAAAATTCAGCAAGAGAAGGGTTTAATGTTTCCATAGGCTATCATAATTTGGCCAATAGTATTGAAAGTTTAACCCTTTCCTTGTTGGATATTCATGTAAAAATTAATGACATCATGAATAATAAAATAATGCAGATATGATTCTGCAATTCCTGCCATAGTACAAAATTTAATGCTCTGGTTAATAATTTGCCATAATAAAAAGAATCATGCATATTAATTTTCATATCATCAATATTTCTTACTAAATGTTTATATGGTAAAAGGTTAAAAGTAAATAATATATCAATACAATGTACGTTACCTCAGCAGATCCTTACTGACTGTTGTGCATGTTTATGTGTGTGTGCAGTTACTTTGCACACAGAAATTAGAATGGTGTCAATAAATGGAACAAGATTGGGGGCAGTTAGCAGCTATTATATTTTATATTTTTTGACAGCTAATCAGTGTTAAACTTGAGTATAATGCAAACAGTTTGGACCCAAATGAAATGCTCAATAACTTGGCATCTCATCAGGATCTAAACTGTATGACACTCATATTGCAGAGAAATAAAAGAAACCTTAGTTTTCAGGACTGCAGCTGGACCTTTTTCCCTCTTTTGGGAGAAGGGTGGCAGGCCTTTTCACGGGGGAAATATGTATCGGAAAATGTCAAATTTGGGAATCAAAATTAAGAACAAAGAGTACAAACAATTTACCCTTTTGTAGGTTTTAACTGTTAAATAATTACTCTCATTGTTTAGAGATGTATGTTTGAGACTAAATTGATAATTGTTATTGAATTATTTATCCTTGAAATGAACTCTTTCTAAGGATAGGGAAAATGCAACAAAATTTGGGGCAAAATATACACTTTTGGAAGAGGGACTGGGGACAAATCTAAGCCCATAAAAGGAGTAGTCACTGCAAATTCTTATCTACATATATAATGGTATAAGATTCTGATTTGGATCTACTCTGTATACAAAGGTATTAAAACGCATGAGGCATCTCTATAACGTACAGCGTTAACCCTTTACTCCATGGAGAATTTCATGTAAGAAATAATGACATCATGAATACTAATTATAGATAAATTGTTATACTAGAACATGGACACAGAATGTTTTGGCCTTGACAGAAACTATAGAATCATATCTATATCATGAGCAAACAGAGCAGACCCTGATCAGATGGCTCCTACAGGGACCATCTGATCTGGGTCTACTCTGTTTGCAAAGGCGTAGAAATTAAGGCACATTTATGGAGTAAAGGGTTATTTAAAGAGGTTTCTTTCCATCATTCTTCAAAACCCATGACATGTTTTAAACAGTTTGGACTCTCGTGAGATGCCAAGTTACTCAGTGTCTCATCTGGACCCAAACTGTTTACATCTCGGCAGGTATGCAATGAGGTAATTAACATGTTTCAGTTTCCTTTTCATGCCTTTGCAAACAGCTAGAGTAGACATAGATCAGATGGTCGTCTGATTAGGTACGTCTGCTCTGTTTGCTTATGAAATTATAACAGATCTGACTATATATATACAGTTTCTACCAATGCCATAAAGCCTGCATGTGTGCATTTGCCGTTATAGAAATATTCAAAATGTCATTATTTCTTACATGAATTAAATGAGTCAACACCAAAAGGGTTAACCATTTCCTCCATGTACATGTATATATAAGCACATTTTCACACATTTGCAAACAGAGTAGTCCCAGATAAGACGGTTCTTATAGGAGCCGCCTGATCAGGGTCTGCTCATGCTGTTATATTGCTAATTAATGGAATTTGAAAGATCTGTTGTTTTAGTTTCTAAAATGGCTACAATATTCCACCTGCTATATTTCATTATAACTCTTTAATCCATGAATACTCAGTAGGTAATGGAATTTTGACTAAATATAGAACATGGAAATTAACCCTTTCCCTGTTCTATGTATTACCAATTTTAATACCTACTGAATTTTCATGGACAAAATAGTTAAAGTGAAATATCGAAGGCGGAATATTTTAGCCATTTAGAAAGTAATGACAAAGATCTTTGAAATTCTATTAGCAAACAGAGTAGACCCTAATCAGACGGCTCCTCTAGGAGCCGTCTGATCTGGGTCTACTCTGTTTGCAAATGCTTGAAAACACGTTTATATGAGGGAAAGGGTTTACTCTTTTTGTAAAGGCGTAAAAAGGTGTATCTATGGAGTAAAGGATTAGTCTTTACCTGATAAAATATGTATGTAAAAAAAATATTAACTTTACATTATTTCATAAGCACATCACAAAGCAGACCCTCAGGTGAGACATGCAATTAATTCCAACAGGAGCTGTTTGATCTGGGTCTACTCTGTTTGCGAAGTTATCATAAAGGTGTCTCTATCCGGTAAATGGCTAACCCTTTGAATGTGGGACATGCATGCTCTGGCATTTGCAAACAGTGTTGACCTACATTAGAAGACTGCTAGAGGAACCCTCAGACCACTCTGTGCATTGTTTGTCATTCAAAATATTCAATTAATTAAGTTAAGCATGTCTTACTGGGTCGACTCTATAGTTAAACACTGATGGACTATATTCCACTTTGAAAATTCACTGTTGAAATTATGGATGGATTAACCCTTTCCTTCATATATAAACTCTATTTATGCCTAAATTAGTAAATTTACAAACAGAGCAGACCCAGACCAGATGGCTTGTATAGGAGAGTCGAGATCTGCTCTGTTTGCTAATATGACATGAATATAGATTTAATTCCACAAATTTTGCCAAATCCAAAAATTGCCATGTAAACTTTACATTATTAAAAATTCAGCTAATAAATATTCATGATGCAAATTGATGATATTTCTTACATGAATATTGAACAGGTAAATTAAGAGTTAAACCAGCTGCTCTGTGATGGCATTAATGGTACGTGTAGTTTGGGAAATCAACAGCAGCTCAAATGCAATGTTTATCTTAACCCTTTCAACGCTAAGTATAACTAATGCATCTGCAAAAATGTTTGTCTGCTTGAATAATGAAGGATCAACATTAAAATATCTCTTATTCAAAAAAACATTTTCTGGTTGTCTGAAGCAGTTTCGATCAGTCCTAATGAGACTGAAAGTTATTTGGAGTCTAATCTGGATCCAAACTATTTACAAGTAATCATATATTGAATTACATTTACTATTGAAAGGAAAGTTTACACAGATGTGGATTATCAGTCGATTTCAAATCAACGAGTTTCAGGCTGCCTCCGTCTCCATGGCAGTGATTCTCTGAAAATAACTCTACATCAGCTGATAGAATGAAAACTTAAGAATGTGCAGATGTGTGCAGTGTGATTTGCAAGCATTTAACCCTGATCAGATATATGACTCCTAGAGGAACCTGTTTTGTTCGTTTACAAAATAAGATTATCAGCATTTCTCCATGCAGACGTGTCTGCAATATGCATGGTTAACTAAAACGACCCTTGTTCATGATGCCAATAATGAATATAAACAGCTAATTAATATTCATATAATCCTCATTTCTTACTAATTAAGACTCTAAGACTGGGTCAACATAAAAGTAGAATGTAATGTCAAAAATCAGAACATTAAGATTCCAATTATGATCAAAGCTTAGATAAATTTTAAGGTGTGTATTAAAATCGTCAATTTCTCCACCGGCCTATATGTTGTGACTACTCTATATTGAATCATCTCATCGAGACAATTCTAAAGAGGGGTCACGCCATTGGGTTTGGTGGAGAAAAAAGTCGAAACTTTTGAAAATGTTTTATTTAACACAGCTAATTATCATGCAGGATCTCTGTCATGATGAATAATGTCCTATTTTTTCTTTAACAAATATGTGGAAACCTTTGAATGGTGTGTTCTATGTTAAGTTTGCATTCATGATTAGTATAAAAATAAAGTAAAATAAAAAACACAATCACAGAGCTTTAATTTAAAGTTTAAAAACATCATGTATATATATATCTATAGATATTCAGAAAGAATTTGCTCAGGTGAAATAACAGAAATACGATTAACTCTCAAATATAACACTTTCTGCACTTACAAGCAAGAAAATGATAAATTGAACTTAAAATGCAAACTGTTAAATAGCAAAACAATACAATATACTTACAACTGCAATGTGGATTAGTATGCTAGGTCACTTCAGCATTAAGTGATTTTCACGAACGCGCGTTTCTCGTAATTCACCGGACGAATCCTTGGATTTGATTGGTAGAATACGTTTGCAAATGGCGACAACCTGAGAGGAATCGCGTGTGTGTCAATTCTATAAAACGACAAGAAAACGTCTACAGAACCATGCCTCCCCCAAGAAAACAATCGCCCAGACATAAAGAAAGAAGGTGCAAAGAACATGGCCGCAATAATAAACAAACCACATAGATAAAATTGATTCGGCCGACAGCATGTTTTCTTGGTTAATTCTTCCCTTAATGTTCACTAAGCCTCTCCTCAGGAGGAGGCTCCTGTTTAGGAACTCAATGTTCTGTTATTGCATTATATGGAAGTATCAATATGCCCTGACCTGAAATCTGAGGATAAGATCATAAATACATTTTCTAATTTATAAACTGCTGAAACGTTTCCCTCGACTTGATTTAACCAAATAATCTTGATTACCTTGACTTGACCAACCATTTACTCCATGAATATTCTATCTATCTCTGTGTACTGCCAACCCCTCTCTCGAGTGTTATAGGCAGGAAAAGGTGTATTCATGTAAGAAATAATGACATCATGAATATTAATTCGATTATTTTACAATGGCACTTGAATGTAGGAATATCTGGCCATCACAGTTCTCTAGAATCATAACTAAATTATATCGTAAGCAAACGGAGCAAAAGCCTTATCATTCAGATGGCTCCAATAGGAGCTGTCACTGTCAGATCTGGGTCTACTGTTTGCAAAGGAGTATGTATGGAGTAAAGGGTTAACCAAATAATCTGAAGAAAATACCAGGAATTTTATTCACACTGCTCAAACTGTTGTAGTGGTTCTTGTGTGTGGAGCTTGGTTGATAGAGCACATTATTTTCAAAGTAATCATAAATAATGATGATAAAATGTTGAAGTTGTCATATATATGTTTGTATAGCCATGTTGTTCATGATATGTTGTATATCCCGATAGCGGCTGTCTCGATGTCAATGCATCGATCCAAAAATTAGAAACCAATACTATTGCCGATAATCAAATATTGCGATATTTACAATAGTTTAACAATGCAATGTTTACAATAAAAAGCACCTAAATTGCTCCAAAACTATGCATTAATATTTCCGTGTACGAAAATAACAATATGGCGGAAGGAAGTGTCGATTTGGGTCAACTTGTAACGATCCGAATTTAGGCTTCCGGTTTCATTTTCAGAATTGCTTCTGTTTTCATTTGGTAGGATGAGATTTTATAGTAATAAGTGATTTTACTGCTGTTTATTACTGTTTTGTTCAGTTTTGTATGAGTCGACACATTATTTTTTGATAGATTTAACACATGGATTTAATTTGAGAAGTTTTTGTAGGAAGTTTGCTAAACTGACGCGAGTTTCATTGCGTTTCTAAGCAAACTGGAATTCGAATCAGTGATGGTAGGACGATAAAGGTTGTTTAACTGCTTCACAAGAACACAATGTGTCATTGTTTTAACTGAATCCTCATATTTACTGGTGGTCATGGTGTAGGAAAGCAGGGCAGCCCAAAGTTGCACTGTAAAGTTTCAATACCAAATATTGTCATTATTACCAAACACTATAATCTTAAAAGCTAAATTCTTTTTACACTGTAGTTTATAAAAATGGAAATAAATAGGCTAGAAATAAACAGAAATGAGCTTGAAATGCCTATAATTTGACTATCACAATACTATTGCAGTAGTTTTGTCAGTATCGCAATACTATCACAATAGTAATTCTGACTATCGCAATACTATCTCAATGGTAAAATTGTACTCAATAGTCACCCCTAATTCTAATTAGCAATTTTAGTTTAAAAATCCTTTCCAAAAAAAATTATTTGACTATACCCAGAATAATGTTATTTACCCCAAAAATTGAGAGTCCAGGTCCCTTCCCCTCTTCATGAAAAGAAATAACAAAAATTGACAGAAGGGATCCATACAAACTCATACACTGTAGTTCAGATCACATCATCACAATAACATTTATATAACTATGTGTATGGAATGAGAGATCATCTAGAATTGAAAGCAGATCTAGAAAATTATTAATATATATGAAAGAAAAGTAATGAAATTTAAGCGTTTCAAACCTTATATAAGCCAAGGTACATGTATATATAGTCATGCAGTTGTAAAGACATGGTTGTATGTCTTTTCAAAATGTCTGCCATTCTCTTGACTGTATATATAATTTTGCATGTTCTCAATGCTATGTTGTACGTCAGAGCAAGATCAAGATCCTATTCACCAAAGCATTCTCGGAGAAGGAGGTCAAGGTCTCCATCAAGGTCACCGAAAAGAAGGCAAGTTGTGTGAATGAATTTGTGAACTTTATACTTTTTCAATGGACAAAATATGAGAATCACTCAAAACAGATACCGGTATTCTTAAATAACATGAGCAAGAATATCTGTTATGAGTGATTCTCATATTTCACTATTTGTCCATTGAGAATGCTTTAATTAAAGGATTACCAATTTAATTCTCTTGGGAATTTAAGTGATTTTATATTAGTACATGTATGCATTAACTACTATATCTAGATACTCTGATAGCAGAGGTCTCAAAAGGTGCCTCTTTCAAGTGAAGGGTTAACCCATTACGCTCATATGGATGCCTTAGTAGAGTTTGCTATTTGAAACCATTGTGATAAATAGAGCATTTCGAGGGCTTGGTGCAAAACTATTCTAACTCCATCACTTTGTGAAGGAGTTAGAATAGTTTTGCACCAAGCCCTCGATTTGCTCAGATGCTCTATAGGATCAAATGCTCAATTTTATTTTATCACAGTGGTTTCAAAACTGCACAATTCTAAAATGGATAAGCTACTATGTCGTAGAGGATTTGTTAAATAACCTTTAAGCTTTTAAAGTTCAGAATTCATGTAAGAAATAGAGACATCCTGAATATTTACTAGCTCAATTTTATAATAGCATACATACACAGGATATTTTTGCTCAGACAGAAACTGTAGAATCAGATCTATATCATTAAGCAAACAGAGCAGACCCTGATCAGACAATCTGATCTGGGTCTACTCTGTTTGTAACATGAAAAGGTGTCTCCCTCATATTAATGGTTCATTTGATTATGCAGGAATTTTATGCCTTTGCAAATGGAGAAGACCTGTTCAGGGTCTGCTCTGTTTGCTTATATACATAATACATGTATTACAAATATGATTTTCTATTGTCTGTTGTTTCTATATTTTATAAAAATTACTTCAAGAACAACAATTATATTCATAATTGGCAGAGTTTTGCTTGAATGTTCTATTGAATGAAAGGATAATAAATACTGCAAATGCATATACATGTATGAACGTCAGTGTAGACCCTGATCATATGTAGAATCTTATAAGTCTAATAAGTCTGGAAGTGCTTTCAGAACAATACTATATATATATTGTACTTGTTTTACATTTATGACTTTATTTATGAATAACTCTAGAATAATTACATGTAGATCTAGATCACCTCAAAGAAAACATTCAAAGAACAGGAAACAGTCCCCTCATTCTACCAGAAAGTCAAAGTCACCTCACACTGCCAGAAGGTCAAGGTCACCTCACACTACCAGAAGGTCAAGGTCACCTCACACTACCAGAAGGTCAAGGTCACCTAAAAGAAGGCCACAGTCTCCCCATCCTGTTAAGAGGCCAGCTGATTCGTCAGGGAAAAGGTCATACAGATCAAGATCACGAAGTCCGACTCCACAAAAGAAGTAAGTCTTGTTTAGCATGTTATCATCCAGTTTACCTCAGTGTTAAAATCTTTTAAGTCTTTCACTGTTATGAAAGGAATATTTATTGTATATATACTGTATTGTTGTCTTTGCTTTAACCAGTTCCCTCATAGGCTTTTTTTATTTAAAATCCAACCACTTTGAATAAATCTACCCAGAATAAGCATTAACTAGAGAAAAGGAGCCATCTAATCAGGGTCTGGTCTGCATGCTTTTAAATAATATAAATCTGATTCTACTTTTAACAGTTTCTGCCACCCCCCAAAAAATGCTGTGTTTATCAGCTGGTAAATATTCATGATGTCAATATTTCTTACCTGAATATTCATCAGATAAAAGTTTAACAGTTTGGAGTAGTTTGACGTCTCATTTAGAGTAGATCTAAACTGCTTCTTTTCAAGCTCGCTATCGATAAGCTCAACATAATCACTGTGTAGTGGTGATTGAGTGTAATGCACATGTGCCCGCGGTGTGATTGAGTGTAATGCACATGTGCCCACGGTGTGATTGAGTGTAATGCACATGTGCCCACGGTGTGATTGAGTGTAATGCACATGTGCCCACGGTGTGATTGAGTGTAATGCACATGTGCCCGCGGTGTGATTGAGTGTAATGCACATGTACCCACGGTGTGATTGAGTGTAATGCACATGTGCCCACGGTGTGATTGAGTGTAATGCACATGTGCCCACGGTGTGATTGGGTGTAATGCACATGTGTCTGTATGTGCGTCCATTTAATTTTGTCCAGACCATGATATTATTTTGCATGAATACTGATTTCAATATACCGGTAATTTGAATCATGTCTTAGTCATGACTAGCTAGCCGGGATGTGGGGCATATTGTTTTTGCATGTGCAACTTATGGAGGCAAACATTTTTTGGGGTGACTTATTATTTAAGGTCATGGTCATACATCAAAATAAAAAGTCATCAAGGACATAGTATGATAGTATTTCACAAACACAACTTGATTTTCTTATAAATATGGATTTTGTCTGCTCGAAATGCAGTCCAAGGGTACCTACTTATAGAAGTAAGGCATGATTTCAAAGAAATCTAAAAATCAGCAATGATAATAGATTTAAAAATGTAGGATTTATATTTAAATCTTTTAAACTCTTTTGATGCCAGTAGCTTGTTTGTGATAACCTGTGCAACCATTTTGGATTCAGATGAGATGCCGAGTAACTCCGTGTCACATCAAAACCCAATCTGTATGTTACTCTGACTACGTAGAAGTGGAAGAAATATTCTTTTACAGTTTTACAGATAAAACTTTATACTTAACCCTTTCCCTCATATAAATGTGTTTTCACGCATTTGCAAACAGAGTAGGCCCAGATCAGACGGCTCCTAGAGGAGCTGTCTGATCAGGGTCTACTCTGTTTGCTAATAGAATTTGAAAGATCAGTTTCTTTGCTTTCTAAAATGTCTACAATGTTCCATCTTCCATATTTCTTTATAACTATTTTGTTAATGAATATTCAGTAGGTATTGAAATTTGGCCTAAATATAGAACAGGGAATGAGTTAAGCGTGCACAGAGTTCCTATTTTATCTTCTTTTTATTTATAGAAATAGAGATGCAAGATACTTTAAAGAGAGCAGTCCAGTGTACACAGAGAGTAGACGTCGGAGATCTCCTTCCCCAGTGTTACAAAGGCAATCTCTGTCTCCAGTGCAACGCAGGCGATCACCATCTCCATACAGAGGGAAAGCACACATGGACAGACCTTCATCGTCTAAGCAGCCTTTGTTTCCTGTTGAAAGGAAAAAAAATGTTATTGACTCAGTGAAAATTATTGACCTAGTACCGAAAGAGAAGCTTGACAAACGGTTTCAGACTCTCGAACAGCTGGCACAAGGGCCATTTTACTTTGAGGAAAATATCACTATTGGTATTCATCGGGGGCCGCAACATATTGAGCTAGACAATGACGATGTCCCTGTCAACTATGACTTTAAGCCAAGAACTTTTATCATGTTATTTCCTAAACGAGATTTTTCAAATCCAATTTTTGATCGCGATGAGATAAAAGCATTCCGTTATGATGACATTTTAGACGAGGAGGCCTTGGTTGAAAAACGGACAATTACAGTTAAACCAGCACAGAAACAAAAACCCAAATGGATGGATGATTATAAAATTACTGTGGGACAAGATAGAGAGGGATATGGTGACAAGAGAATGGTGAAAGACTCAAAGTCACGAAGACACAGGTCAAGGTTAGTTAACCCTTTAGTCCATAAATACGCCTTTCTATGCTGTTGCAAACAGAGTTGACCCAGATCAGATGGCTCCTGTAGGAGCAGTCTGATCAGGGTCTGCTCTGTTTGCTTATGATATGATAAAGGTATATGATTCTACAGTTTCTGCCATGGCCATAACTCCTGTGTCCATGTTCTATTATAACAAATTATTTTAATTAATATTCATGACGTCATTATTTCTTAAATGAATATTCATGTAGGAAAAGGTCAAACAAAGTTGTGGTCTACTTTTCGTAACCTCAATAAGACAGAACTCTGGATAAAACAAAACTGTAGATACCTGTGGACTATGTAGAAAATCAAATGAAAATATCTTTTATAATTCTCAGCCAAACCCCATGTTGCTGCTACTCATTTACTCTTTGCACGCAAGCGGTGAAATTGTTATTAGCTATGCAAACAGTTTGGATCCAGATGAGACGTCGCATTATTATGCGGCGTCTCATCAGGATCTATACTGTTTGTCATCTTGGCCATATTTTTGCAAAACAAATGAGAGAAAGTTTATTTTAAGAATTGAAGCAGACGACAATTGTTGCAGACGAAAAATTACTTAGGCTAGCATGCAAAGAGTTAACCCTTCTCTTGCTGAATTTTAAAACACATTTCTCCTTCTTTACCCATGCCCTGTTGTATAATTACATATATCTTCACTGTGTACAAGTATATCACTGCAATCACTGCTGTGGAATTCATTGGTTGCATAATCAACTTGTAAAAAGTGCAGACCCTGATGAGACAGCTCCTGCAGGAGCTGTCTCACTTGTGTCTTCACTATTTACAGGTAGGTATATTGACGTGAATAGCAAGCGAAGGGTTAAAATCACCTCGTTTTGTATACAGTACTAGAACCACCCTAAACCGGAATTTTAGTCGATAAATATTTAGATTATTGAAGACAGGTCACAGGTGGCTGCTTAATGCAAGGTGACAGACATGAAGAAAGCTTCTAGAGGAGCTTTCTTCACAGCTTTCACCCTGCATTAAGCTGCCACCTGTCTACAAGACCGATATTTATACTAAATTGAATGTCTGGTTTCAGATGGTATTTTAGTGTCTCCTACAGAGGCGTAGATAAGTTGCTTAAATTTAAGAAATTTTTAAGAATATTTCCTTTATTTATGTGTTGTGACCACTATTTAGAATTGTCTTGAGGAGACAATTCTAAAAAAATGGTCACAGCATAGAGTTTCATGTACTGTAGAAATGGCGGTTTTAGTGTTTTAATATGCACCTTTATCTATTGCTCTGACTTGCTTTAGCAAGGTGATTTTAGGGATCTGTTCTATGTTCTGTTGTTCTGTCACATTTCTTTATAGTCAGGCTTTAATATATTAGCTTTATTCTTCTCAGTTCTGCTGGAAGTGACAAAGAATTTGCCACAAACTTTCTTGTTTACATGAAATCGAAGGCACTGACTTTTACATGTTGATTGAAATAAATTTCTTTTATTTTCTGAAATGTTTGGTAAAATAGTATATTTAAGCAAAAATTTGTCCTGAAAAGCGGTCATAAGTATTGGGACAGACAGACTTAAACAAGTAGAGTAGACCCTGATCAAATGGATCCTGAAGGAGGAGTTTGATCAGGATCTTCACTATTTGCTATTTTGTCAGTTTAATTTAAAGTTGTCAAAAAGTATTGAATTATTTAGCTTTACAGATCAATTAGAGTAGTAGATTGGGTGTCCAAATAGTATATGTATGTTGTTTTTCATTTCTCTTTAATTATGAAACTAGCTACCGTAATCAGTAGCATAACATAGATTAGATTTCAAAAGGAAGAAAATAGAAGTTAGTGTCAATAACCGCAATGATGTTTTTTTGTGTTCATTTCAGATCACCGGATTATCAGCAAGAAGTAAAAATTAGGTAAGTTAAGAATCAGGAGTGGTATCAATTCATTACTATGGACGGTCATGTATTGAGCTTTGCTTATTTGTAAAAGTTGAGAGTCCAAGCTGACATGAAATTTATTTTTGCTGATAGAATATTGAGGATTAAATGCAAAACTTAGAATATTGAGGATTAAATGCAAAACTCTAGTTACTATATGGAATAGGAAGAAAATGTATAACCTTGTAGACCTGGACCTCTCAGTGCGCCTTTTGATCAGGACCTTCATCAGAGCAACAAATAAATGTGCATACTCAAATACTAAAATCGTCATTTCTCCACCAAACCCTATGTTGTGACCACTCTTTAGAATCGTCTCTTCGAGACGATTCTAAAGAGTGGTCATAACATAGGGTTTGGTGGAGAGATAAAGAAGTTATTCATGGAAATGTATTAATTAATGCATCTTATCTGGACCTCTGTCTTCATGATTTTGACACTCAGTAGTGTCCTGGCGTAACTTATAAGACAAATTTGTGATGACATTTAATGTCATTAGTTTGAATCCAGATGAGATGATGTATAACTCAGCTGGGTCCTTAATGTTGGTACTGTGTCACTGATTTTGAAGAGAAATGGAAAGAAAATTATGTATCCCATTACATGATAGAAATGCTTTTTCATGAATGTGCCAACAGAATAGACTCAGATTAGATAGCTCCTTTAAGAGCCCTGTGATCAGAGTCTTCTCTGTTAGCATGTGGAATAGTATAGCACTAGAGGGGTTTCACAGTTCATTTCTTATATATAAATATTCATGGAGAAAAGGGACATCTTGTTTCATAAACTTAATTTCTTTCCCTTTCTCAACAGACTAGACCCTAAGCCAGATCCACGGTACGAGAGGCTGTACAGGGAACAGCAGAGACATGAAGATCACTCATTACATGAAGACATCCACAGAAATCCAAATGACCTGAGGTACAGTCTCAACAAGAGAAAGACTGACTATGACAGAGACAGAAGCCCAGGTAGAGACAGGGACAGAGATGGGGACAGAGGACGAGATGGAGGCAGATTTGATGCCAGGTGAGTGAATCCTTTGTGTAATGTAATTCTTTGCAATCTAAGTAATTGTCACCAGCAAAGAGCATCATTGGCTGAAATGCTGAAAGATAATTTTTCTTCCATTTTCACTTAAAAAACTCCAAGATATTTATTTAACCGTTTCCCTCATATAAACGTGTTTGCTAGTGGAATTTGAAAGATGTGCTTCTTTTCTTTCTAAAATGGCTACAATGTTCCACCTTCCATATTTCATTATTTATAACTATTTTCTCCATGAATATTAAGTAGGTATTGGAATTTGGAATAAACATAGAACAGGGGAAGGGTTATCGGAAAGGATTTACCCTTTACTCCTTAACTATGTCTTACTACTATGTTATCTAGTGTGCTAAACATGAGGGTACTGTAGAACCTGTCTTAACCCTTTCCCTCATCTAAACGGCTTTTCACGCATTTGCAAACAGAGTAGACCCAGATCAGACGGCTCCTGTAGGAGCCGTCTGATCAGGGTCTGCTCTGTTTGCTTATGGAATTTGAAAGATCTGTGTCTTTACTTTCTAAAATGGCCTGAATGTTCCACCTATCATATTTCATTATAACTATTTTGTCCATGAATTGAAGCAGGTATTGAAAAAATTTGGTATAAACGTAGAACAGGGAAAGGATTAAGCGACCATCAAAAAGAGGTCTAGTTATGGGTCTGTAAGGCAGGTGGTGGCTTAATACAGGTCAAAAGTAATGCAAAAAGCTCCTATAGGAGTTTTTTGCATTACCTTTGCCCTGTATTAAGCAACCACCTGCGTTTTAAGATTACTGTATCCAGTTAGTATAAGGTCGCTTCAGACAGGTGCTTCTGTAGTTGCACAATTTCAGAAAGAAATGGAGAATGTGGAGATCAAATTGTAATAGTTTAGTTGTTTAAACAGGAGTAAGATAGAGGAGAGGCGACGAGGGAGTTGGAGTGATGACAGGGGTGACAGACGAGGGGATAGAAGAGATCCTAGGAATTCACCTGGAAGAAATTACGGTAAACCCACTTTGGGTGTGCTTTATATTAATTGTATGTGAACCAATGAGTCGGGTCAAGTTGTCCTGGTTTTCAGAATTTCTCAAATACTATTATTTGGACAGACAGACTAAAGCAAATAGCGCTGACCCATACGAGACAATATTTAGAAGAGTTGTTTGATCAAAGTCTGCACTATTTGCCACTATGTCAGTTTGATTTTTTTTTTTCAAAATGGCCCCAAAGTGAAATATTCAGCTTTACAAACAGGTGGAGAGGGGGTGGGATTGGGTGTTAAACCCATTCCCTCATATAAATTCATATTCACGCATTTCCGAACAGAGTAGACCCAGATCAGACTGCTCCTATAGAAGCCGTCTGATCAGGGTCTGCTCTGTTTGCTAATGTAATTTGATAGATCTGTTTCTTAACTTTCTATAATGGCTGCAAGGTTCCACCTTCCATATTTCATTATAACTATTTTGTCCATGAATATTCAGTAGGTATTGAAATTTGGAATAAGCATAGAACAGGGAAAGGGTTAAGTACTTCGGGTAATTTGAGAGATTAGCACAAAACTGATGTAACTACACAATCTATGGGGCGAAACAGTGATGACCTTGGCAAACAGTTTGGATCTACACAGAGCTACAGATAAAGGTAGTGTAGCCGGGTAGAGATTATGGTGAAGTAAGTTGATAGGCTTTACTGTGTGGCTTGGTACCTCAGTCAGTAGAGTGTTGGCATGGTAAGCCAGAGGCCCTGGGTTCGAGTCCCAGTCGAGTCACAACTTTTTCACCATGTTACAGTAGCATACCTAGATACTAAAAGTGTCATTTCTCCACCAAACCCTAAACTGTGACCACTCTTTAGAATTTTTCTCGAAGAGACGATTCTAAAGAGTGTTCAAAGTATATAGTTTGGTGGAGAAATGAAGGAGCTTCTCTTGAAAATAATGAATTTAGGCATCTTATCTGGACCTCTGGATCTAGACGAGATGCTGAGTATTTCGGCTACTCATCAGGATTTAGACTGTTTGACACTGATTGTGAATTAACCCATTCCCACTTAGGCTATTTTTAGACCTAACCTCTTTGATTAAATCTACCAAAAAGGAGTATTAATTAGAGAAAAGGAAATTTTCAGAATTGTGTAGTTCTGAAACCATTGTGATAAATAGAGCATTTGCTCCTGTGGAGCAAATGCTCTATTTATCACAATGGTTTCACAAAGTGACTTTTACAGGAGCGTCAAAAGGCGTCAATATGCGGGAATGGGTCAAGAAATAGATGAGAGAAAGCAGTTTGTCTCAGTCGGGGTCTTTGTTTTCAAGTGCAGTTTGCATTACCGAGTCATGCTTCTGTTACAGGAGAGAAAAGAAAGATAGACTTGCCAGACTTCAAGAACAGACCAGGTTAGTGTTGGTTTAATATTTAGAAAATACTTTAACTCTCTTATAGCGGTCACTGAGTTGACTAACGGGTTTTAAAGCAGGTTTCTACTTAACCCTTTCCTTCATGTAAATGTGTTTTCACGTATTTTCAAACAGAGAAGACCCAGATCAGACAGCTCCTATAGGAGCCGTGTGATCAGGGTCTACTCTGTTTGCTAATTCGAATTTGAAAGATCTGTTTCTTTCTAAAATGACTATACAAAATGTTACACCTTCCAAAATTTCATTATAACGATTTTGTCTGAATATTCAGCAGGTATTTGGAATAAACATAGAACAGGGAAAAGGTTAACCCTTGACTTGACATATAAGGATTCATGCAAGACTGCATCAATTGTGAATACTAGATCATTGAACCCTTATTCCACTGACTTGCATCTGCAAATGGCTTTGATCCAGATGAGACACCGAGTAACTCAGCTTCTCACCAGGATTCAAACTGTTTGTCTCTAGATCAGTTATATCCAGATCAAACAGCTCCTGTAGGAATCATCTGTTTGTCTCTATATCAGTTATACCCAGATCAAAATGCTCCTGTAGGAACCATCTGTTTGTCTCCAGATCAGTTATACACAGATCAAACAGCTCCTGTAGGAGTCGTGTGATCAGGGTCAACTGTGTTTCTCTAGATCAGTTATACCCAGATCAAAATGCTCCTGTAGGAGTCATCTGATCAGGGTCAACTGTGTTTGGAATAATAAAAATATAATTCTGCAGTTTCTGAACTGGCTAAAAGTCCATTTTTTTCATTAAATAATATTCAATTCAGGTAATTCTTGTATAAATATACACGAGGGGAAAGGGTTGAAGACACACAAATTTACTTTACTTAATTTTTTCTCAGTGGCTGTTGTAGGGAAGTTTTAATTTATTCATGCATGCACGGTATATGGTTTGAGCTCTAGCATAGAAAACGGATACACAGAGGACGGAGCTTTGTTGTTGTTTTTTCGGAAATTTGCAGAAGAAGATCGACAGATAGCAGAACAGGTAGAAATGAGATACATTCCCAAAGTACCCCATGAATGTATTGTAAATACTGTAAGCTTTCTTGTCTGATTCCCGGACTAAGATACAAATTTAGTATTTTTCTGTCCTGACCATTTTGTAAAAGAGTGAATTATGTATTACTCTTCTGTTTGAAAAGTTTGCTTCACAGTTTATGCCTTTTCTTACACCTTTGCAAACAGAGTGGAGCCGTCTGATAAGGGTCTGCTTTGTTTGCTTATGAATAATATAGATAATTATTTTTCCACCAAAAACAAAAGATCTAGAAAAAAATCAGAATATACAGTAGAATATCTCTAAATGAAGTAACTTGTATAAATGTCTTTAAATGCAGGTGGTTGCTTAATACAGGCCTCCCAGCATTCCTACTTTTTCCTACTTTTTGAACAGCTTCCTACTTTTTCCTATATTTTCCTAAAAAACTCCTACTATTCCTACTTTTTTGAAAATAAAGTCTGCAAAAAAACTTAAGTGTTAATCTTTGTACTAGTTATATCTGTAGAAAATGAACATATGATGTCAAACTGGCTGGTTTCTGTTGTTGAAAGGTATGGCAAATATGTTCCTCCGTAATGTGCATCATCTTTCATAATAAAGGCTTCGGGAAGATGTCCACACAATTTTGACAGCTGCAAATGGGAGAAGAAACCGATTTAAGCATAGAAATGGCCCAAACTAGCCCTCCAGAATACCAATCTTTCTGGGGGGCTTTGCCCCCCTGGTCCCCCTATCAGGGCATCGCCTTGACCCACTAGGTGGCTCAAGCTGCCCCCTTGACCCCAGGCATATCCCTTGCTTTCACCTTTCTATCCCCTGGTCTGAAATAATGAAAAAACTGACACCGCTCAGCAATAGAAACTGAAAAACAGCATAGGTTCACTAAATGTATTTCAGATGACACATAGATTAGTAGGATTTTGCATTATGAATGCCTCCTCTAGGTAAGTTATAAGCCATTAATAATTATTTTGCGAAAAATACTCATACTTTTTTGTAAAAAATATTCCTACTATTTCCTACTTTTATGTCAGAAAACCTCCTACTTTTTTTCCTACTTTTTTGTGAATGGCTGCTGGAAGGCCTGTTAATACATTCCCTCATGGGCTATTTTTAGACCCAACCTCTTTGAATAAATCTACCAAAAAGGAGCATTTACTAGACAAAAGGAAAATGTTTGAATTTTGTAGTATTGAAACCATTGTGATAAATAGAGCATTTGCTCCTATGGAGCAAATGCTCTATTTATCACAATGGTCTCAAGAAGTGAGCATTACAGGGGCGTAGAAAGGCGTATTGATGGAGGAAAGAGTCAATACGGGGCAAAAATAATGCAGAAAACTCTTTCAGGAGCCTTCTGCATTACATATATGTTGTAGTAAAATCTTTCTGTATAGAAGAATTTAGACCCTTTTATGCATGTGACTGCTTAATAATGCATGGTGAAAGTCGTGGAGAAAGCTTTCTGCGTGACTTTCACCTTGCATTAAGCTGCCACCTGTCTTAAAGCTCGATAATAATACGTATTTTAGTGTTAGAATTATGGAGATTTATTTTACTGTACTTTCATTAAGCTACCACCTGTCTCATGACACAGAATTTTATCTCTTTTTTTTTTTGTGATTGTTGATCATTTTACTGTATTTATGGCAAACAGTTTCAAGTCTTGAAACACCACCTGTATTTGTATTATACAGATCCTCTAGCATCCTGCAAATGTGTGTACTTTTTAAAATGGGCAAGTGGCCTGGTAGACCCATTTATATGACACATGTATAGATAGTTAATACTTTCATAGAGGAATGGTCCATCATTGCCGGAGGATTTTGAATGACAAACAGTGCAGACACTGATCAGAGGGCCTAGCATCATTCTGGTCTGGGTCTACACAATTTGCAAATGCCAGTATACTCATTTCCTGTGTTCAAAGTGGTTAAAACATACCGGTTCCCAACCTGAAGAGTATCTTATAATTTAGCATGTATATTTGTTCCCCTACTTCTGAAAAAGTGGTGACATTTACATTAATCCATATCCTATCTCACATCCCACCATCAGTCTGTCCATTCATCAAACTTTCTGTGTTGCCTACTTTATCAGGATGACTAGTAGGAATTAGTTTGTATGGTTTTTTTGTTGTTGTTTTATTATTGATCGGTCGTTCTGTCTTGCTTTAATGATCATGCTTTTTGTAACACAGGGGACACACCCGTTTGAATACTCTTGTTTGTTTTATGTGATATCAATTTGTGATCTTCATGTAAAATTATGATGCAATCCATGTTTACGGTTTCAGTCACTGCGTTTACACTTTCGTTTGCAAATTCAAAAATTCTGTTTCGAAATTACGATGATTGTAATTTTAATGTTAATGAAGTTATAATATACACTCAAGAGCCCTAGTGACACAATCATTACCTTATACCATACCATAGATACTTAGTCATGTGGAACTTGGAATGCATTCATGCCCCAGGACTTATAGCTGGTTTTAATTTCTTGGAAATTGTGTTTGCTTCCTTATCATACATCTTTTTATTGGAATCATATATAGATATTTGATGTTTTGTGTAAACTGGTTTTTTTTCAATAAGTAAGTTCCATTATGCATCTGATCACCTTTTGCAAACAGAAAAGACCCAGATCAAACAACTCCTGTGGGAGTTCTTGTGTTTATTGTAAATAAATATACATGTAAGTACATGTTCTTTAACCCTGCACTTCATGAATATTCATGTAAGAAATAATAAGATCATCATGAATATTTATTGGTATATTTCTATAATAAAATAACAACATATGACCTTTTGGTCATGACAGAAACTGTAGAATCAGATCTGTATTTTTCCATAAGCAAATGGAGCAGACATTGATCAGACCAATCCTACATGAGACACCTGATCTGGGTCTACTCTGTTTACTGGTGGAAAATTTAAAAAAGTTGTTCACCATAACTTGAATACCATTTGCAAACAGTTTTAGCTAGAATGGGTGTTTGGAAACATTGCATTTGGTTGATATGTTTACTATGCATTGGTAAACTCTGTGAATATTTATAGAAATTATTGTTACGTATAAGGGATGTCATGTTGACCCCTTACCTCATTGAGATGTCTTGATATTTTGCAAACAGAGTAGAACCTGACCAGATGACTGCTATAACTGTCTGATTAGGATTTGCTATGTTGTTTATGCAACTGTATTGTTCAGTTTCTAGTTTCTGCATTGGTAACACATTCTTTTATTCATTATGCGACTATAAGATTAAAATTCAGATTATATTTATAAAGTCATTATTTCTTACATGAATATTCATGGAGTAAAGGGTTAATCCAGGTTCAAATCCAGAAGTTTCACAATCTGGAAAAAAAGCAACCTCATGTTTCACATATATAAGTTTGTTCACTTTAAATAATGAACACACATAGGTGTCTTTAAAAGCAGGTGGTTGCTTAACACAGGAGGAAAAGTAATGCAGAAAACTGCATTGCACTGTTGTACTACATTAAGCTACCATCTGCCTTTAGGACCCTCTCTGGTAGTTGCATTAGAGGGGTTTTACTGTATATGAAAGAATTCATTTATGAGCGTGGTGCTTGGTTTGTGGACCAAACTGACTGGGATAATGAGACAGTTGTACATGTATATTTTCAAAGTCAATGACAATGACCTTTTACTCCATAAAAACCCCTTTGCAAACAAAGTAAACCCAAATCAGACCGCTCTTGTAGGAGCCATCTGATCAAGGCCTGCTCTGTTTGTTTATGAAATGATATAGATATGATTGATTCTACAGTTTTTTGCCATGGCCAAAAATGCCAGTGTCCATGTTCTATTATAACAATGTAATTATTAATATTAACCCTTCACTTGCTATTCACGTCAATATACCTACCTGTAAATAGTGAAGACCCAGATGAGACAGCTCCTGCAGGAGCTGTCTCATCAGGGTCTGCACTATTTACAAGTTGATTGTGCAACCAGTGCACTCCACAGCAGTGATTGCACAGCAAAATACTTGTACACGGTGAAAATATATGTAAATATACAACAGGGCATGAGTAAAGAAGGAGAAATGTGTTTTAAAATTCAGCAAGCGAAGGGTTAATGATGTCATTTTTTCTTCTTATATTAATATTCATGGAGTAAAGGGTAAATGTATATATACAACCTGATCTGATGCCAAGTTTCAAACAGGCAACTGATCTTGGTCTACAGTAGATGCATGTGTACAGGTACGGACTAGGTTGTGTATGTAACAAGCAGTTTGCCAGTGTTGACTATGCATTATGTGTTGAAGTACTTGTGATGCATGCTTGTTCTAATAGTTTGCAAACAGTTTAGAGGAAATCCTGTGGATTATAGAACACACCTCAAGTTTAAACCCTTTTCTTCATGAATATTGATTTATGAAATAATAGCATCATGAATATTATTTTTTATGATTTTTCAACCTTTCTCAGAAATAATGATTGAATTTTGCAAAGACATTAACAGGGGTATATTGTATATTGAGTGAAGAGTTAATCTGAGGGAAGGCATATTTATGGAGAAAAGGGTTAATCCTTTCCTTTGTACAAATGCTTTTCCAGTTGTAGCCGTCTGACCAGAGTCTGCTCTGTTTGCTTATGAAGTTATATTAGATCTGACTCTACAGTTTCTAAGTATTGATTTCATTATTTCTAACACGAATATTCAACAGGGAAAGGGTTAATAACCATGTATGACAACAACTACACAAGTTTGTATGTACATGTAAAAATGGTTTTTATCGGCATTTATATTGGGAGAGAGAGAGATATCTTCAACATTGTCGAGTCGGCTACCCAAAAAAAAAAAAAAAAAAAAGATAAAAAAGATAAAAAAAAAAAAAAAAGCTGTACCTCAAAAAAAAAAAGACAGAAAAGACTCGTGAACAGAAATACGGTCTTCATGTGTACTCTAATTGTTGTGAAACCCTCACAGAGGAATGAGAGCCTGCTGTTGCTGAGGTAACATATTTAGATTGCTTATACAAGTAACATGTATTGCAGACTTATAGTAAATGATTATGTTAAGATAAGAAGTCATTAGACAGGCAGTGCTATTGATTTTATGAATAATACTAGGTTTAGATGGCAGAACTATTGCAAGAGCACTGAGGGCTGTAGATAATAGCAGAATTGAAGAAAGTGAGCTTTTTATGATTATTTCACTGCCAAGCACTGTCTTGCTACTACTCACGAAAATGACCTCTCTGACAATTTGACTGAGAAATAAAAGCAGTACGGTAGAACCAGTCAAGTGACCATTCATTTATTGAACATCTGAGTCTTAAAAAGCACGTGGTTGCTTAATGCAGGGCAAAAGAAATGCGCAGAAAGCTCCTATAGGAGTTTTCTGCATTACTTTTTACCTGCATTAAGCTACCACCTGCCTCGCAGACTAATAATTAGACCTCTTTTTGATGACCACTTAGGACAGTTTCTACTGTAAATAGATCAGTATGTAATCTTATCGACAGGTCAGAATTTGTGATAATTAGATCCTGAGGATCCTGGTCACAACATAGGGTTTGGTGGAGAAATAAAGATTTTAGTACTTGAGTGTGCAGGTTTATCTATTGCTCTGATAAAAGCTGCATGTTTTTAGCTCCACTTTTTCGAAAAGTGGAGGTTTTGTCATGACCCTCACGTCGGCGTCCGTGTTAGAGTTGGCATCGGCGTTGTTTAGGTTAAGGTCCATTTCTCAGAAACCATCAAAGATATTTGGTTAAAATTTGGTATCATATGCATGTTTACTATCAGAAGGGGAACCAATTTCACAAGGGCAGGTAACCCTAAAATTCATTTTGCCATAGTTATACCTCTTTTTCGACTTAGAATTTTCATTGTTGGTTAAGTTTTATGTTAAGGTCCATGTCTCAGAAACTGGCCAAGATATTTTGTTCAAATTTGGTATGCATGTCAGCTATTACAAGGGGAACCCATTTCACAGGAGCAGGTAACCCTAAAATTAATTTTGCCATAGTTATCTCCCCTTTCCGACTTCCACTACACTATTCAGCACTAAAAAAAAAATGAGCGCGCTGTCCGCCGACAGCTCTTGTTTTATTTGCAGTTGGTTTTATAGGTTAAAAAGGTAAAAGGTTAAAAAGGTAAAAAAACAAACAAACTCTATTGGTTGTAATTGCAACCTAGATTTACCCTTGTCCACCAGTCTGTCACACGTGTGGTTACGTCTTGCGTACTACTACGGTACTAGTATTTGACCTAGCGTCATGAAACTTTATAGGATGGTCAGTCCTGATATGAACAAAGGCTCCTGTGGTACGGTCATGCGCAGAGTATCACAAGAGTTGTGGCCCTTGTCAATGGTCAATGCATACCATAAACATAATTGTAGGTTTCTCTGTGCAGTATGCAATAGCATTATTAACCATTTACCTCATGGAGATTGACACCTTTGCAAAAAGTAAATCCAGATTGACTGGCTCCTATTGGAGTGGCTCCTATCAGGGTCTGGTTTGGTTTGCTGATGGAATTTATAGATCTGATCCTTCTGTTTCAACCAGACCGGAAATTCCTATCTTCATTAACCCATTCCGTCATAGGCTATTTTTAGTCCCCCACCGGTTACCGGTTGGGGGACTATAGGTTTGCTCGATTCCGTCTGTCTGTCCGTCTGTCCGTCTGTCCGTCCGTCTGTCCGTCTGTCCGTCCGTCTGTCCGTCCGTCTGTCCGTCCGTCTGTCCGTCTGTCCGTCTGTCACGCTTCTTGTCCGGGCCATATCTCCTACAAAGTTATGCCAAATTCATTATAACTTCACACATTGAAGAAGCATGATGAGGGCTAGTGTCATGCACAAGGGTCATAACTCTAGCATCAATATATTTGGAGTTATTCCCCTTTTACATATTTTTTTGTCCGGACAATAACTCTTTATCTACTGGTTCAATTGATTTGAAACTTCACATATGGAACAATCATGATAAGGGGTAGTGTCATACACAAGGGCCATAACTCTAGCATCAATATTTTTGGAGTTATTCCCCTTTTTCATATTTTCTTGTCAGTCCGTCTGCACACTTCGTGTCCGGGCAATATCTCCTACAAAGTTAGGCCAAATTCATTATAACTTCACACATTGAAGAAGCATGATGAGGGCTAGTGTCATGCACAAGGGTCATAACTCTAGCATCAATATTTTTGGAGTTATTCCCCTTTTACATATTTTTTTGTCCGGACAATAACTCTTTATCTACTGGTTCAATTGATTTGAAACTTCACATATGGAACAATCATGATAAGGGGTAGTGTCATACACAAGGGCCATAACTCTAGCATCAATATTTTTGGAGTTATTCCCCTTTTTCACATTTTCTTGTCAGTCCGTCTGTCACACTTCGTGTCCGGGCAATATCTCCTACAAAGTTAGGCCAAATTCATTATAACTTCACACATTGAAGAAGCATGATCAGGAGTAGTGTCATGCACAAGGGCCATAATTATAGCATCAATATTTTTGGAGTTATTCCCCTTTTTCATATTTTTTTGTCCGGACAATAACTCTTTCTCTACTGGTTCAATTGATTTGAAACTTCACATATGGAACACGCATGATGAGGGGTAGTGTCATGCACAAGGGCAATAACTCTAGCATCAATATTTTTGGAGTTACTCCCCTTTTTCATATTTTCTTGTCGGGACAATAACTTTTTATTTACTGATTCAATGTATGAAAGTAGGTACTAATACCATTCAGGTGGTCATGTATATACCATGGTCAACCACACCATGGGTGGGTGGGGTGGGGAGAGTGGAGGTTTTTTTCAGTCCGGTGGGGGACTTATGTCTTGCATAGCAATACAACATGCCCTTGTTAGATCTTACCTCTGAATAAATCTACCGAAAGCAACATGAGCTACAGAAAAGGAAAATTTCAGAATTGTGTAGTTTTGACACCATAGTGATAAATAGAGCAATTTGCTCCTATGGCGCAAATGCTCTATTTATCACATTTGTTTCAGAAAGTGACTTTTTACAGAGGCGTCAAAAGGCATCAATATGAGGGAATGGGTTAATCAAAATAATAAAATTTCAGCTGATGAAAGATAAAATTTAATGTGTGATTATTTCTCACTTAAACATCCATGAGCTAAAGGGTTAATGGATGTTGGGTACAATAGCTGCTGATTTATTTCTGAACCTTAAAATGTTTATTTTTTTCAGTTTCTGCATTGTCCATGCCAGACATCTGGTTCATTGGTACATCTCTGGTGCAGGACATTGAGAGTTACAAACATGAGGACAAGGATTTGATAGAAATGTTAAAAGACAACGTTGCCAGCATAACATACCACAGTGATGCTGACCTGAAACTGAATGGCATTCTGCCTGCGGTGAAGAAAATGCTGGAGACGCACTCGGCTCCAAAAATGGTCGTGATCCAGTGTGGAGAAAATGACATCAATGAAAATAAAAAGGAGTATAAGGCAGTAAAACAAGACTTGAAAACAATAGGAGAATTGATACCGAATGTCAGACTTGTATGGATTGGGATGCTACCACCATGGGCAGTAAATGACAAAACTAAAGATTACGAGACAATGGTAGATTTGTATGAGGATATAAATAGCTACATGATGAAAAGCATCAATTCGGAAGATATTAATGGTTGTATTATTCTTCACAACCTTGCAAGTACAAGACTTAAAGATGTATATTTTGAGGAAAAAGATGGGAAGCAGCATATTTCTGTGGAAGGCTTGAATAATTATGTTGCTAGGATAAAGGAGAGCTTAGAGTATTTTATTTCAGGTGCAGGGTCTATTTTCCCATACATTAAAAAGTGGCCACCTAGTCGTATGAATAAAATCAGTCCAGAGTGCATTTGTTTGCTGGACAAACAACAGTTAGAGAATCTTAGCGAGTCTCAGCTACTTGAGATGTCCATTGAGCAAATTCAGAAGCTCTCCACAGAGCAGATAAATACGTTCAACAAAGAGCAGGAATCCTGGTTGTATTGTAGAAGACTTGTCCAAAATCTGACTCAGTTTCAGGTGAAAGGTTTCAGGGTATATAATATGGAGAATTTAACGCTAGATCAGATTAATCTGTTCCTTGAGACACAATCTGAGTATCTAAAAACTGATGTGCAGAAAGCTGCAAAAAAGAGGCGAGATTTTCTGGCTAAAAGGTCTGTACCTAAACCAGATAGAAAAGGACCAAGGCCTGATAGGGGTAGAGGTAAAAATAGATACGGTGGTGAATTTAAAGATGAAGTAAAAGGGAGGTTCAGTATGAGAGAAAAACATAGAACTGATAGAAGAGCCAGGGGTTTTAGAGGAAGAGGGAGAGGGTATGTAAGAGGAAGGGGATTTGCTTTTCATGGGGAGCGAGAGAGGAGGTCAAGATATAGGGAAGAATCAAACTCTAATAGACCAACATTAATAGAAGATGGACAAAGACTTGAAAGTTCTAAGAGGTTTGATAAGATTAGGGCACAACCCAAATATAAATATGAAAAGAGACGAAGTCCTGAAACAAAGAAAATAGATAAGAACAAGGAGGATGAGTCCGGGAATGACAGCTCTGTTCTTAGTGACTGGGAAGACGAAAGACCACGTTCAAGAGAGAGAAGTTACGAACCATGGGGTCTAGACAGGGTTGAAAGTAAAGGAAAGACTGATGAAATGCTGATTTCATCTAGGTCAAATTCAAGCTGGGATGGGGAGTCAGATTCTGACAGTTCTGGGTCATGGAGTCCGAGGGGGAGAAGAAAACGGAGCTCCAGTAGCGATTCATCATGGTCAGATGGACGTAGAAGGTGGAGGAGGAGTCCGTCATTTGGATCACCAAGTAGAAATAGCCAGAGAAGAAGCAGGCATTCCAGTAGAGATCGGCCCCACTTTAGACCAGGACCCGGACATGAGTTTGGTCAGGGAATCCCTCACCCTATCCCCAACAATGTTCTACAAGCACCACCATACTTTCCACCCAGTCCTTTTCCTAGTCACAATGCCCCACCCAGTTTTCCACCTGTAATGAATGGCCCTCCACCAGCTGGTCCATTTAATGGACCACCACTTCCACATCTGTTGAATAGACCTCCCTATCTTGGACCTATACCTCCACCCCTTGACTTAATGAATAGACCTCCGCTCCCTGAATTTATGAATAGGCCACCACCCCCTGAATTTATGAATAGACCTCCTCCCCCTGAATTTATGAGTAGACCTCCACCTCCTACATTTACGAATAGGCCTCCCCATCCTGGCCCAAGTCTGCCCCTTCATGACCATATGAATAGACCTCCACCATCTGCATTTAGTAATAGACAGCCCCATCCTGGACCTATGTCTCAGCCAGGGCAAGGAAACCCTTCTTTTCCATTTTCAAACCAGCCTCAAGATCTTCCAGGTTGTAGGCCTGGCCCGTTGCAACCTACTCTCAAAGCTGGACCTGAAGATTTACATACAGATAATACAGAAGTGGAGACCAGGCAACTTCAAGTAAACCAGAGCAATTTGGTCTCATTGACAAGTGAATGAAAACCTGACAACACCTCATAGTCACACAAAACACAAAAGCCCCCACAATTTGAACCGTTTAACTCATGAATGTTAACCCTTTCCCTGTTCTACGTTTATTACAAAGTTCAATACCTACTGAATATTCATGGATAAATTTGTTATAATGAAACATGGAGGGTGGAACATTGTAGCCATTTTAGCAAGTATAGAAACAGATCGACAAATTTTTATTAGCAAACAGAGCAGACCCTGATCAGACGGCTCCTCTAGGAGCCATCTGATCTGGGTCTACTCTGTTTGCAAATGCGTGAAAACACGTTTGTATGAGGGAAAGGGTTAAGTAAGATATAATGACTATTAATTAACCAATTATCTTTAATGGCATTATAAACAGATGCCTATTTTACAATGACAGAAACTAGAATATTTATATCGTTTCATAAGCAGACGGTTGATCTTGGTCAGATGGCTCCTATGAGCTGTCTGATCTGGGTCTATTCTGTTTGCACGAAAAGGCATTTCTATCAGGTAATGGGTTAATCCTTTACTCCATAAATATGCCTTTCTATGCCTTTGCAAACTGTGGACCCAGATCAGATAAGGGTCTGCTCTGTTTGCTTATGATGTAACAGATATGATTCTACAGTTTCTGCCATGTCAAATAGTTACTGTGGCCATAATTATGCTGTTTATAACAATTAATCTAATTAACAATCATGATGTCATTATTTCTTGCATGAATATTCATGGAGTAATGGGTTAACTTTCAATGCTCATGTACTGTCATCTGCTACAATTCTAAAATATTATTTTTTTCATAGTCTGTGTCAGTTTGGAGTTACACAAGAGTCACTTTCTGCATAATTTTGGCCTGCATTAAGCTACCTTGTGTGTTAATATATCCAGCGTTAATCTTCTTTTGAGCGGTTGTGTAAGACCTTACTGTGCTCCATGCCTGCGAAGTTCCTCAGCACACATATCTTCTGTCTGTAGCAGGCTAAAGATTACACACAGTGTAGTGTATGTCAAATGTGAAGGAATTCCCTTAGGTATATTAACTGCCGCAGTGGATAGGAAGCAGTTGTTTGTTTGTTTCCATCATATTGATCACCTTTTTACCATTGTTTAACCCGTTACTCCATGAATATTCATGTAAGAAATAATGACATCATGACCATCAGTTAGATTTATTTGTTATAATAGCACATGGACACGTGCATTTAAGCTATGCCAGAAACTGTAGAAACATCTATATTATATTATAAGGAAACAGAGCAGACCCTGATCAGACTATAGGAGCCATCTGATCTGGGTCTACTCTGTTTGAAAAAGCGTATAAAAGAGTATTTATGGTGTAAAGGGTTAACCCTTTACTCCATAGATATATGTCTTTTAATGCCTTTGCAAACAGAGTAGACCCAGATCAGACAGCTCCTATAGGATCACCCTTGTTCATTATAAAAATAAAGTTAATTAATATTCATGATGTTATTATTTCTTACATAAATATTCATGATGTAATGAGTTAAAGTTGGGTCAGATTTTGGACAAACCCATCTTCATGTGTGCAATAAAATACAAAGGTGTACTTGACAAATCATTGTGTATGGAATTGTTTGATCAATAGAAAATAAACACTTTACTCCATGAATACATGTATTCAAATCTTTTGAAATTGGACACGGTTACTTGACATTTTGTTAGGATAAACATTAACGCTTTGAATGTGAGAAACAAGTGTACTGGTGTATACAAACAGTGTGGACCCAGATGAGAGATTTTACAAAGGAGTCTTCTGATCAGGGTCTCCACAAATATGCCTTTCTACGCCTTTGCAAACAGAGAAGACCCAGATCAGGCGGTTCCTATGGGAGCTGTCTGACCAGGGTCTGCTCTATTTGCTTATGATAGAATATAGATCTGATTCTACAGCTTTTTTCAAAGCAAAAAAAATCCTGTGTTTATGTAATTTTATAAATAATAATCTAAAAGTTTAGCAGATGTATGTTTTAACTTTATGTGTGATACAGTAAAACCCCTCTAATGTGACCACCAAAAAGGGGCATAATTCACAGTGACAAAGGCAGATGGTAGCTTAATGCAGGACAAAAGTTATGCAGAAAGCTCCTGTAGGAGCTTTCTGCATAACTTCCGTCCTGCATTAAGCAACCACCTGCTTATGAAGACAGCCATGTTTGTTCATTAAGTGGTCACATTAGAGGGGTTTTACTGTACTCTGGTGGTATATAAAATTGCAAATACAGTAAAACCTTGATTATTTGAACACTCAGGTATGTACCATTGATCTTTAAGATAGGTGGCAGCTTAATGCAGGGTGAATGTCATGCAGAAGGATTCTTTTGGAGCTTTCTGCATGACTTCAACCTATATTAAGCAGCCACCTGCCATGAAGGGTCTGAATTCTATACTAAAATTTCGAATTGTCGAAGTTTTAATGTATTTGGATTGAATCGTATATTGATATCATGCAATATTGTCATTCATATTCATTTTTGATGCCTCACTTTATTTAAGAAAATGAGGAGCATATTACTTTGCACATATTGGTCAGTATGCCAGTTGGTCTGTCTGTTGGTCAGATGGTTGGTAGGCCAGCAGGTTTCTTTAATCATTTTCCTTAGAGTATAAGCTGGCTGCCCCATCTGTGGTGGCACACCTTTCTTGTTATGCTGTTGGTATGTGTAAAATACTAGTTTGTAGTTAAAAACTATACAATGGATGAAAAGTAATTTTAACAAATGCAAACCGTGTAGAACTATATCAGTGACTGTATATGATACAGCTTCTGGGAGGAGTCCTCAAATGTGCTATTGTGCTGTATAAAGTACTGTTGAGGCTTTCCTTGTTGAACATTCATGTAAACAATCATTGCATCATGACTATCTATTAGCTGAACTTTTGTAATGACATAATTATGTACATGGGTGGTTTTTTTTGTTATTGGTAGAAACTGTAGAGTCATATCTATTATAATTTCATAAGCAAACGGAGCAGACCCTGATCAGATGGTTCCTACAGGAGCCGCCTGATCTGGGTCTACTCTGTTTGCAAAGACATGAGTCAAAATATGAGGGAAAGGGTTAAATCTGACCACCTAGTTGTATAATTAGTCTAGTCAGAGGAAACATTAGAATTAAATCACCTGACTTGGGTCTACAGTTTTCAAATGTCTTGAGTGTTCCTTTTGATGTGACATGGTTCATTTGTGGAGGACTTGATGGAAAGCAGATGTACATTATATACAATGTTTAAGCATTGTAACTGATGAATGTCTATGTAGGAAATAATGACATCATGAATATTTATGAGCTTGATTTTTATGATGGGCCTGGTACATAGTAGAATAAGATTTATATATACTTCAATACAGAAACGGTGCATATTCTGATTAGATGGCTCCTACAGGAGTCATCTAATCTGGGTCTGGTTTGTGTGCATAGCAACTCTTATCAGATTCAGAGATAACCAGCACTGATTTAAAAATGGTTGTTTCCTTAAACTTTCAGCATAGATTTTTCTCTCATTTTCTTAAACTCAAATAGTTTGGATTGTGGTTAAAGTCATTTGATGATTTGACATTTCGCTGGGATCCTAACTTGATGCATACCGGGTAGGTTGTCAAGATATTTTGCCACATAAATTGTAGGCACAGTGCTTTGCATCAGGTCCTTTGTAGTTACAATATTATTGCATCAAATCCTATGATATACTTACTTTCTACAAAGTTTTAACATAAGATGTAACATTGATTTGTTATATGATATTAAATGTTTTGTACATGGTGGTTTTGATACTTAATTTCAAAGGGAATTTTTATCAGTTACAGAATTTAGATTTTACTTAAATGTAACCTTATTTCAAAACTAGCTCCTTTAGTTCTCCACCAAACTCTGTGGTGTGGCTACATTTCTCATTGTCTCACTGAGGAGAAATGCTTGAGAAATATTGATTTTAACTCATTCTCGCATATTGACGCCTTTTGGCACCTCTGTAAAAGTCACTTTTTGAAACCATTGTGATAAATAGAGCATTTGCTCCATATGAGCAAATGCTCTATTTATCACATTGGTTTCAAGGCTACACAAATCTGAAAATGACCTTTTCTCTAGTAAATGCACCTTTTCGGTAAATTTATTCAAAGAGGTTTGGTCTAAAAATGGCCTATGAAGGAATGGGTTAATACTTGAAATAAGCTCCTTGTATATGGCTCCATACTTAATTGAAAACTAAAGATCTCTTTTCAAGACTTGCTTCTTTTATTTCTCCACTAAAGGCTTAGTGTTGTGACCACTATTTGGAATGATCCTCATGAGGAGTTAGTTGCAGAATTGATGACTTAACAATTTCCCTGCTTAATATTCATATAAGAAAAAATGACATCATGAATATTTATTAGCTGAATTTTTACAATGGTTTATGTACACAGGATACAGAAACCTTCTGATCTGGGTCTTCTCTGTTTGTAAATGTGTGAAAAGGTGTTTATATGAAGGAAATGGTTAACAGATGATTTTTTAGATGTTATTGTCCGTTGATTATTTAACTACTGTTTCTGTTGTTTGATCTTGACTACTCTCATCAACATCTGACAGGATTTCCATGATACTTAATGGAAAGCTGTGTCATAAACCCATTCCCTCACAGTTACTCGATCTGCAGTATAGAAAAATAAGACTGGCAAGAAAACTTGCCCTGTAATATAGCCAAGGAAGGACAGGCATTTTTTGCCCTGCATTACAAAAGTTCAGCATTACAAAAGTTTCTATTCCTGATGTCAATATTTCTTACTAAATGTTCATGAAATAAGTAGGGTTTTTGATTCTAGTCAGTGATATTTTTTCTTGTTTTATGTCAATGGCATTCAGTGCATCATCATTATAATCATCACAGTTTCTAGAAATTGTCTGATTTTGCTCAACATTGCTTGCAAAACCGGTACAAATAAGTACATGTTTTAGAATGTTCATTTACTCCTTGAATATACATGTAAGAAATAATGTCATCATGACTATTAATTACATGTACATTAATTGTTATAATAGCATATGGACACAGGTCTTTTTGGACATAGCAGAAACTGTAAAAGCATATCTATAGTATATCATACACAAACAGAAAAGACCCTGATCTGGGTCTGCTCTGTTTGCAAAGGCATAGAAAAGTGTATTTATGGAGTAAAGGGCTAATACCATTGTCAGAAGTAATCTGATGTCAGATAATGTGCCGGTAGTTAAGGCTGTTCTCAATGATATACTTTGCAGCTATTTTCATGGAAAATTGTGTTGTGATATCAATTTAGTAATGTATTTATCCCTTTACTCCATAAATACACCTTTTTACACTTTTGCAAATAAAGCAGACCCAGATCAGAAAGCTCCTGTAGGAGCCGTCTGATCAGGGTCTACTCTATTTGCATAAGGATTTATATAGATCTGATTCTACAGGTATTACTATGGCCAGAAATGCATGTATTCCGATGCCATTGTACAAAATAATTCAATTAATAATTAATATCCATATCATCATTTCTTATTTGAATATTCATGGAGTAAAGGGTTATCGTTGTTTACCTTTTGAATGCAGGAATCTAGTTAAGTGACATTTGAATATAGGATCAGAGTCTACTATTTGTTATTCCAAAACCTCTTTCATTCATACTGAATGGACTCTACAGTTAAACACTTACATTGACCAGGACCTTTCCACATTGAATGTTTGCCCATTCCTTCATATAAGTATCTTTTCATGCTTTTTGCAAACAGAGTAGACCCAGACCAAATGGCTCCTATAGGGGCTGTCTGATCAGGGTTTTCTCTGTTTGCTGATGAAATTATAACACATCTAGATCAGAATCAGCAGGTTCTACCAATACCAAAGAACCCTGTGCGCAAAAAACAGCCGATAAATATTTATATAATATTATTTCTTTCATAAATATTGAACAGGGAAATGGCTAATGGCAGCCCAGTTTTATTTATGCCTATAGTTATGCTGAATTGTTGTCTGTGTGTGTTTGTGGTATTACCGGTAATTAGTAAAGAGCAAAGATATAAAGGTGCATATTGGATTACTAAACTCCTCATTTCTCAACCAAACCTATGTTGTGGCATTTTTTAAACTCGTCTCGAAGAGATGATTCTAAAGAGTGGTCACAACACAAGGTTTGGTGGAGAAATAAAGGAGTTATTTTTTAACATGCTCGAATTTACGCATTGTATGGGTCTCTGAGTTGATACATTTCATTATTGAAAGTTCATTTTCATTCTAAGTTATACAGTACATGTAATATGAAAAAAATAAATGCTTACATTTGATGTGGATAAATATGTGTCATTGATATTTCCCCCCCTCATGCTTTAATTACGAGTTACAGAGGACTCCAGAATGGAGCAGTCACCTAAATAATTTCACTACAATATCGTCTTTATTTCTCCTCCAAACAGGGTCCAAGGTTAATTATAAAACTTCTGAGTGTGAGATCATTCTCAAGTAACTGATTGGTCAGATTCTGAACTTGATCAGAATCTGACCAATCAGATGTTTGAGAATGATCTTAGACTCAAGCAAAAGGTTTTATAGCCTTGAGGCCTGTTGTGACTACTCATTATAATTGTATCTTTTATGATGATTCCAAGGATTTGGTGCCTTTGTGTCTGGTATTCCCCTCATTAAGAGCTTAAACGTCATAAGATCCAGTGTATATGAAGTACATAGTATTACATGTACTTGGATATGTAGACTAGCTACACATGTTTGCATTTTGGAATAGTCCATATGAAATTTCAGCGTAGTAAGGTTTAATCAGGTAAATGGTTAACCCTTTCCTCCATAGGCTATATTTTAGACCAAACTTCTTTGAATGAATCTACCCAAAAGGAGCATTTACTAGAGAAAAGTAAAATTTTAGCATTTTGTAGTTTGAAACCATTGTAATAAATAGAGCATTTTTGCTCCTATCGAAACAAATGCTCTATTTTTCACTGGTTTCAAGAAGTGGTTATTACAGAGGCACAGAAAGTTGTATTTATGGAGGAAAGGGTTAATGGTGTGGAAATAGTTAACACTTTGCCTTATATGTACCTGCTCAGTTTGCAAAGATGTAAAAAGTAAGGGGTTATCCCTTTCCCCTATATAAATGCCTTTTCACGCATTTGCAAACAGAGAAGACCCAGATCAGATGGCTCCTGAAGGAGCCATCTGATCAGGGTCTGCTCTGTTTGCTTATGACATGATATAGATCTAATCTGATTCTACAGTTTTTATTGTAGCAAAACATTTCCTTAAAACATTTACATTATAAAAATTCTTCTAAATGAATATTTATGATATCATTATTTCTTGCATGAACAATTTTACCACGCTTGGAGTTAAGGTTATTAAGTTAAAAATTCAGAACATTAATTCTTTACCTGATATAGATGCCATTGCAAACAAAGTAGACCCAGATTCTATGGGAGCCATCTGATGAGGATCTACTCTGGTTGCCTATGACATAATATGTGTCTTATTTTACAATTTCATCCATGGCAGAAAAGTTCTGTGTTCATATGTCATTTATTAAGCTTCCATCTTATTATTGACGTGATTATTTCTTCAGGTATATAGTCCTGAATATTTATTAGTTAAACGGTTATATAAGACTTCTCTTAGCCGGAGCTGTATGTGAAGTTACTAGGTCACAATTTTAGCCATGCTATGAATAAAACTAGTGGGGAAATTCCCTCACACTTTTCAATGAATGGACCCATTTATAGAAAGAAGAAATTATTTTGTGTAAGTATGAACCAATTATAAGTATGGATTGTTTTGGTGATTAGTTTTTCAAGACTTGCCATAATTAATGTTAGATTAATAAAATATTCTACTTCCATAAACTAGTGTCCTAGATCATAAAACTTCTGAGTCTGAATTCATTCTCAAGTATCTGATTGGTCAGATTTTGACAAGCTCAAAATCTGACGAATCAGATTCTTCAGAATGATCTTAGACCAAAACGTTGTAGAACCTCTTGGCCTGTTGTTAAGATTTATCATCTTTGGTGGTTTTTCTTAGCGAATTTGTTATTACCTTTGCAAACAGTTTGGATCCATATGAGATGCTGAGTAACTTGGCTTCTCATCTGTTTGATACTGTGATTGTTTGAAAGAAAATATTTCAGATGCTATATGATTGTTAAAGTTAACCCTCTTCTTTGTTTAACCACATTTTCAGACATTTGCAAACAGAATAGACCCAGATCAGACGGCTTCTATTGGAGCCATCTGATCATGGTCTGCTGTGTTTGCTTTTGACATGATATAGATCTTTGTCATATAGCATCGGGGCATCTGTATACAAGAGTAATAGGTAACGGTTTTGAATGACCTCTCAGTTTGGTAGTGAAATTTATACTCATGAAATTCTGTTTCAAACATACTTGCATGTCATACAGAAGAACCTGTCTAAAGTGGTATGATATACTGTTAAAACCATGTAAAACCTGATAGAAACCAAACAGAACCAAACATTTATTGAACATAGGAGTCTTAAAAAGCAGGTGGTTGCTTATGCTGGGTAAAAGTAATGCAGAAAACTCTTAAAGGAGCTTTCTTCATTTCTTTTGATCTGCATTAAGCTACGAGCTGCCTTACAAACCCACAATTCGATCTTAATTAACCCTTTCCCTAATATAAACACCTTTTCACGTGTTTGCAAACACAGTAGACCCAGATCAGGGTCTACTCTGTTTGCTGATGGAATATGATAGATCTGTTTCTTTACTTTCTAAAATGGCTAAAATGTTCCACCTTCCATATCTCTTTATAACCATTTTGTCCATGAATAATCAATAGGTATTGAAATTTGGAATAAACATAGAACAGGGAAAGGGTTTAAAAACAAGTTTAGGGAATATAATCAAATTTACTCTTTTGTATGGTGGAAATAAGTGTCCTGCCATTTGCAAACAGAGTAGACCGAGATCAGGGTCTGCTCAGTTTGCTTATGATATAGACTGAAGACAAGTATTGAATGGTTGCTGTAGAGAAGTTCTACTGTCGTCTGATCTCTCAGGTTTAGTTGTTTGCATATTTGTAGATGATCCTTTTGACAATGCGACCAACAGGCAACGCCAGCGGTGGGGTCACTGCCAGTTGTGCGATATTTCTCTGTACTCTGAGGAGGAGGCTCACGACCACGTGTCAACCATACAGCACCAGAGCAATGAGACTGCAGCTCAAGGAAATGTTGGCAATACTCGTCAATCTTCTCAATTGCATAGAGATAGAAACCAGCGGGACAGATATGCAGTTGCCAGATCAGATGACCGAAGAGGTGGAGCTGGAAAAGATCCCAGATTTATTGGTAGGTGTACCTGAAGTAGTCATGAATATTCATTGACATATAATACTGGGTCAGGCATAGAAACGTTACTTAAACCTTTCACTGATGAATATTTGTGCAAGAACTAATACCAACATGAATATTTATTCAGTAAATTTTTATATTGGCATAATGAACAGGAATTTTTACAATGACAAGACACTGAGAATCGTTTCCCATATAATCCCATAACCAAACCAAGCAGACACTGATCATCTCATCTTGGCTCCTATTGGAGCCGTCTGATCTGGATCTACTCTATATGCAAAGGTTTGAAAAAAAAGGCATTGATGTGAAGTAAAGGGTGAGCAGCTGCTGTGTGCTGACTAAACCAGTCAAGTTTTAGCTCAGCCATTCTTCCAATAGCTATTACACTCGCCCCAGAGTCGATGTAAGCATCTGCATCAGTTAATATCGTTGGTGCACATGCTGTCAAGGCTATAGCTCAGCCAGATTTCTCAGACCACTAACCTACTACACAATACAAATTAGATAACTGTGGGTTGTAAATTATGGCCCTTTTTGGACTTAGAAAAGAATGCTAACTTGGTAAATCTTACATGTGCAAGTGCTATCAAGATCATATTTCAACAACCTATAAATATAGACCTGTAATTTACTATTTTACATGTAAGGTGACTGCAGATACAAATTATAGCCCTTGCTAGACTTAGAAAATGGTGCAGTTTGACTTAATAAATGTTACAAGCCATTGACAGGTGATATTTGATGTACAAATATTTAACTCTTTACTCCATAAATATGCCTTTTAATGCCTTTACAATTAGAGTAGATCTAGATCAGATGGCTCGTGAAGGAGCCTTCTGATCAGGGTCTGCTCTGTTTGCTAATGAATTAATATACGCTGTAGTGTGATTCTACAGTTTTCGCCATGGTAAAAAATTTCCTTGTTCATTGTAAAAATTCTGCTATTAATTGATATTCATACTTGCATTATTTCTTACTTAACCCATTCCCACATTTTGACGCTTCTGTAAATGACACTTTGTGAAACCATTGTGATAAATAGAGCATTTGCTCCTATAGGAGCAAATGCTCTATTTATCACAATGGTTTCAAACTACAAAATTCTTAAAAAAAAATCTTTTCTCTAGTTAATGCTCCTTTTCGGTAGATTTATTCAAAGTGGTTGGATCTAAATATAGCCTATACGGGAATGGGTTAAGGAATATTCATGGAGTAAAAAGAATTGGTACTTTGGGTGTATGAATATTACCCATCTTTGTCGTATTTGTTTCAGGAAGAACTAATAAGTGTATACATATCTGGTTGATTGGAGCGGGTGATCTGAATTCGTGCCGCGACCATGCCCTAGAGACGAGACTTGGCCAGAACCTTGGATTGAATCTCGATGAGTTTAGACTGCACTGGTACTGTAGGAGAAATATGAGCATTGCTGATGTTCAAGTGGCTGTAAGAGTGATGTCCAGGGGGGGCATTTTCAAGCCTGAAATGATCTTGCTTCATGTTGGTGGCAACGATTTGAAAGATCCGGAGTTTGTGCCATCAGCGAAACAGATGATCAATAGACTGTACAGTGACTACCCACATGCGAAAATTATATGGAGTCAGATACTACCGCGATGGACTGGCGAGATGGATACGCACACAGAGAACAAGGGCAGGATATCATTTGATGACGATATTGCTTCATATGTGCTAGAACTTAATGGAGCATATGTAAGGTACCGAGACATAACCCTCAGGAAGAGGAACCTGTATAATCCAAGTAAAGACGGGGACTTGAATCTTAGTACAGAAGCTGTAGAAATGATGATTACTGTACTTACCGGGTCACTGAAGTCAGTTATGTTCAGAGGAATGAAAATTTGTCCTGACTTGTTGAAACTACCAGAAAGGGTCAACAAATTTGTTGCAAGGAACATATCCAAGAAAACTAATTTTGGCCGAAATTCTTTTCAGAAATAGCTTCAGCACACTTGAGGAGCCAAATTGTGTGTAGTTTTGAGTGTTTCTGTTAACAGTTCTAAAAAACTTGTTTTAACCCATTCCCGCATAGGCTATTTTTAGATTAAACCTCTTTAATTGAATCTACCGAAAAGGAGCATTAACTAGAGGAAAGGAATTTTTTAGATTTGTGTAGTGTTGAAACCATTGTGATAAATAGAGCATTTGCTCCTGTGGAGGAGCAAATGCTCTATCACAATGGTTTCACAAAGTGACTTTTACAGAAGCATCAAAAGACGTCAATGTGCGGGAATGGGTTAAATCATTTTGTTCTGAGAGATCAGTGTCCCAGATAAGATGCATAAATTTAAATATTTTCTTGAATAGCGCCTTTATTTTTTTCCACCAGACTATGTAGTGATCAAAGAGACGATGAGTGGTCACAACATAGGGCTAGATGGAGAAATTATGATTATAGTATTTGAATATGCATCAGCTATTGCTCTGGAAATGTCGAAGTAATAGTCTGATGAAAATAGATTAAAAATTTACAGATTGTGACTGTAGTGATGGATAATATATAGAGTTAGCATTCTGTAAACTGCATAAAGATGCAACAGTGACTTTGATTACTGATCCGGCATTGATGATGACTGATGCCATGATGTTAACTGCTGCTCCAAGGATATTGATTACTGATCTTTTGATGTTGATTATCAGTCCTAGGATGTTGATTACGGACATTGCAGATTACAGATCCTATGACTTTGAAGACTGATCCTTTAATGTTGGATTACTGATCCTATGATATTGAGGACTGATGATACAATGTTGATTACTGATGTTGGTACTGATGCTATGTTGTTCATAACTGATACTAAAATGTTGATAGCTGATGCTATGGTGTTGGTACTGATGCTATGTTGATTGCCGATACTACAATGTTGATTACTGATGACATGCTGTTGATTACAGTTTACTCATTCTACAATGTTGATTTCTGACCCTGCAATGTTGATTACTGATGCTATGATGTTGATTACTGATGCTATGATGTTGATTACCAATGCTATGATGTTGATTATGATGTTGATTACCAATGCTATAATGTTGATTACTGATGCTATGATGTTGATTACTATTGCTATGATGTTGATTACCAATGCTATAATGTTGATTACTGATGCTATGATGTTGACTACTATTGCTATGATGTTGATTACCGATGCTATGATGTTGATTACTGATGCTATGATGTTGATTACCAATGCTATAATGTTGATTACTGATGCTATGATGTTGACTACTATTGCTATTATGTTGATTACTGATGCTATGATGTTGACTACTGTTGCTATGATGTTGAAGTCATTTTATCACTGTGTAGGAGGTGACTGCTCAACACTGTACCTGATGATTATTCATATAAGAAAAAATGAAATCATAAAGTTCAATTCCCCGAATTTTATAGTGGTTTGTAAACACTCGAATTTTTGGCCATGGTAGAAACTGTAGAATCGGATCTTTATTTTTCCGTAAGCAAACAGAGCAGACCCTGATCAGTCCACATGTACAGGAGCTGCCTGAACTGTATCTACTCTGATTGTAAAGGCCTCAACAGGCATCAGTTAATGCTGAAGGAAAGTAGTTTCTTGTTTCATTTCAAATTCCCTCTGTTAATATGTTTAAAATAACCTTATTGATGTTTCACACATCTGCAAACAGAGTAGACCCAGATCAGATGGCTCCTTTATGAGCTGTCTGATCAGGGTCTGCTCTGTTTGCTAATTGAATTTGAAAGATCTGTTTCTTTACTTTTTAACAGGGCTACAATGTTCTACCTTCCATATTTCATTATAACTATTGTCCATGAATTTCAGAAGGTGCCGGTATTGAAATTTGGAATAAACATATAGAACAGGGAAAGGGTTAATACCTTTTCAATCAAGAGTAGACCCAGATCAAATGAAACTTATTGGAGCTGTTTGAACAAGGTGTGCACTGTTTGCTTGGCCAAAAACTCCTGCTTTCATACACCATTATAAAAAATGGCAGTGAAAGATAACAAAGAGTAAACCAAACTGTTCTTGGTAATTGACACAGAATAGGATGGCATCCAAAAGCATTGGCCAGTGAATACTGTCCTTGATCGAGAAACATTTTTACACATGTGCTAACAGAGTAGCCCAGATTAGACGGCTTTAGTCATATCAGAGTCTGCTCTGTTTGGTTATGAATCTGATTCTACAGTTTCTGCCAGAGTAAAAATTGTTTTTAACACCATTATAAAAATTCAGCTTCTGGTAATTAATATTCATAAGGTCATTATTTCTTATGTGAATATACATCAAGTAAAGCATTAAAGTGTCCTCAATGATTGATGATGATGACAGATGGATCAGAATGTTTGGAGTGAAGATAAAGTACAAAGGTATTGGCCAGATCTACTGATTGATGTTGATTTCACGCCAAAGTTGATTGCATAATATCATGCAATAGGCAAGCATTACAGTGGATGCATTTGAATAAGATGGATGGGTTATTTTCAGCAATTTAATATTTCCATATTCCAATTTACATATTAATGTTGATAACTTAAATGTCACTGAACTTTGCAGTGTTGGAGATTAAATTAGTGTTTTGGCCCTTTAATTCATAGAAACTTTATTTGACGTCTTTGCAATCAAAGTAGACCCAGATCAGATGCCTCTATTTGCTTTAAGACATTATATAGATATGATTTTACAGTTTTTTCACAGTTAACCCATTCCCTCATAGGCTATTTTTAGACCCAGCCTTCCTGAAAAGAAGCATTTAATAGCAAAAAGGTAAATTTTGTTGTTGAAATAATTGTGATAAATAGCGCATTTGCTCCTATGGAGCAAATGCTCTATTTATCAAAATGGTATCAAAAAGTGACTTTTACAGGGGTGTCAATATGCATCATTATGAGGAAATGGGTTAAAATGCGTCAAAATACGTCGATATAAGGGAATGGGTTAAATGTTCTGTAGCTCTTAATTTTTAACTGTAGATTTAAAAGACTTTTGACACTAGAGGTCATATTTAAAACTGCACAACAAAGTTTAGGAGGGTTTATTTACTAGTCACCACATCAGTCTGTTGGTTTTTGTTAGGGTTAATTCTCAGCACCTACTGATATAGACACCTGGGTCCATGCTTGTAAAGCTTTTGGTTGAGTCTGAGTTTCGTTCTCAAGCTTTTGATTGGTCAGATTTGAGTTCTCAAGCTTTTGATTGGTCAGATTTGAGCCAGAGGCTCAAATCTGACCAATCAAAAGCTTGAGAACGTACTCGGACTCAACTAAAAGTTTTATAAGCATGGACCTAGTTCACCACTTGCAAACAGAATGGACCAAGATCAGATGGCTCCAATAGGATCTGTCTAATCAAGGTATAAAATAGTTATGATTCTACAGCTTCTTCCTGAACCAAAATATCTTGTGTTTATATGCCATTATCAATTATATTCTTATCAATATTCATGATGTCATTATTTCTTACATGAATATTCAACAAGTAAAGGGTTAATCCTTTTTTTCATGAATATTCACGTTAGAAATAATGATGACATTAATATTAACCCTTTCCTCCATAAATACGTCTTTCTACGCCTCTGTAAAATCACCTGTTGAAACTATTGTGAGAAATAGAGCATTTGCTCCAATAGGAGCAAATGCTGTATTTATCACAATGGTTTCAAACTACAATATTCTGAAATCTTTTCTCTAGTTAATGCTCCTTTTTGGTAGATACATTTAAAGTGGTTGGATCTAAAAATAGCCTATGAGGGAATGGGTTAATTAGAATAATTTTTATTATAGCGCATGGACACATTAATCTTTGAAAACAAAACTGGTTTGCTCCTAGTATCCCTCTGATCTGTGTCTACGCGGTCTGCAAATGTCAACTTTATTGTTCCTCACATTCCCAGGATAAAGTTTGGATGAACAAACTTGTAGACAACAATCACATAGCCTGCACAGCTAATGTTGCAAAGAATATGATGGGTAGTGGAGTGTAATACACTGCAGATAAATGCATGTTGATGCTTTTGATGAATCCATTATCAGCGACATAGTTGAATTCAAGTTGATGAATGTCCTTTCATTCTTGAAGATGATATTGACCACCAAGATGTGATGAATTGGCCATTTGCATATGGTCCTATTGGAATTTGATGAGTGGATGCAGGATTCTAATATATATGATTTTTTCTATTTTTGGAGTCTTTTTTTCCAATAATTGCATGAGAGAGTTAACCCATTCCTTCATGGGCTATTTTTAGACCCAACCTCTTTAAATAAATCTATCAAAAATTAGCATTTACTAGAGAAAAGGAAAATATTAGAATTGTGTAGTTTTGAAACCATTGTGGTAAATAGAGCATTGGCTGCTATGGAGCAAATGCTCTATTTATCACAATGGTTTCAAGAAGTGATTTTTACAGAGGCGTAGAAAGGCATATTTATGGAGAAAAGGGTTAATTTAATTCTTCAATCGACACGGGCGTTGACAATGCTGATATATATATACATGTGAGGTAGTGAAAGAAAGCATTGTAAAACTTGTTATATGTAATTAGTGATGAATAGCCTGTAACAGCAGAACCTGTCTGAAGCAACCATCAAAAGGGGTATAATTATTAGTAAGGCAGGTGGTAGCTTAATGCAGGGCAAAAGTAATGCAGAAAGCTCCTATGGGAGCTTTCTGCATTACTTTTGCCCTGCATTAAGCTACCACCTGCTTTTTAAGACACTTTTGTTCAATAAATGTATGGTCACTTAAGACAGGTTCTACTGTGCCCTAAGTATTCTCACACCCAGTCTCCACTCTTTATCGGTTTGTAAAGCTGAATTTAATCAATTTGTCACCATTAATCTGTAGAGTCAGATCTATATTACTTCATAGGCAAAAACATCAGACCCTGATCAGACGGCTCCTAGAGGAGGCGTCTGATCTAGTTCTCCTGTTTTCACAGCACTGGTGCCTTTGTAGGAAAGTGTTTAATTAGATAGACATAAGATTGAATTATTTGGTAATTCAGGTATGGTGAGATTTTTATACTAATGGGAGATGAGAAGTTAAATGTTTTTGGTATGGTTGTTTGTCCATCTTCAATTGTGGTCAAAACTCTTTATCCCCCGCTGAAGGCATAGGGATATAGTTTTGGTGTTGTCCATATGTCCTAGAGTCATATCTCAGAAATGGCTTGGAGTTTTTCTATGAAACTTTATGTAAGTGTTAATTCCTATAAAGGAATGTTGGCCTGAAAGACTTTTTATGGAAGTGACTCGAGATATCAACTCCATATTTAGTACAAAGCTAAATCTAGATCAGTTACAGCTTATGTTACAATCTCAGCCAGGTTGAATAATTATTTCCAGAGTTATTGCCCTTGAACTTTAATTTTTTTCCTCAAATTTGGGATTTTCCAGACCTTTTTTGGAAGTGGTTGCAGATATTAACTTTATATTTGGCATAAAGCTAACTCTAGATGAATTACAGCTTAATTCCCAATCTCAGTCTGGTTGAATAATTTTTGACAGAGTTACGGCCCTTGAACTTTAATTTTTTGTCAAATTTTCAATTTTCCGGTCTTTCTTTGGAAGTGGTTAGAGATATTAACTTCATATTTGACATAGAGCTAAATCTAGATGAGGTACAGCTTAAGTTTAAATATGGGTCTGGTTGAATAATTTTTGTCAGAGTTATTGTCCTTGAACTTAATGTTTTTCTGAAAAGGTACCTAGCTTTAGAACTTTGGATTTGACAAAAACCTCATGAAAGGGCCTTGTTTCTCTGAATTATTCTTCATTTTTATTACATAAATTAGGTTGGGGCATGTATTGTTTTTAAATCTCTTCATGTTTCTGTATGTACATATGTTCAGATTGATGATAGGTGTTCTGACAAGCAGACAGGTGGGGGGTATTCGTTAGCCTTTGGCTTACAGTTCTAGTTTCTGTAGTTAATGCTCCTTTTCGGTAGATTAATTCAAATAGGTTGGGTCTAAAAATAGACTAGGAGGGAATGAGTTAAGAATGTATTACTGCATGAATGTTCATGAACTTCCATTTTAATAATTACACATTAATTAATTAACTAAGGAATTCTTGACTGGAACGGAAACTTCAGAATCAGATCTTTTTTATTCCATTAATAGAATAGACTGATCAGACAGCTCCTACAGGAGCTGACAGATCTTTGTCTACACTGTTTGCAAAGCGGTCAACAGTTGTGTGCATGAGGGAAAGGTTAAACATTGTACATGTACCATCGGTTTTGTTTAATAGTCAGATTGGCTTGTGGTTAGATAGACTGTCTGACCTCCTGAGGGGATGAGTATGTATGTATAAGCCCTTCCAATTTTGTCTGGAACTTCAGTTTGTGTTAACTTAGGCAGGATTCAATATGATTTGGCACACATTTTAATTTTGAGAAGAAAAAGAAGACTACAATGTACATGTACATGCATTGGAATACAGTAAATTGGTACACAAAGGGGGAGGAGTGAATGGGGGTTAATTCAAACAGGTTTATGTTTTATGATGGTTAAATGATTTGAGAGTATGGTGAAAATGTACTAGTAGGCAGTAAACATACATAATGTACCTATGGGAGTGTGTCATGATACAGTAAAACCTCTCTATAACGGCCACTAAATTGTGTTAATTAAGGGCAGGTGGCTGCTTAAAGCAAGGAGAAAGTAAAATAGAACGCTCCTATAGGAGCGTTCTGTTTTACTTTCACCTTGCTTTAATTAAAGCAGCCACCTGCCTTTAACACAAAATAATTGATGTAATTTGGTGGCCGTTATAGAGAGCTTTTACTGTACATGTTATATGTTCTCTTTAAATGGAGTATGTTTTTGTAAAACAGAATCATGCTTACTGTTTTTTGCGTGTTTTTAGTGTTCTAGATTTCTTAATCTTTTTCTGTTGATGTTTAAACAAAAATAACCCTTTTAACGTTGGACATGTATGCAGTCATTTGCAAGTAGTGTAGACCGATATCAGAGGGATCCTAGAGGAGCCCTCTGATCAGGGTCTGCCCTTGACTCTACAGATCAACAATGACTGGCTGTTACAGTCTGACAATTCAACATTGAAAGGGTTGAATTGCATTTCTGTCATCATTTTCAGAATTAAATAGTTTTTGACACCCATGCGTTGTGTAGTTTGTTAGAATCTTTCCTATCCTTATTATCCAAAGTATTTAGATCTCGCTGCTGTGGTTTGAATCTCAGCCTTGGCATTTGGATTTTTCCTGTGAGGAAGGCTTGCAGCTGGCTTGCAGTAGGTCAATTGCTCTACTCGGGTGATCTTCTGTGCTTGGAACACTGCAATTTGTTCAATACACAGAAAATCCTCTGGGGTCCACAAGTAGTGTCATCTGCTTGAATTCTATAAATATGTTTTTCTTCATTTTTTTTTTCCAAAAATTGTGTCAGAGTGACAAACAGTTTGGATCCTGATGAGGCGTCGAGTTACTCGGCATCTCATCTGCAACAGAACTGTTTGGAAAAGTTATCACAGAGCTTCAGATAAGATGCGTAAAATAAAATATTTTCAAGTATAATGGCTTAATTTCTCCACCAAAGCGACCACTTTTTAGGACTCTAAGGAGTGGTCACGACACATGCTTAATTTTAGTATTTGAGCATGCATCGTTATCTGTATAACTCTGTTATATCACAAAGTTGCCAATAGAGTGCTGAAGGTTAATCCGAAAAGCAAGTGTATTTGCAAGCAATGTAGACTCAGACTCTGGGAGCTTTTTGATCAGGGTCTGCACCGTTTGTCATTCTAAGCCCTCTAGCTAATTTAACCCTTCTCCCTCATATAAACGTGTTTTCACGCACTTGCAGAGTAGACCCAGATCAGACGGCTCCTAGAGGAGCCGTCTGATCAGGGTCTACTCTGTTTGCTTATAGAATTTCAAAGATCTGTGTCTTTACTTTCTAAAATGGCTACAATATTCCACTTTCCATGTTTCATTTTAACTATTTTTTCCATGAATATTCAGTAGGTATTAAAATTCGTAATAAACATAGAACAGGGAAAGGGTTAAGCCTTTTATACTTAATGGACTCTATAGTTAAACACTCTGCAAGTATTATTTGTAAAGAGACTTTATTACATCATTCATGTACAAGAAGATATCAGGTACATCAAAGTCACCTATAATTTAGATAATTTTACCATGCAAGGGCCATATATATACTTTTACTTCATAAACTTTTAAACCTTTACCTCATAGATATATAGGTAAACAGTAATGATGTAAATTTTAATCACCTGAATTTTTATAATAGCGTATTAACCTTTTCCCTGTTCTATACTTGGGCCAAATTTCAATACCTACTGAATATTCATTAACAAAATAGTTTTAAAGAAATATGGAAGGTTGAACATTGTAGACATTTTAGAAAGCAAAGAAATGGATCTTTTAAATTCTCATAGCATACAGAGCAGACCTTGATCAGACGGCTCCTTTAGGAGCCATCTGATCTGTGTTTACGCTGTTTGCAGAAGTGTGAAAACATGTTTATATGAAGGAAAGGGTTAAAAAGACAATTTTTGGCCATGGTAGAAACTGAAGAATCCGATCTATATTATCCTAAAAGCAAACAGAGCAGACCCTGATCAGAGGACTTCTGTTTGCAGAGGTGTTAACCCTTCTCTTGCTGAATTTTAAAATACATTTCTCCTTTACCCATGCCCTGTTGTATAATTACATATATCTTCACTGTGTACAAGTATTTCGCTGTGCAATCACTGCTGTGGAGTGCACTGGTTGCACAATCAATTTGTAAATAGTGCAGACCCTGATGAGACAGCTCCTGCAGGAGCTGTCTCATCTGGGTCTTCACTATTTACAGGTAGGTATATTGATGTGAGTAGCAAGCGAAGGGTTAAGATGATAACAAGTTAACACATTAGCAAACAGAATACAATGTACATGGTAAAGCCAGATCATACAGCTCATATAGGAGCTGTATTATTAGGAGCCATTCAGTTTACTTTATAAATAATAGAGATCTGATTCTGCAATCTCATTTCAAAAAAGTTTCTTTGTCCATTTTAAAAATTCAGTTAATTGATATTCATGAATTCTTATATTGATATTCATGGCGTTAGGCTGGATCTTGCAAACCTTCTGGTATCAGAAGAGACCCAATGTATCTCTGTATATAATCAGGATCTTTATATAGTATTTGACTCGAGATCTATAATACTCATATTGTTTTAATCTACTTTAACCCATTCCCGCATAGGCTATTTGTAGATCCTACCTCTTTGATTAAATCTCCGGAAAAGGAGCATTTACTAGAGAATAGGAAATTTTTAGAATTATGTAGTTTTGAAACCATTGTGATAAATAGAGCATTTGCACCTATGGAGCAAATGCTCTATTTATCACAAAGGTTTCAAAAAGTGACTTTTACAGAGCCGTCAATATGAGGGAATAGGTTAAAAAGGTAATGTAGACCACAAATACTTAAAATGCTGCATGTTAACCAAGTGTTTATAAATAACCAGTGTGTGTATAATGCCATTAATAAAAAGAAATCGTCTATTTGAATATTGGTGGAGTAAAGAATAAAAACAAATATGCTGTTATAGCTGTTCGGTCTAACATATATCATTTAATAACAGACTTCTAAAGAATTTTGGTCATGTGACTTTTTAAATTACTTGTACTCCATTTCCCCATTAATGTTGTGTATCAAATTAAGTATTGTAGCTGAGAACATAGATGTTTGTTTCTGTTTTCAGACAAATTCCAGTATGATGCATGGAAAAACAACCCAGAAGAAATACCTAAAGGTCCTGGATACTATGAGGTAATGGCTTCAGTGTTGACCTGTTAAGTATTCATGTAAGAATTAATGACATCATGAATATTCATTTATAGCTGAATATTTATATTGTAAAAAATTTCAAGAGAAGTTTTTGATTGACAAAAACAGTAGAATCGGATTTATATGATGTTAAGTAAATGGAAGACCCTGATCAGACGGCTCCGATAGGGGCTGTCAGATCTGGGGTTACTTTGTTTGCAAATTGGTGAAAAAGCGTTAATGTAAGACATTATGAAATGAATATTAATGAGATTGATATTTATAATGGCATATTAACAATATAAATATTGGCCATGGCAGATACATGTGAACCAGTAGACCCAGATCACAGAAAATTGTCTTCATAGCAGAAGCTGTAAAATCGGATCTACATTATTTTAAAAGAATACAAAGCAGACCCTGATCAGATTGTTCCTATAGGAACAATCTGATCTGAGTCTTCTCTGCTTGCAAAGGGTTAGGCGTTAAAAGGCATTTTGTGGAGTAAAGATTTAACCCTCTACTCCATAAATACGCCTTTGCAAACAGTAGACCAAGATCAGACGGCTCCTATAGGAGCCATCTGATCCGGTTCTGCTCTGTTTGCTGATTATATGATATAGCTATGATTCTACAGTTTCTGCCATATGGTAAAAAATGTCCTGGGTCATTGTACTATTATAGCAATGAATCTAAATGATATTCATGATGTCATTATTTTTCACATGAATATTCATGGAGTAAATGGTTAACACTTATGACCGATTTATGATGACTTTGCAAACACCTCAGATCCAGATGAGATGTTGAGCAATTCAACATCTAACCAAGATACAAGCTGCTATTTTTTAGATCCAACCACTTTGAATAAATCTACCAAAAAGGAGCATTAACTAGAGAAAAGGAAAAATTTAGAATTTTGTAATCTGAAACCATTGTGATAAACTATTTATCACAACGGTTTAAATAGTTATTTTTACAGAGGCATAGAAAGGCGTATTTATGAAGGAAAGGGTTAAAGAAATCGAGGGAAAATGTTCTGGATTTGTGGGAGATAAATGTTTTGCAGACAAAATTTAGTTCATGTTGAAAAGATTGAAATAGTTTCATCTGCTTAACCCTCTCCCTGTTCTACATTTAATCCAAATTTTATACCTACTGAATATTCATGGACAAAGTAGTTATCATGAAATATGGAAGGTGGAGCATGGTAGCCATTTTGGAAAGTAAAGAAACAGTTCTATCAAATTCCATTAGCAAACAGAGTAGACCCTGATCAGACAGCTCCTCTAGGAGCCGTCTGATCCGGGTCTACTCTGTTGGCAAATGCGTGAAAACACGTTTTGTAAGGAAAAGGGTTAAAATGTGGATTTTCTTCTGTATATTGATGGATGGCAGTTAATCCTTTAATCCATAGATACATATTAACCCTTTCCTCCATGAATATTCATGAAAGAAATGCCATCATGAATATTGATTAGATTAATTTGTTATAATAGCACATGGACACGTGAAGTTTTGGCCATGGCAGATACTCTAGACTCATATCTATATCATAAGCAAACGGAGTAGACCCTGATCTGGGTCTACTCTGTTGGCAAAATGTAGAAAGGCGTATTTATGGAGTAAAGGGTTAATGTATTTGCAAACAGAGTAGATCCAGATCAGATGGCTACTGTGGAGGGTGCTTCATCCGGGAATCAGATCTGTATACTTCCATTATCAAACAGCGGACCTGGGGTCTACTCTGTTTGAAAGTGCGTAAACACAGTTGAACTCGATATCTCGAACTTCATTGAACTATACAAATTTCTTCGAGATAACGGAGGTTCGAGTCATTCGATTTCTAATCTGATCAATTTCTCAAGTTTACAACTTAATACAGGTTGAAAGTAATGTTGAAAGCTCCTGTAGGAGCTTTCAGAAATATTTTTGACCTGCATTAAGCTGTCACATGTGTTTCTAGATAATTGATATGCGTAGTGATACATTTTAGAACAATTCTGTATTGTAAATTTTGGAAGGACCAAAATTTTAGTTTGAGTTATCCCGAAGTTCGAGTTATCCGAGATTGAATTATAGAATTTCAAATGTATGTTTATTTATCAAGTTCAGGGTTAATTATTTTCTGTTATTCATTAGACTATGTAAGTAGCTATATGTATCCGATCTTTACTTCAGCATGACAATAGAAACCGTGATGACATGAATTTCTGGGAAAGGAAGCAGATGTTCTTAGAGACAGGGCGCTACCCGGCTCGAGGTGGATTGAGGGGGCGTGGTTCCCGTGGCAACTTCAGAGGCAGAGTCACTGGTGGGTACAGTAGAGGATTTAGAGGGCGTGGCAACTTCCGTGGAACCACTCAGAATCCATGTATGTATGATTTGTATGTGTAGATCACTTTAAATAACACGTGAGGATATCTGGAATAGAATGTGTTAACCCAAATACTCCAGAGATGCTTTTTTATTCAATTTTACAGTATCACATAATATAACGAGCGCTTGTCTTGGGGTATTAATCACCTTTATAGAAAATTTTAATCTTTCATTAACCCTTCACCTCATGAATATTCATGTAGGAAATAGTGACCTCATGAATATTCATGTAAGAAATAGTGACCTCATGAATATTTTGTAGTTTAACCCTTAGCTTGCTATTTATGTCAATATACCTACCTGTAAATAGTGAAGACCCAGATGCAGGAGCTGTCTCATCAGGGTCTGCACTATTAACAAGTTGATTGTGCAACTCCTATATGAGCCGCCTGATCGGTGTTTGCTCTGTTTGCTTATAATATGCTTCCACAGCAGTGATTGCACAGCGAAATACTTGTACACAGTGAAGATATATGTAATTATACAACAGGGCATGGGTAAAGAAGGAGAAATGTATTTTAAAATTCAGCAAGAGAAGGGTTAATTTTCATAATGGTCTGTGAACACAGAAGGTGTTGGCCATGGCACAAACTGTTTAGTCAGAATATATATCAGGGTCCATGCTTATAAAGGTTTTAGTTGAGTCTGAGTTTTGTTCTCAAGCTTTTGATTGGTCAGATTTGAGTTCTCAAGCTTTTGATTGGTCAGATTTGAGCCAAAGGCTCAAATCTGACCAATCAAAAACTTGAGAACGAACTCAGACTCAACTAAAAGTTTTATAAGCATGGACCCAGGTCATAAGTAAACAGCAGACTCTGATCAGACAGCTTCGATCATGAGCCGTCTGATCTGGGTCTACTCTGTTTGAAAAATCATCACTTTATGGAGTAAAGGGTATATTAGTGTTGGTCATAAATGAAGAAAGTTACTTCACATAGTCTATTTAACCCATTCCCTCATAGGCTATTTTAGACTGATCCTCTTTCAATAAATCTACTGAAAAGGAGCATTAACTAGAAAAAAGGAAATTTTTAGAATTGTGTAGTTTTTAAACCATTGTGATAATTAGAGCATTTGCTCCGATGGAGCAGATGCTCTATTTATCACATTGGTTTCATAAAGTGACTTTTACTGAGGCGCCATTATGAGGGAATGGGTTAAAAAGTGTACTTTAAAACAAGTACATGTACATGTATGTGACGTTTTTCATTAGTTCTGCAATAAACATTTATGAATAAATTGGAAATGATTTATTCTGAATAAGTTCTTGTATAGCTTTACCCTTTACCAATGAATATTCTTGTAAGAAATAATGATATCATGAATATTATTAAGTGAATTATTTGACAAATTTAAATGAAGACATGATTTTTATATTCCTGAAGATAACTTTGGTCGTATTATGGTATGGCGCACGTCTGTCCGTCCGTCCGTCCATCCGTTAGCCACATCTTTGTCCACTCAATAACTTGACAACTATTAGGTGTGCTGTTTTCATACTTAGTAAGAAGGTTGGACATGGCTAGTAGATGACCCGTATAGATTTTGAGGTCAGTCTGCCAAAGGTCAAGGTCACAGTGACCTTCAACTAAAAATCTTGTACATCTTTGTCCACTCAATAACTTGACAACTATTAGGTGTGCTGTCTTCATATTTATTCGGAAGGTTGGTCAAGGCTAGTAGATGGCCCCTATTGATTGTTAGGTCAAAGGTCAAGGTCACAGTGAACTTCAACTCAAAAATCTTGTACATCAGCTTAATAACTTGACAACTATTAGGTGTGCTGTCTTCATATTTAGCAGGAAGGTTTGGCATGGCTAGTAGATGACCCCTATTGATTTTGAGGTCAGTCGGTGAAAGTTCAAGGTCAGCTCAATAACTTGATAACTCTTGGGTGTGCTGTCTTCATACTTAGTTTCGACTTTGGTCATGGCAAGTAGATGATCCAAATGATTTTGATGTCAGTCGATCAAAGGTCAAGGTCACAGTGACCTTCACTCAAAAATATATGTCTGCTCAATAACTTGATAAGTATTGGGGTGTGCTGTCTTCATACTTAGTAGGAAGGTTGGTCATGGCCAGTAGATGACCTCTATCAGTTTCGAGGTCAGTCGGTCAAAGGTCAAGGTCACTTCAGGCGTATAATGCTCCGACACATGGAGCTCATGTTTTATCTTGACAGAAATTAGAATCACATCTATACAGTTCCTAGCAAGCAGAGTAGACCCTGACCAGATGGCTTCTACATGAGCTGTATAATCTGGATCTGCTCTGGTTCCCAGTGCATTAAATACATGTAGTTTTAATTTTAGGTGAAGACTCAAATCTGTGACACAGGTCATTTAATTTTTTTTTAAATTGTATATAGTACAAAAAATCTCAGGTATCACTGAAGACTTAATGGTGTTGTAGTAGATATCAGTACATAGAGACTGTGCCAAAAAAAATGGCCTTAACCCGTTCCTTCATGTAAACCCATTTCACACATTTGCAAACAGAGTAGACCCAGGTCAGACGGCTCCTATATGAGCCATCTGATCAAGGCCTGCTCTATTTGCCAACAGAATTTTATAGATCTGTTTCTTTACCATACAAAACAACTACAATGTTCCACGTTACATATTTCATTATAACTATTTTGTCAACAAATATTTAGTAGGTATTGAAATTTGAAATAAACATAGAACAGGGAAAGGGTTAATCATCGGTCAGTATCTATGGAGCTGGACCTGATCAGGCTACACTGTTACGTGCTTATCCCTTTACTCCTTGAATATTCAATTTAGCCTCTGCTTAATTTTGATACCCCTGCAAACGAAGTTTGAGAGGGGGTATTCTTACCGTATATAGGAGACAGTGTGTTGGTTGGTCTGTCTGTCTGTCTCTCCGTGGCACAATGTCTGTCCATGACACAACCTGGTTTGATTTGCAGCGGAGGTATTTCCATCACCTTTAGTGATAGTTCTAGTTCATACTGTTATGTAAACAAGTGAATAAATTACAAAATCATTCTTGTTACATGAATATTCATGTATAGCTCGGAAAATTTGACCTGAACCCTGGCCCATATGCAGAATACATAATGAGAGATATTACACTGTATAAAAAAAACCTCCACTATCAAATCGTGAAGTTTATTCTCGCTGAAATTATGGGAGAACAATAACCCGTGCAAATGTAAACCATACAATCATGAGTGTGTCCATACATAGTTGCTCACCGGGACACGTGTGGAGGATAAAACCGTACAATGCTAATGACAAAAATAGAAATGTTACAAATTTTGATTTATGCTAATTAAGTAGGTTAGGGTCCAACTCAATTTTTCTGAGCTATAATTACAGATTTTCTGAAACTGGTGATAAAAATGTCTTACAGATATAATAGACAGACGTAGGAAATCTGACTCTGCCAATGACGAGTGGAAACATGACAAGTTTTCAGAGCTTGATGAATCTGGCAGCTCAAAAGAGGATGGACAAGAATGGAAACAGGAACATAGACATGGCAAAGGAGATACTAAAGACAAAGATACAAGTGAAAGAAATGTCAGAAGAAATAGAAAAGGTGAAAAAGATGCTGATGAGATTTTTAATCAGGAAGAGAATATGAAAATCGATGTCAATGTTGAAGTTAATTAGATAAAGTTGGAAGGAATTTGCAAAGATTAAAAGTGGCATGTACACGAGATGGAGGTCTAGAGTGAATTAACTTATAGTATATTATAAGTACTCAGAGGAACATCCCTTTCATAATATGATACAACCAAATTGAAATTCATCTTCTTGTAAATACTTCTTGTTGTGTAAGGTTAATCCATGTGCTATAGGTATTGAGCAATCACTTTAATGCATTTAACCCTTTCCCTCATATAAACGCCTTTTCATGCATTTGCAAACAGAGTAGACCCAGATCAGACCACTTCTATTGGATCAGGGTCTGCTCTGTTTGTTAATGAAATTTGATAGATCTGTTTCTTTAGTTTCTAACATGGCTACAATATTACACTTTCCATATTTCATTCTATTTTTTCCTTGAATATTCAGTAGGTATTGAATATTGGACTAAATATAGAACACAGAAAGGGTAAAGTTGGCTCTTATCCTGTTGTAAAAAATAATGGCTGACCAAATTTGGATCGGGTGCAGTTTCACTACTTCCTGTTTCATCAAGCTTTTGAGGAACTAATGGCTTAGCGTCACGACACAAGCTTTTGAGGAACTAATGGCTTAGCGTCACGACACAAGCTTTTGAGGAACTAATGGTCGAGCATCATGACACAAGCTTTTGAGAGACTGTTGATCAAGTGTCAAACAGTTTGGATCCTGATGAGATACTGAGTTACTCTTGTGTCTCATCTGGACCCAGTCTGTTTGTAAAACTGGTTGGATAATGGTTAAAATGGTTAAATTACTGATTTCTTTTGAAGATATTTTAAATATTTTTTTTTTCATTTTTAAACTAAACTTTTAACTTTTCTCTCTGACATTTGAATTCTGTAAATGATTTAATTTATTGTTGAAGAAATGTTTAAACTTTGAATGTCTAAAACTTGTAATTTTCCTGTGTTCCTTTGATGGCAATGTTTACTGTTATAAAATGAAATACTAGAAATATTGAACACACAATTTCTCAAGACGTTCACAGGAATACGAAAAGTTGTTCAGCTGGAATTGAATCATGAAAAAGGAAAACAAAGGAAATGCCAAGGACAGAATTGTTTATACAAGGTTGATAAGGAATTCAAAGAATGACAGTCTTAACATGACTGTGAGGCAAATAAAATGGACTGAGAACACCCTGACATCGAAAGGTAAAGGAAAGAAATATGAATGTTTATAATGGATTAGCCCTTTCCTCCATGAATATTCATGTAAGAAATAACGATGTCGTGAATATTAATCAAATTAATTTGTTATGATAACACATCTCTGTCAACACGAAATGATTTCATCATGGAATTTGATACAGTACTACTGGGATTTTAATATTTATCTTTGAGGAAGAGAAATTGTCTGAACGCAGAAAAATTGCTGTTAATATTGCTTTTACCCTTTACTCTATTAATATTCATGTCAGAAATGGTGAATGAATATTAAGTGCATTGTAGTTGAAATTTTATAATGGGATGATGAACAAGGGAATTTTTTACCATAACAGAAACTTGAATCGGGTCTTTATTATTTCTGAATAGACCCAGATCAGATAGCTTGCTACTGGAGTCATTTGATCTGGGTCTATTCTGTTTGCTAAGGTGCCAAAAGGTGTCTATGTAGTGAAATTTTAACAGTTGATGAATGTTTCGTTGCTCGTTTGTCAATTTTGAGACATACATGTACTTTAATTAGTGTGAGTAAAGTCATTTGCAGACTTGAAATCTTTAGCTCAAGGTTCTTTAAAGACAGTGAAAAGGCAGGGAGAAAATATGCAGATCCAAGAGTTGATTGATATTCCAGGCAGAGAATCATGATTTGTATATAAAATGTGAAAAGATGACATTTGTGGAAAGAGATGAGTCCTGGGATGCTGTAGATGCAAGAGTAGAAAGATACAAGATAAAACATTATAAAGAAAGATGCAAGAAAAGCTATTATAAAGAGAAAGATACAAAGGATTTAGAGAAAAGTGAAAACTGTTTTAAAGAGAAAGATGTGGGAAATTGAAATAAAACAAGTCAACCATTTCAAAAGGAAAAGATACAAGAAATGTGGATGATACAAGTAAATCACCATGAAGGTAAAGATACAAACCTGGATGAAACAGAAAGAGCATTTAAAGGGTAAACTACTAGACACTTGGAGATGTCAGAAGAAAATCATTTTAAAGGGAAAGATTCAAGAGACTTAGATGATACAAGAAAATCATCATAAAGGTAAAGATACAACGATCAACTTGGATGAAGCGGAAAAGGTGTTAAAAGTTTTAAAGGAAAATGTAAAAGAAACTTAGACGACAGATGAACATTATTTCAAAGGTAAAGGTAGAAGAAATTCTGATGATAACCAAGACAGCAATATAAAGGAAAAGGTAAAGAAGAAAGATGATGCAAGAAATTAAAGAGAAATATGTAAAAGAACGTAGATGATGCAATCAAGTCATGTTAAAGGATGAGAATTGAGAAATCTAGATAATACAATGAGAAAGATACCAAAAGATGAGGCAAGAAACTTCATATAAAGGAAAGATGCAAGTTATTAAAAGATCATGGTAATCATTGTAAAGGGAAAGATGCAAGAAATTTAGAATGAGATGTTAAAGAGAAGGCAAAAGAAATAAAAAGGGGTAGGTACATAGAAATGGTTCAATAGAAAATGTAGTGAAAAGTTAATTGGAAAATGTAGATATTAACCCTTTCTTCCATAGACTATTTTTAGACGCAACAATTTTAATCAATCTACCGAAAAAGGAGCATTTATTAGAGAAAAGAAAGTTTAGAATTGTGTAGTTTTGAAACCATTGTGATAAAAAGAGCATTTGCTCCTTTAGGAGCAAATGCTCTATTTATCACAATGGTTTCATAAAGTGACTTTTACAGAGGCGTAGAAAGGCGTATTTATGGAGGAAAGGGTTAAGTACACACGTCCAAATTAAAATTAAAAATTTATCCATATTTCATGGCGGAGGGGTCCTGTAAAAGAAATATGTCCTGATGGCAACCTTTGACATTGATTTGTATAACAAACGGCGCAGAATCTGATCAGAGGACTCCTTCAGGGGCCCTCTGATCTGGGTCTATACTGTTTGAATATGTTTCCATGTATGAGATCACTTGTGGTTATAGGTTTACTCTTGGAATATTGCCAGTGAGTGTACTGAGAATTGGCACACAGTGTAGACCAAGATCAGAACGCTCCTTGAGATTTCCGATCAGGTTCTGCACTATTTGTCATTCAGTGTCCTGTCGCAGATTAAATCCTTTCCTACTAAATGCACTCTTGTCATTAACCCTTTCCCTCATATAAACGTGTTTTCACGCATTTGCAAACAGAGTAGACCCAGATCAGACGGCTCCTAGAGCCGTCTGATCAGGGTCTACTGTTTGCTAATAAAATTTAATAGATCTGTTACTTTACTTTCTAAAATGTCTACAATGTACCACCTTCCATATTTCTATTAACTATTTTGTTAATGAATATTCAGTAGGTATTGAAATTTGGCCTAAATACAGAACAGGGAACCATTGTTAAACTGTTGGATTATTTCACCTTGAAATTTTGGCATTCAGAGGATTGAATTTACTCTGCTTAAGATTTCTTTGATTTTTATTGGCATCACTAGTAGGCAAAATACTTTAATTTTCACCACAGGGTTTCTCTGTTATTGATTTGTTAAGATTTTACTTGCACTTTTAAATACAAAAAACAACAACAAATAAAACAGAATGCATGGGAAAAGACCTATTCAACTGAAAGGTATTTGAAGCTTATTTATGCTGAATACATATAAACATATAAGAATAATTTGAGAGGACAGTGTCATTTATGCATTTAAACTCTTTATCATCCTCCTTTTGAAGGGGATGGGGTAGATTTGCCTCTCTCAGCCTGTCCATCACATTTATTGATCATATGTAACAGTGATGTCATTTTTACCTTAAATCATGAAACTTTATAAGATGGTTGATCATTATGTGAGCATGTACGTCTCGGGTACGGTTATGATATGCACTGAATAATGCAAGAGTTGTAGCCCATGCCATTCGCAGTGCCGTAGCTACACAGTCAGAGCTCACGAGGGTTATCTGTGTTTTAACCCATTCCCGCATATTGGTGTCTCTGTAAAAATCACTTTTTGAAATCAATGTGATAGCAAATGCTCTATTTATCACAATGGTTTCAAAACTACACAATTTTGCCCCAATTCAATACACTTTTCAGTAGATACTTGTATTTTTAAAATTCAAGGTTGGTTATGGACATATTTCTAGTTATCTTTAGAATTATATCCTCTTGGATAGGTATTTTAACAGGTATTTAAAACTTTCTTTAATCCTTTACTTGATAAACATTCAGGGAAGAATCTGTCTATTACATTAAAATCTGGCTAGTCCGAACACTGACATAGGTATAATTGTAAATCTTTTAACCCATTTCCCTCCTACTGACGCCTTTTGATGCCTCTGTAAATGTCACTCTTTGAAACCATTGTGATAAAATAGAGTAAAGGAGCAAATGCTCTATTTATCACAATGGTTTCCTAACTTCAAATTTCTGAAATTGTCCTTTCTCTTGTAAATGCTCCTTTTCAGTAGGTACATTCAAAGAGATTGGGTTTAAAAATAGCCTAGGAGAGAATGAGTTAAGCAGTTGCCTACTTAAAAACATTCCCATTTCCTCATTACTAAAGTTTGGATTACCCCTTTACTCCATGGATATTCATGTAAAATAATGGCATCATGCATAATTAATTAGATTAAATGTTGAAATAGCACATGGACACAGGCATTTCTGGCCATTGCAGAAACTGTAGAATCACATCTCTACCATATCATAATCAAACAGAGCAGACCCTGATCAGACAGCCCCGTTAGGAGCCGTCTGATCTGGTTTTGTTCAATTTGCAAAGACATAGAAAGGCGTATTTATGGAGTAAAGGGTTATAGAGGTTTAGCTGTATATTAATTTAATTTTGGTATGGAAAATATAAAATAAGAAAACTACCATGACAAAGCACAAAATCATCAGATCTATAACATATGCAAACATAGTAGACCCTGATCAGACCAGTCTTACAGGACCTGTTAGGTCTGGGTCTACTATGTTTGCAAAGGCATAAAAGATGATGTTAACAAGTAAAGGGTTAAACTGATTTTTTATTTTTATTTTATGGATTTTAACTCTTTTACAAATACTCTACACTTTGTTGCACTAGAAATTAGATTGTTCATCTAAATGGAATAAATGTCATTAACTATGATTGTTTCTTTCTTTTGTTTACAAACCATATATATACATGAACAGTAAAACCCCTCTAAACCGGAATTATAGTTGAGATGAATTTAAATAGTTTTAGACAGGTGTCTGCTTAATGCAGGGTGAAAGTCATACGGAAAGCTCATAGAGGAGCTTTATGCATGACTCTCACCCTGCATTAAGCTTCCACCTGTCTCCAAGACCGATATTTGCACTAAATTTAACGTCCGGTTTAGAGGGGTTTTACTGTATTAGTACAGATATTTTGTTTGTACTTTAGGTTTACGTCGTTTTAACAGCACAGTAGAACCTGTCCTAAGCGGCCATTCATTTATTGAACATAAACGTCGTAAAAAGTAGATGGTTGCTTAATGCAGGGCAAAAGTAATACAAATTGCTTTCTGGTATGATTTTTGCACTGCATTAAGCTACCACCTGCCTTTTGGACCCATTATTAGACCTCTTTTAGATGACCGCTTAAGGTAGGTTCTATTGTATGAACAATTAAGTCATACTGTATCGCGACGTCCAGCTAATTACAGGTGGAGGAACACCCCAGATGTTTACCGTACACTGAACAAATTTCATTGTTCCAAGCACATTACGCCATACCAAAGACCACCGATCTACCACAAGCTAGCTGAAAGACTTCCTCACATGAAAAATCCAAATGTCCAGGCCGGGATTCGAACCACTGCGGTGAAGGGCTAAGCGAACACCGACAGATATATATATACTCATATGATCCGGAAATGAAGTTTCTTCTGTAAGTCACTCTGATAATATTCCTGGCCAGATAATCCAATTTTGAGCAATGACATTTATTGTTTTCTCACTGTACAAGTAGTTATATATATATATATATACTTGTACAGTGAGAAAACAATAAATGTCATTGCTCAAAATTGGATTATCTGGCCAGGAATATTATCAGAGTGACTTACAGAAGAAACTTCATTTCCGGATCATATGAGTATTGAAAAGAAAATAAATTCTGCTCAAATTTGGATCTGTAATTTTGACCAATTCCGAATCGATTAAACTTTGAGAAACAATTGACCAAGTTTTCCATCAGCTTGGATCCTGATCAGATGCTTACTCGGCGTCTCTTTAGAACTTATGTAAAGAAGTTTTTTATGAATTATAAATATGCAATAAGATATATATTTGTAAAAGGAAGATAGTTTATAATAAAATATATTTATTTGTGATTTTTAAGTTATAATTCATGTAAACTAGAATTGTTTTTTTATACAAAAACTGATATCCCCCACTCCCAGCCCTTGAACAAAATTTTCCAAAGTCCCGTAACGCTGCTGAAATCATCGAACCGGTAAAGGAATAAACTATACACAACTAGGCATGGCGCTGATCAATCCTATGAAGTTTCATGAAAATCCATTTAAAGGTTTTGGAGAAACCCTGCAGACAAAATTTCCATGTAAAATTTCAAAGTCCCATAACTCTGCAGGAAATGGGAGGCAATAACTCCAATATTATTGAAGCCAGAGTTATGATACTTGTGCATAACACTTCCTTCCATCATGATGTTTCCATACATGTAATGTCATTCCAATAGCATCAGTAGAGCAGGAGTTATTGATTGGAAAAATGTAACAAAGGGCAATTACTCCAAAGTATTGAAGCCAGAGTTATGGCCCTTGTACATGACACTTCCTCGCATCATGCTCTGTCAATGTATGAAGTTTCAATCAAATTGCATTAGCCATGTAAGAGTTATCATCCGGACAAGAAAGTGAATAATTGAACTTGAATTGTGACCTTGACCTTTGACCAACGTGCCTGAATCCTGCTGTCTGCACATCGGCTTGTTAAGGAGAACATTTGTGCCACAGCATTTTGGAATAATTCCAAGGGTTAATACAGATGTGGAGCAGACATGAAAATTAAGGCTACAACATTTGACCTTGAATTGTGACTTGACCTTTGAAGAATGTGCCCGACTCCTGCTGTCTGCACATCGCCTTGTTCTGGAGAACATTTGTGCCACAGCATTTTGAAATCCTTCCAAGGGATATGGAGCAGACACAAAGGGTGTGTCTTAAACATTTGACCTTGAATTGTGGCCTTGACCTTTGACCCACGTGCCTGAATTAAACGCTCTGCAAATCGTCTTGTTGAGTCGAACACTTTTGCCGAAGCATTTTGAGACGCCGATACACACATATAGATCAATACATGAGTACATATTTGGATCTTTGATATACTAAATTCCCAATATATGATGTTTTTTTCTTCATTTATTTCAAGAAATATGAATTATTTATATTCCAGGGCTTAAAATAAGACAGTCAAAATTTACATGTTATGTTATGTGTAACTTTAATTGTTTTAAAGCAGTTTCATATCATATAACTACGAACGTTTTTACACATATATTATTTATATAAGGGGTCCATTTAAGCTTCCGTAGTACGAAGACAGGAGCAGGAGGGAGAAGCTCTAGTCTTCTTCGATTTTCATATTTTATGTAAGTGTTATATATAACTCATGCGCCCGATTGCTTTATATTTTGTCATTAACTTTATTGAATTTTCCTTTTCCTATTTAATAGCATCCTTGCTGAAAAGGAAAACTTATCTCTCGATTATGAGTACGAAATATATCGATATATTAAAGTTAAACGTAATATAAAAATATAACTTTGTGCACGAAAAGAACGGCTAGCCATCGATATGAATTACTTAATACAACTCAACGAACCAAACTTGATAAAAATGAAATGACAAGAAAAAACATCGAAATGAAGGGAAGGAACATTAAAATTAAAATGATACGAGCATAATTAAATGATACGAACAATTTTCTAAACGATGTCTACGGGGAAATACTTGTAAATGCACTAATACTGAAATGTCAATGACAAAATGATAACGCTTATAACAAAATATGAAACGTAACCAAAATATGAAACGTAACTGACGAAACACAGGAAGTTAGAGAACAAAAGTTACGAACACGTGTATGCTACGAACAAAACAATACATCAAATGATATGAACTAAACAATATAATGATACGAACTAAACAATATAATGATACGAACTAAAATTAATCTGATACAAACATTTTACCAATTTTCTAATGTCAATGACAAAAATGATAACGCTTATGACAAACTGTGAAACGTTACTGTTTAAACGGAGAAATCTAGAGAACAAAACTTCAAATGCTACGAATACATGTAATCTCTCATACGAATGTTTTCAAGTGTAAAGCTTGTTTTGTTAACTTTTCCACATATGTTTTCATAATTATTGATATCATCTTTGGAAAGCAACTGTGTGGTCCCGACAATGACCGCTGTTAATGATTGACAGGGTTCAGTCTAATGGCTCAGTATGGCAATATTGAATGTAATCATGTTTCTATTTTCCCGGCAACCGGGCACATCGGACACGATCCCTCGTATTTGTCATAGAACCTCTCTTCTTCATCTAGGTAATTGTGCATCTTTCTCGAGTATATATGAGAATGGCAAAGCACTTGCCACATTCAAGTGGACATGGTTTTGAACAGACTTAAACACCTTGAACCCATCTTGCAACGTGGAACCAATTGTAAATCTTGTTTTATAATCTGTCAAATCTTAAATTTGAAACTGGCATTATTCACTGGCAAATTTATTTAAACATTCAATACCTTGCTGTACTGTAGAAAAGCGGTCAAGTTTTAAAGTATTGGTATTGATAAAACTTAAGCCTGTCAGAGGCACGCGTCTTTTGTATTTAGTAACAGGTCATCATGGAATATAGAAATAACACATGGGGGGAAAAGTAAAAACGACAGTGACATTGAATTTATGTACAGGAGTTTATTGGACTTTATTTACACACAAATTGCATGACAATTACAACCGCTTGTATATAACAATAATATGATATAACTGAAAACGCATGTCTTGGGATAATTATTGAATGTCATCGGTTTTCACCCATCTGTTAAATTTAGCAGGGTAGTAATGGTAAATGATGATGTTTTCAAAAAATGAGTTCATTATATGCCTTATAGCTTGACATTTCGTTTTTTCAACCAATCAAATCACGCTTTTAAATGTATATGGCATAGAATGAACTCGTTTTTGAAAACGGCATCATTTACCATTAAGACTGGGACTTTAAGACTGGCTTAATGCAGGGTAAACATCGTGCAAAAAGCTCCAAGAGGAGGTTTCTGTCTCCAAGACCGATATTTATACTAAATTGAACGATTTTACTGTAGTTCCTTTGTTCAACATGCTGTATCTAGTTTTAGGGTGGCATGTCGATCAGTGTTGGTATTCGGACTGCCCTCTCCATGGTTTTGCAATACTGAATAACTCAATTTGGCATCATGTAGTATGACATACAGTAAAACCTCGATACTATGAACTTTTAGCAATAAAGAATTTATAGGCAGGTTGCTGCTTAATGCAGGGTGAAAATCATACAGAAAGCTCCGAGAGGAGTTTGCTGCGTGACTTTCACCCTGCATTAAGCTGCCATTGTTTAGAGTTCTATATCTAATTGGTATTATTAGACCTATTTGAACCGCTTAAACGGTTACCAGACTGTAAACGTTTATTGTTATATAAATCTAAACGGCACAGTTTAGCCGTATAAACGTGGTAGCCCTATATGCATGCAATATGCTTGGCAATGGAAGAATCGGATCTCTTTCTATTGCTCCATATAAAGGAGATCTTGACCCAACGGCTCGTACATGAGTTACCTGATCTGGGGTTACTCTATCAGATTGAGGAACAACGCATCTTTCTCATGAAGCTAGCTCTGAGTAGTGGCATATCAATATTAAGGTCAATTATATAGGTAAAAGTAACTGTTGGTTTCAACGTGTTTCACGAACACATTTTATTTTCAGCGTGATAACACACGAAACCAGGTTACAATGTACTCGATAACACAAGAGTTGTACATCTCTTGTCATAGAACATACACTCGTGTACACTGTCATACTTAACCGTTTCCTTCATATCAACACATTTTCACGCCTTTGCAAACGGAGTAAAACAATAGGGATGTTTCTGCCTGGTCTGATTTGACTCTGCAAAGGTGCCAACGGTCGTCTATATAAGGGAAAGGGTTTACATTTGTGTAAAAAATGCAATATTGCCATTAACTAAAGATCAAGTGCATGTGAGTACAGGAGAACCCCTCTAATGCGACCATTTAATGAATAAACATGGATGTCTTTATAAGCAGGTGGTTGCTTAATGCAGGACAAAAGTAATGCAGAAAGCTCCTCTAGGAACTTTCAGCATTACTTTTGTCCTGCATTAATTAAGCTACCACCTGCATCTAGCACCCATAATTATACCTCTTTTAGGTGATCGCATTAGCGGGGTTTTACTGTATTTGGTTTCACGAAACGGTATATGCAAATACAATGAAACAGTATTGTTTTATTCTACCTCCGCTAAAGACGTAGAACAAATTCCCCATAGACAAACAGATAATATATCATACTTAGGCAAAATAACATTGCCCGGGTGAACAAGTTAAATTTCACCCTATGTTACTCCAGTGCTTGTTTATTTGATAGCTCAAAGAACATTCATCCATTGGCATAGGTATATTTACTTTGGTCAATTTCTTAAAAGGAATGCGCATTCCCATGTTAACATCGCGTTTCGACTTTAAACAAGATACATGGTAATACAGTAAAACCGCGCTAATGCGACCACCTGAAATAGGTATAATTATAGGTGCTAGATGCAGGTGGTGGCTTAATGCAGGACAAAAGTAATGCAGAAAGCTCCTAGAGCTTTCTGCATTACTTTTGTCCTGCATTAACCCTTTCCCTCATATAAACGTGTTTTCACGCATTTGCAAAAATAGTAGACCCAGATCAGATGGCTCCTAGAGGAGCCATCTGATCAGGGTCTGCTCTGTGAATTTGATAGATCTGTTTCTTTACTTTCTAAAATGGCTACAATGTTCCTCCTTCCATATTTCTTTATAACTATTTCTTCCATGAATATTCATTAGGTATTGAGATTTGTAATAAACATAGAACAGGGAAAGGGTTAAGCAACCACCTGCTTATGAAGACACCCGTGTTTATTCATTCAGTGGTCGCATTAGAGGGGTTCTACTGTACTTTCTCTTATTTTCATATAATTATGGCAACCCAACCTGGTCTTGGAGATGACACACAGATAAACAGTAAAACACTCTAACCTGGACTTCAGGTTAGTATTAAAACCGGCCTTTAAGGAAGACGATAGCTTAACACTGAGTGAAAATGATACAGAAATATACATCTAAAAGGGAACTCTGTATGGCTTTCAACCTGCCATTTACGTATAATTTCCCGAGGCGTCACCGTTGCTCGAATACGTTTTCAAGATGCTTTCAATGGTTCCCGTTGTATGTCTGTTAATTCCGGATGAAATCCTCGTGTACTGCTTCAGAAATGGCAATCTGCTCATTACAATTGTTTTTGATTTCCCTTCACCTTTGAAGAAAACGTCTGGGTCAATTGTCTGCAGGTACCAGTCAGGGAGTTCTTCATCAAAGAGAACAATAAAATCAACATACTTTACGGACTGGAGTAGCATGATCCTCTCAGCGGTGGGATAAATAGGTCTTTTCTCTCCTTTCAGTTCTTTTATAGAGATGTCTGTGTTTAACAAGACTATTAGGACATCTCCTTGTTCTTTTGCTAGCTTTAGAGCTTTCGTGTGAGCGGCATGAAGAAGGTCAAAACAGCCGCAAGTTACAACAATCTTTCTATCTCTTGGCAAAATAGCTGCGAAATTGAGAAACTCTTTCTTAGACGTTATGACGTTACTCGGTAGAACTTCAGTGAGGTTTACAGTCGGACTTGCATGGTTTCTTGACAGAAGCAGCTCGGCACATGAAGTGGCCAAAATCATAGTGCGGCCCAGTGATAATTCACTGGCTGCCCCGAATCCCACTGAAGTTGTTATTGCATCATAGACAGGAGTCATACGGTTCACTTCTATTGCATTTAGAAATAGTTCAGTCTGTACAGTAGGTTTGGCTTGTTCCGATCCGCAGAGCATAATTCCCATCTCGGATAGTACATACAACGCACTCTTGATTGTTAGTGTTCTGTACAGGTCTATGCAGGTGTCAGCGATGTCCTTGCGATCCTCATTGCGCTTTCTAGAATCAGACAACAACGCCTCTCTATCAACTAGCAGAAAGGAAACGCCTTTAAACGTTTCGAAGTCACTCCTCTGCGTTCTCACAATGGTAGTAATGCCAGACATTGTTGCTGTATCAACTATCTCTGCAAGGAGTCTGTGCAAAATACAGCTGCCGCATGTATCGTTGACAATGATCGCAGAATATTTGTCTGTTCTAATCAGTTCTTTGCACTTTCTCAGAAGTTGCTCTTCGACATTCGTAGGATCACGTAACTCAGCTGGTTTAGTCGACTGAAAATTCAGACATCCATTTGTAACATACTTTGTGCATACTTCAACTGAGTACCCTCCCACAGGGAGCAAGTTCTCTGTTCTGAACTTTTCGTTTTTGATACAATTTCTGAGAATTTCGTCAGACGTACCAATGCATGCAATCAAGTCAACATCAATTCCCATGGAGTGTAAGTTCCTGGCGACAGGTGCTACCCCACCTATATTGTAAGTTGTATCATATTCATAGCAAACTGGTATAGGCGCCTCAGCAGCGATTCTGGAAGTCGTGCACTGCTTTACGACTTCTAGTTTTAATTCACCAATAAGTAGAATCCGTCGTGAATAATCCGCCAGTTGTAACAGGCTTGGGTCTGAAATAGACCCCATAGTCTCGTTTCTTGATTCAGTATAGGATTTTGACTCTTCGGTTTCTTTGTCTTTTATCCTAAAGCCTGAAAAAAAGATAATGAAAGTCAGAGAGTTAGCTCAAATTCCTAAAACGAATATAAAACGGTTACAGGGTTAACCAAATAGTTGATGAATAATCCTAGGTCCATGCTTATAAAACGTTTTAGTTGAGTCTGAGTTCGTTCTCAAGTTTTTGATTGGTCAGATTTGAGCCTTTGGCTCAAATCTAACCAATCAAAAGCTTGAGAACTCAAATCTGACCAATCAAAAGCTTGATTGCACTGCTTTACGACTTCTAGCTTTAATTCACCAACAAGTAGAATCCGTCGTGAATAATCCGCCAGTTGTAACAGGCTTGGGTCTGAAATAGACCCCATAGTCTCGCTTCTTGCTTCAGTATAGGAATTTGACTTTTCGGTTTCTTTCTCTTTATTGTAAAGCCTGAAAAAAGATAATCGACACCAGAAAGCTAGCTCATATTCCTAACCCAATCAGAAATCCATTAACAGCTGCAGGATATACCAATTACTTGATGAATATTCATGTCGGAGATAACAACTATTGATTTGCTGAAATTTATAATGCCATAAGAACAAAAGAATTCTAGTCAATAACAGAACCTGTAGACTCATATTTATACTTTTCTGTGTGCAAATAGAGTAGACCCTGATCCGACAACACCTACTAGAGGAGCTAGATTTGCTCTGTTTGCAAATGAGGGATTATCAGGCATACAATTAACTCTTTCACTGCCAATGTCATATCTGTGTACAATTAACTCTTTCACTGCCAATGTCATATCTGTGTACAATTAACTCTTTCACTGCCAATGTCATATATGTGTACAATTAACTCATTCACTTCCAATGCCATATCTGTGTACAATTAACTCTTTCACTGCCAATGTCATATATGTGTACAATTAACTCATTCACTTCCAATGCCATATATGTGTACAATTAACTCTTTCACTGCCAATGTCATATATGTGTACAATTAACTCTTTCACTGCCAATGTCATATATGTGTACAATTAACTCATTCACTTCCAATGCCATATATGTGTACAATTAACTCTTTCACTGCCAATGTCATATATGTGTACAATTAACTCTTTCACTGCCAATGTCATATATGTGTACAATTAACTCATTCACTTCCAATGCCATATCTGTGTACAATTAACTCTTTCACTGCCAATGTCATATATGTGTACAATTAACTCTTTCACTGCCAATGTCATATCTGTGTACAATTAACTCATTCACTTCCAATGCCATATCTGTGTACAATTAACTCTTTCACTGCCAATGTCATATATGTGTACAATTAACTCTTTCACTGCCAATGTCATATATGTGTACAATTAACTCTTTCACTGCCAATGTCATATATGTGTACAATTAACTCTCCACTACCAATGTCATATCTGTGTACAGTTAACTCTCCACTACCAATGTCATATATGTGTACAATTAACTCTCCACTACCAATGTCATATCTGTGTACAGTTAACTCTTTCACTGCCAATGTCATATACGTGTACAATTAACTCTCCACTACCAATGTCATATCTGTGTACAGTTAACTCTTTCACTGCCAATGTCATATACGTGTACAATTAACCCTTTCACTGCCAATGTCATATCTGTGTCTGTGATTACCCATGCAAACAGTTGTGATCCAAATGAGACGCCAATTGACTCTAAACAATTACTGTGACATGTTTTAACCCTTGCCTTCATATAAACGTTCTTTCACGCATTTGCAAACAGAGTAGACCCTTATCAGTATAGGAGCCGTCTGATCAGGGTTTGCTCTGTTTTCAAGTGGAATTTGAAAGATCTGTTTCGTTACTTTTTAAAATGGCTATGTACAATGTTCCGCCTTCCATATTTCATTATAACTATTTTGTCCATGAATATTCAGTGGGTATTGACATTTGGAATGAATATAGAACATGGAAAGCGTTAAACAAAAAATGAAGAAAAGAAAAGATAACTGTAGCACTCGACAACGTTTGCAGACGACACAATTTGGCCGCAGAAGAGGTAATACATGTATGCTATTTTCGGGCATTGACCCTTTCCCTCATATTGACGACTTTTGACGACTCTGTAAAAGTAACTTTGTGAAACCATTGTGATAAATAGAGCATTTGCTCCTATAGGAGCAAATGCTCTATTTACCACAATGGTTTTAAACTACAAAATTCTAAAAGTTTCCTTTTCTCTAGATAATGCTCATTTTCGCTAGATTTATTCAAAGAGGTTGTGTCTAAAATAGCCTATGAGGTAATGGGTTAACAGGGAGACGCGAGGGGTGGTTGCTAGCGTGATCTCATAGGGCGAGGGTAATTACCAACCCGAGAGACTCTGCTGCAGAAATTAACCCTTTCTAAATGCTGCATTTCTAAAATACAATAACCCGTCAGTGTTGTACTGTAGAGTCTATTTAATATGAAATGTAAACAGTTTAGAGAGGGTTCTAACACGTAGGTCAGTGTTTTACTGTAGAGTCTATTTAGTATGCAATGTGAACAGTTTAGAGAGGATTCTAACACGTAGGTCAGTGTTATACTGTAGAGTCTATTTAGTATGAAATGTGAACAGTTTAGAGAGGGTTCTAACACGTAGGTCAGTGTTTTACTGTAGAGTCTATTTAGTATGCAATGTAAACAGTTTAGAGAGGATTCTAACACGTAGGTCAGTGTTATACTGTAGAGTCTATTTAGTATGAAATGTGAACAGTTTAGAGAGGGTTCTAACACGTAGGTCAGTGTTTTACTGTAGAGTCTATTTAGTATGCAATGTAAACAGTTTAGAGAGGATTCTAACACGTAGGTCAGTGTTATACTGTAGAGTCTATTTAGTATGAAATGTGAACAGTTTAGAAAGGGTTCTAACACGTAGGGAAGACCTACTTCAGAGGTATCCTCTTGTCCATAGCCCTCTGATCTGGGTCTACGCTGTTTGCGAACACCGACACAATATTTCTGCATTCAAATGATTAATTCCCGAAAAGGTGTTAACCATTTTCTTCATATAAACGTGTTTTACACATTTGCAAACTTCTATATAGGAACCTTCTGATCAGGGTCTGCTCTGTTCGCTAATGGAATTTGAAAGATCTGTGTTCCAATTTCCATATTTCATTATAACTATGTTGTCCATGAGTATTCATTAGGTACTGAAATAAACATAGAACAGGGGAATTGTTAAGCAAAACTTATTCACAAATGAGCCCTCTGATTGGGTCTACACTGTTTTCTAATACCGGTAAACTCGTTTAATTACTACATACAAATGGTTCATTCCCGAAAACAAGTGTTAACCCTTTCCCTGTTCTATGTTTATTCCAAATTTCAATACCTACTGAATATTCATGAACAAAATAGTTATAATGAATTATGGAAGGTGGAAAATTGCAGCCATCTTAGAAAGTAAAGGCACGAATCTAGCAAATTCCATTAGCAAACTGAGCAGATCCTGATCAGACAGCTCATGTAGGAGCCTCTAATCTGGGTCTACTCTGTTTGCAAATGCGTGAAAACAAGATAATATGAAGGAAAGGGTTAATCTAGAACGAATCTCTTCCGTATAAATGTGCCCTCTGATCTGGATCTACACGACTTGCAAGTTATAGTGTACTTGTTTACCGCATTCAAATAGTTAGAACATGTCCACTACTCCTGTAGACACTAATTAACATCTGTTTTTGCATGAGCACATCTTGATAAATCGTGTAAAATGTATTCCCATTGGCGTGTCAGACGTTGCCAAAGTCAATGCCTGTTAAATTGCATGTCTAAAGTATGATCACAACATAGGCTCGGTGGAGAAATTGTGATTTTGTCCCTATTTGTCTCTGAATTTTATGTTGTTATATACATGTAAAATATTGCAACGATTGATCATTCTAATTTCTTTCCTGTCTCCTAATATAAACAATAGACATACCACAACAAAAAACTCGTTAATCTTAAATAACAGTTATTACCTTTACAAGTGTGTATGTTCCAAACACAATCTGCTAACAAACATATTTTATGTTATCCTGTTTAAATAACATACACCACCAGCCTTTCCCGTCAACCACACGGCGAAGACCAATGAAGCGTCTCTATATATATGAAATTGAACCATGTTTAACATGATCCATCAGTATTTAAAGCTAGATCTGAAAGTCTTAAATTTGCTGTAGGATTTTGAATGTATGGACGCAATAACACGTTTAACAATATGTTCGATATTCACCTGTTCTGTGTTCGATGTTCACCTTTTCGGGAAGACATACACACTGGCGGCGAATTGTAGTGAAAATCTGCAAACGGTTTAGATCCTGACCAAAACAGATTAAATCGGCGTTTCATCAGGATCCAAACTGTTTCACTCTGATTGTTTATTTATAAAGAAAACAGGAAGTGCAATTAAGTTTGAGAATTGTAGCAGACGACAATTTTTGCAGACGAAAATTAGTAAGCATGCGAAGAGTCAAATAGAATGTTATGGTATATGGTTGTTAGCTGAACCCTGCATGTGTAAAACACACCTGACATATTAACCCTTCGCTTGCTATTCACGTCAATATACCTACCTGTAAATAGTGAAGGCCCAGATGAGACAGCTCCTGCAGGAGCTGTCTCATCAGGGTCTGCACTATTTACAAGTTGATTGCGCAACCTGTGCACTCCACAGCAGTGATTGCACAGCGAAATACTTGTACACAGTGAATATATATATAATTATACAACAGGGCATGAGTAAAGAAGGAGAAATGGATTTTAAATTTCAGCAAGAGATGTGTTAAGATGAATGTGAAGAATGTTTACATAGTGTACAGTAGACTATCTCTATAACAGCAAACATACAGTAAAAAATAGATACTACGAAATTTTAGTAATGAAGAGTTTATGTAATTGTATGTATGTGGCTGCTTAATGCAGGATGAACGTCATGCAGAAAGCTAATAGAGGGGCTTTCTGCATGACTTTCACCCTGCATTAAGCTGTCACTTGTGTTAAAGATAAATAATCGTACGTATTTTGAGTGTTCGAATAATCGGACGTATTTTGAGTGTTCGAATAATCGAGTTTTACTGTATTCCATACAGAGAAATTGCATCAGCATAAATTCTGTACTGTATAAATCTGGTGAATATCTATATGCGAACTATTAACTATGAATATTAATAAGATAATTTTGTATAATAGAATTTGAACACATGCTATTTTTGCAGAGGCAGACACTGTAGAATTCGATTTATAGTATTTCATAAAACGGGACTGACCCTGATCAGACAACTTCTACAGGTACCGTCTGATCTTGGTTTACTTGGTTTCTTGGTTTCTAAGGCATTAACCCGTTCCCTCATATTGACGACTCTGTCAAAGTCACTTTGTAAAACCATTGTGATAAATAGAGCATTTGCCCCTACAGGAGCAAATGCTCTATTTATCACAATGGTTTCAAACTACAATATTCTAAAATTTTCCTTTTCTCTAGTTAATGCTCCTTTTCCGTATATTTATTCAAAGAGGTTGTATCTAAAATAGCCTATGAGGTAATGGGTTGAAGGCGTATTTATAAAGTAAAATGTTAATTTTGCCACTTCACTGAAGAATGATAAAGTAGAACCCATCTAAACCGGAATTCTAGTAGCGAAGAATTTACATGCGTTTAAGCAGGTGACAGCTTAATGCAGGGTGAAAGTCATGCAGAAAAATCCTACAGAAGCGTTCGACACGGCTTTCATCCTGCATTAAGCTGCCAGCGGCCTCCAAGACCGATGTTTATACTAAACTGAACGTTCGATTTAAAGGGGTTTCACTGTATTCCAAAACATACATCCACCCACTCAGTTAGGTTTCTATTGACTAATCGCTATAGAAAGGCGTTACTATATACCGTCAGTAAAACTATGTGACAGAAACGCCCTTTAACGCCTTTACGAAACATGATTTTATGAACACATCTTGTTTTTAGCATGCCAAGAGTTAACTAACAGGAATGCCTTTTCACGCATTGGCAAACAGAGCAGACCCAAATATGATCAGGATCTGCTCTGTGTAATTATGGCCTGATATAGACCTGGGTCCATGGTTATAAAACCTTTTAGTTGAGTTCGTTCTCAAGCTTTTGATTGGTCAGTTTTGAATTCTCAAGCTTTTGATTGGTCAGATTTGAGCCAAAGGCTCAAATCTGACCAATCAAAAACTTGAGAACGAACTCGGACCAATCAAAAACTTGAGAACGAACTCGGACTTAACTAAAAGTTTTATAAGCATGAACCCTGATTCTACAATTTCGGTCGTTAATACAAAATTCTGTTCTCGTGTGCCAATTTAAAATCTTGACTTATAAATATTCATGATGATTTTATTCTTACATAAATATTCATCCAATAACGGGTATACACAGCATGTAGAAAATATGTCTACTCAACTTCTACAACGTTTTCTTACTGCACATTTGATCGAATCGCATGCTACATGGATCATAACGAGACACCGATTTAACTCTTTCGCTGCCAAATTTTGTCGTCTGCTAACTTTGTCACCTGTTTTTTATGCCCCCATCAGCGGGCATATAGTAATCGCATTGTCCGTCCTTCCGTCCGTCTGTCCTTCCATCCGTCCGTCCCAACTTCGTGTCCCTTCCCTAACTCTAACTAAAATTGATTTGTCTCGTGCACAGAAGAACATCCAAGTAGAACCACCGACATACTGCAAGCCAGCTGGAAGGCTTCCTCACATGAAAAATCCAAATACCCACTGAGATTCTAACCCACAGTGGTGAGGGGCTAAGCGATTGTCAGTCGAAGACCATAATCATTTCGCCACGGAGGCCCCTTAAAATGGTTAAGGGACTTTCTGATCAGAACATGCTCTGTTTTTATTGGCATGTTGTCTGCTATTCTTGAATTTCTCAATTTTATTTCATGGTTCTAGTTGGTTCTGGTCTCCAGCTAATTAAAATGGAAGACAATACATAGTGTATATACATTGTAAATTTGTAATATACAGTAAAAAAACAAAAGATCACATGAACGGATATTATAATGTTTTATAATATTATTCATTAAATCATTTCTTGTCGTAGTTCATTTGCATAATGGACAAACAAATAATATTCAGCAATGTCTGTAATCTCGTGTTTATGACACCAAATTGGCAACTTCATGAATATGTTTGATAAAGTATATTACTTTTAGTGAAGATATTTACATCTTGAATTATATAGTCTGAGGCATTTTAGAACAAAATGGATCTCATCACATTAGCGCCCGTGTGGCGGCCGTAAAAGTCTCCCTTTACTTCATCTCAGTGGTGTTATATTTTCTGGTACTTCGGAATCACCAGTTCCAGTGTTTTTAGTTTTAGTACCGCTTAAGCCGATGCTAGGGGGCATGAGTAGCGTTGCATATTTAATTGCTATTCATGAACAGACTCAATAAAACCGAACAATGTTCTCCTTTCACATTGCTACATTCTCCCACTTTCAGATGTTTTACTTCAAGATTGCACATTTTGCTAAAAGGATCAGCTCTTTGTACTTTAAGGCAGCGGCCTCTTTCTATTTCTAACGCATGTAATCAGGCCTAAAGTGAGTAAAACATCTTTATCTAGGCACATTTACATAATCAAGATACTCTTCATGTTTAGTCCCCATTTCGAAGCTGTATTAAACTTTAAACTCGAGCCTTTTCTCTCAGTTTGAACATATTAGTTTAGAGTCGAAGTGCCAAGGCATATCATGATAGTTTTTGACATACATATATCTATGACTGGATATCTTAGTTAGCTATAGCAAGTAATTCAGACATCTCTTAGCGGTTTCAAAATGCATATGCTACCTGTCACAGTCACCGAGAACGGCAGCTGTGTAAGTTCTAGTGCTTGTACATATGTTTTATATGCAGACATAATTATGTACTATTTCTGTTTGAAATTAATACGTTTTGAAAGTATGAGATCCTTCGAAAGTCAACGCAGCAGTGCGCTACACTAACAAGAGGAAATTGCAGACTCTGTTTTATTGGTTCCATTGGTGTCTTTACAGTTGAACTTCGATATCTCGAACTTAAATGGACGGTACAAATTACTTCTAGATAACAGAGATAAGAGTCATCCTATTTCTAATCTGAACAGTTTCTTAAGTTCCCAGCTTAATTCAGGTTGAGAGTAATTCTGAAACACCATGTAGGAGCCTTCAGCATTACTCTCGACCTGTATTAAGCTGTCACGCGTGTTTCTAGATAATGATGTGCAGTATGATACATATTAGAACAATTCTATATTGTAAATTTGGGAAGGACTTACTTTTACTTCGGGATAAACTGATGTTCGAGTTATCCGAGCTCCAGATATCGAATTTCAACTGTATTTAGACGTATCAAGTAACATTCAAACATCTGAATAGCATGACTGTGTTTATCTTTGTATGAGGGATATCAATAAGAGGTTCAGTATGTAAAACATATAATTACATATTTATCTAATTGCGGAAGAATACGCTTATTTCTCAAAAACAAATTTGCAGTCTGATTTGATAACTCTAATGTAGTGTAATATAGACTATTTCAGACATCTGCTATGCCAGACACATGGTGACCCTTTATGACCCATGCAAACAGTTTGGATTCGGATCAGGCCCAACAAAATCGTTGGGCCTAATCTGAGATCCAACTTATTATCACCCAGGATTAACCTCTGTGCAAACATCAGAAAGAAAATTAATATATTTGAAAGGTTGAACAGACGACACAATTACTTTGCATGAAAATTGTTGAATGACTCAATGACCAGGGGAGTAAATGTATAGTCATCTGAGCGGTCCTTCGGAATGAAAGTAGACTATTACTAGGTACTTTTTAAAAAAAACTTCCTGGGAAGCATTCATTATTCTAAAACCATTGGCCAAAAACTTCGGATCTCATGAAGCCAAAAGTTATCTTGACTTGAAACGTATTGCAACGTATATTCAAAGTACAAAAATGAGTCATGCAGGAAACACCACATACAGAACAAATAGTCGCCCGAACAGCAACACAAGGAAACAGCAAATGTACATAACTATAAAAAACAACAAGAGACGCACAAAGACAAAACAAACACACAATAGGGGGAAGATGGAAGCACCGCCTTGGAACGGTCAGTGACAAAAGTCACTGGGGGGGGGGGGGGTTAAACCGGTTTATGGGCGCCTAACCTCACACTTATTCCATCCCCACCCTAAAAGACAAACAGTGTAAATAAACGTATCCCCTCTCCGACTAAACTACAACAACCGCGACGGCAAATACAGTGGTAAAGTGCATGTATAACGAAAACATTTAAGTGAACAAACTGTATCCACCTATCGCTAGTGTACTCAATGATTGAGCTGCAAACAGAGTAACTGTAGAAAAGTAATAAAGGGTACGACAAAAACGAAATGGTACAGATATCCGACGTTCTCCTTCCGTTTCTGGATTTAAGAGGTCGCCTTCATAGAGTACTAAACCTTTTTTGTCGGCGTACATGCAAGGTTGTAAAAGGGTTGACAACCAAACATGCAGTATGTTGTAGTACTACAGGATCATATCCCTTTTTAATGAATTTTTTAACATATTTGATGAACAAAGTAAGAAAATGGGTATGTCCAATAATTTTACGAAGTTTGTAAATCACATCACCATAAAATTCAGGATGTGAAACACCGTGTCGCAGAAGCTCCTTGAGATTAGATTGGTACTTGCCAATAAGCGAGAGATTTCGATAGTAAAATTTAGAAAAAGTTTTTCTTAGTTTATGGTATCTATATCCTTGCTTAAGCAGTTTTTCAGTTAAAATGAGATTTCGACTGTTAAAATCGTCAATAGATGAACAAGCTCTAGCAAAACGAATAAGTTGAGATATATAAACCCCGTAAGATGGAGCACGGGGAACATCCCCGTCAAGATGAGGAAAATTAACAATATTAAAATCAAAATCATCTCTTTTGTCATATATTTTAGAAGAAATCATTCCATTATCAATTTTAAGGTCGAGATCAAGAAACGCTGCATAATTGTCGGACGGGTTAGCTTTATTCAATTTGAGTTCTTTAGGATAAATTGTAGGAATCAGAGCATCAAAGAAAGGGTTATCTAAGTTAAAAATATCATCCAAATATCGACAAGTTTCATTGAAGGCTTTTATAACATCTTCTTGTGATTGAGGATTCAAACGCAACATAAACTCTCTCTCATAGCAGTACAAAAACAAATCTGCGACAAGTGGTGCACAATTCGTACCCATGAGAATACCAATTACCTGACGGTATATAGCATTCCCATAACGTACAAATATGTTATCCAAAAGAAAGGTTAGTGATTCGCAAACTTCTGAGCAAGTCCAATTGGTGTAATATTTCATTTGCTCGTCAGTAAAGAAAGCTTTTTCAGCATTACATGCCAAGAATGATGTTTTTTCCCGGGCAAATACTTTCTGGATTAAGTTAGTAAGCTTATCCTTAATTAAAATATGAGGAAGAGTTGTGTACAGAGTAGAAAAATCGTAAGTGCTTACAGTGGATGCAAGATACCCTTTGTTCTTAAGTTTGTTTAAGACTTCTGAAGAGTTCTTAATAGACCAGAAGAGATTTATTCCAGAATTTTCATAAGTCTTATCACAGTATAACCTTACATGTTCCTTTACCTTCGTTAAACAAGAAGTCAAAAGTATAGACAATTTAGTAGTTGTACATGAACTAGAATTTGCAATGAAACGCGCTTTATATGTTTTTTTATGTAGTTTTGGTAACCAATACATTGTAGGAAGTTTATGTTGTGTAATTTTAATATCGGTTCCAAGTTGTTCACACTTTTTGACATGGTCTGAAACGATGGTCTTTTCGTCAGTAGTAACTGAAATGTATGACTTGGTATTAATAATTTCCTGCTTCAAGACATCGATATAATGTAATCGTCAAATAATAATCACATTATTCGATGCCTCATCAGCAGGAACAAAAACGTATTTTGAATGGAAATCCTGTAAACCCTTTTTAAGATGTCTAAAAGAAATTCTAGGTTTAGGTGGAAGAAGGTGTTTATTAGAGCTATAAAAGGAAATGCGTTTATCAATAATATCAAAAATTAGTTTTTTCCAACTAGAAAGAGCATTAGACTCAACATGTTCTCTTCGACACCATTTAATACTAAAATTTTGTAAAGCCTCCGCAATCTGAACTCGACAAGAGTTAAAATCTATCATGGATGGTATTCTATATTTGGGACCTTTATTCAAAAGAGATCGTAAACGTTTATCTTTAATTATCTCAAAATTACCAGTAATCACATGACCAGCCGGAGAATAGCAACATTTTGAGATGGCGCAATCTCAATTATCAGGAATATTTTCATTAATATTAAGGTCGGCCACAATTTTATTATAGTTGAAAATTATATTTCTGATGGGTTTGTTATATTTGTAGCAGATGATAGGTGGTTCTGTATTTTTAAAGTATTTAGGAATAGTGTCAATTACATTTTTGTCTCTAAAAATACTTTGGAGGTCAATAAAATCAATACCTTTATTAATAAAAGGAATTTTCAAGAAGAATCTTTGGTGTTCAGATAATAAATTAGCTTGAAACATCATGCCTACAATCTACTTGACATTGTTCATTTGGTAGGTAAATTCAACATGAGTAATACCTTCTGCTAACACTACTAATTTATTTAACTTACATCTTATAGTTTAGACTATCACTGTCGCCTTCTTTGGAGATTATACTGGACTCGGGGATTTTCTACTTTTCCCGTCTAATCATATCATTGATTGGGGCACTAAAATAGCTTAAAGGGAGCCAGACACACACGCGCGACAAATGATAGAGGCCATCCAGATCAGAACCGGGACAAGGGGGCTTATATACTCTCGCACATATGGGACCCGGATTTCGTCTGTACATGCTGTGACGGAAGTAGCCGATAGTTAGCTGAGTCCATTAGAATCTTTGAAGAAAGCGAGACAACAGTAATCGTCGAAACTGTAATATATAAGTAAATAAATAGTAGAAGTGTTAAAAGAACGTGTTTCTCATGTCTACAATTTACATTCTGAATAAACCTTCTACATTCCAGCTTGTAATGTTTCAAGAGTATGGTAGTTAATTTGAACCTCGTGCACGCTATACTCTTGTCTGTCTTGGTTGGCTTCTATCAACTGTGTGCTCATGTAACTCGGAGGGAAAAATGCTAGGGACATCCTCCGGCAAATCACTTGACCTACTAACTTCTGTTGTGTCTTATCACTAACCTAACTTTCTCTTACATACAGTTTTCCACTGTGACAGTATCTCTGCTAACATTGACTTCAGTTGTTTCAGATTTTTTCGCTGGTTTCTAGTCAAGTTATCACCAATTCTAATTCCGCGCTCTCTAAGTTTATCTTGACCGTGGTACATTTTACATTTCGAATCATATTGTCTAAATTTCACAACAGCCATGTTCATATCGTTTGACTAACTGAAACATACGACATGCTTTATTTCCTTTCCAATCCACTCATGTTTAGGAACTACAATTTTCAAGACATCTCTAATCACAACTTTTGTTTTGTGCCCAATGGTTCTAATGGGTCGATATCTAATAAGAAAAGTCACATGTTTGATTCGTCAGTTTCATGTTATATGAATTCCAAATTATCAAGTTTATCATTCAGGTACGTTTTCAGTTAGTTCATATAAATTCTCCTATGTCGTTACCGATGTTTTCAATAGATTCATGCATAACACATTGGTTTTTCCAACTGTTTAATATTATGTTTAATGGAATGGTGTTCATTTTAATTGTGTCTACAACTCTACATCGTATTTGACCTCAGCAACATCAGTTTTCAAGGAGCGGATTTTGAACATCTTATCATCCGTTGTTTTGACAGCTTTGAATTAAATCGCCTTTGAACCGGGTTTATTTCAACATAGGGTGCAAGCAACATGATATGCTGCTGGGTCAAGTAAAATACCGCTACTGCATCCAATCCACCTACGACAAGATATGTGACAACTAAGGAAATGAAGCTGAGAGCTTCACAATGAGTTTACCGCACTCGCTCTCAACCATCTGCTTCAAATATCAACCATCTGCTTCCAATATCCAAACAAGCTGTGCGCTTGCTGTTGTATGCTTGTCTCACATGCAAAATACCTCCAGTACTCAAGTACATTTCTTTGGACCCTGATGAGACGCCGAGTCATGTGATGTCTGGTCTAGATGCAACATGATATTGGTGAAAAGGAATGAAAAGTGTATAAGCCGGTGCTAGGGGGCGTGAGCATTGTTGCACATTCAATTACTGCTCATGAACAGACTCAATAAAACCGAGTCTGCAATTTTCTCTTTTTGTGTTGCAATTTTTGCTTTCGGGGGATCACCACCCTTCAGAATTTATATATGCGTTTCCTTTGAAACTGCATTGTTAGACACATACGGCCTATTATTAATCTAACCAATGAAATAATTGGACAGAATAAATCTAAGTTCGATGGTTAGTTTTGAAATGACTTACTTGACAAGTTGTTAAGTCTGTATAGTACTGAGATATTGCTAGGACACAGCTATACCAAGGCCAGTCAGCACTCAGATGTATCGGGATAAAAACCCAGCTTGAAATGTTGAATAATGTTATATAATACATGCATATACAGTAAAACCCCTTCTAATATCAATTAGTACCAATGTCGATCCTTAGGACAGGTGGCAGCTAAATCCAGGGTGAATATCATGAATATCTGCCTGCCTTTTACCCTGCATTAAGCACTTTTCGATTGTTTCCCATGTAATTTACGTAGAATTCGCCGACGTGTTGTTGTTGTCCGAATATGTTTTTAAAATGCTTCCAATGGTTCCCGTTGTATTTCTGTTCATTCCCGGTGAAATTGTTGTGTACTGCTTTAAAAATGGGAACCGATTCATTATATACTCCACAGTGTACCCGTCGCCTTTGAAGAAAACGTCTGCGTCAAGTGTCTGCAAATACCAGGAAGGGCACGTTTCATCAAAGAGAACAATAAAGTCAACATACTTTACAGACTGGAGTAGCATGATCCTCTCAGCTGTTGGATAAATAGGTCGTTTCTCTCCTTTCAATTCTTTAATAGAGATGTCGGTGTTTAGCAAGACTATTAGGACATCTCCTTGTTCTTTTGCTAGCTTTAGCGTTTTCGTGTGATTGACATGAAGAAGATCAAAACAGCCGCAAGTTACAACAATCTTTCTATCTCTTGGCAAAAGAGCCGAGAAATTGAGAAACTCTTTCTTAGACGTTATGACGTTACTCGGTAGAACTTCAGTGAGGTTTACAGTCGGACTTACATGGTTTCCTGACAGAAACAGCTCGGCACATGAAGTGGCCAAAACTGTAGTGCGACCCAGTGATAATTCACAGACTGCCCCGAATGCCACTGAAGCTGTTATTGCATAATTTACATCAGTCACACGGCTCATTCCTATGGCATTTGGAAATAGTTGAGTCTGGACGGTACGTTTAGCCTGTTCATTCCCGCAGTACATAATTCCTATCTCGGACAGTACATACAACGCAGTCTTGATTGTTAGTGTTCGGTACAGGTCTATGCAGATGTCAGTGATGTCCTTGCAATCCTTATTGCGCTTTCTAGAATCAGACAACAACGCCTCTCTATCAACCAGCAGAAAGGAAACGCCTTTAAACCTTTCGAAGTCACTCCTCTGCGTTCTCACAATGGTAGTAATGCCAGATATGGATGATGTGTCAAGTATTTCTGCATAAAAGCTGTGTGAAATGAAACCGTCGCATGTATCGTTGATAATGATCGCAGAATATTTGCCTGTTCTAATCAATTCTTTGAACTTTCTCAGAAGTTGCTCTTCGACATTTGTAGAATCATGTAGGTCAGCTGGTTTGATCGACTGAAAATTCAGACAACCATTTGTAACATACTTTGTGCATACTTCAACTGAGCACCCTCCTACAGAGAGCAAGTTTTCTGTTCTGAACTTTTCGTTTGTGATACAATTTCTGAGGGTTTCGTCAGACGTACCAATGCATGCAATCAAGTCAACATCAATTCCCATGGAGTGTAAGTTCCTGGCGACAGGTGCTGCCCCACCTACATTGTAAGTAGTATCATATTCATAGCAGACTGGTATGGGCGCCTCAGCAGCAATTCTGGAAGTCGTGCACTGCTTTACGACTTCTAGTTTTAATTCACCAATAAGTAGAATCCGTCGTGAATAATCCGCCAGTTGTAACAGGCTTGGATCTGAAATAGACCCCATCGTCTCGTTTCTTGATTCAGTATAGGACTTTGACTCTTCGGTTTCTTTGTCTTTTATCCTAAAGCCTGAAAAAAGATAATGCAAGTCAGAGAGTTAGCTCAAATTCCTAATGAAAAACTAGTAAAGTCAAGCAGGAAAAGCCACACACAAAACGCCACCATCACCAAAACACCTACAGAAAGCATAGTAATTTATACTCATACACACACATACAGTAGAAAGTCACATACAAGACGCAATCACTACCAACACATCAATAGACAGCATGTCACACACACACACAACCAAACACACGCAAACACACGAGAAGAACACAGAAAACACCAACAAATACACGAGCACCAGAGACAAACATGAACAAAACACAAGCACAAAGACACAAGACAAACAAAAGTAAGGGTGACGAAGAGAGAACGGCATTGGCATGGTCAGTAGCAAACTCACCACTGGGGGTTTAAACCGGTTTACGGACGTCCTAACCTCACACTTATCTCAAAGTCACCCTACCTAAACAAACATTGTAAATAAAGGTATCCCCGCCGGACTTCCCCACAACATAGAAGACAGTAATAAACCGAATATAAAACGGTTACAGGGTTAACCAAATAGTTGATGAATAATCATAACGGAAATAATGACTTCATGAGTGTTGAATTATTCGAGTTCTTTAATGCAACAAGAACAAGAGAATTCTTCCAAGTGTAACCGGACTGGATACAGAGTTTTCACAGACAGCTCTGCATTCAGCCGGTTTAACCCAGGTTCTACTTTACGTCAAACCATTTGTAACATAGAGGGAAAACATGCAATACAGAGACTAGATTTTCAGTTTAGAACTTTAATCTTTAGAAATTAATGCCAGTTAAATTAGCAATCTGAACCATAAATACTAAACATACTATAACAGAGAGAGAGAGAGAAAGAATAGGAACAGCAAGGAGAATAGTAAGAGTTGAGGAAAGGTGGCCAGCTGGAGAAGAGATAGGTAAAATATACCTTTGTGTCTCTTACCAAACTGAGCACAGAACACAGAAAACAGGCAGTTTATATAGGGGAGAGAACAATAAAGAACCAGACTTGCACAAAGCAAGCATGCAAATACAGTGAGTTACACTGTATAGCAGGCAAACCATGTGCAATAGGGAATTTACCAGAGTTAAAGCTATTAAAATGACAAAGAGAGACAAGACTGACCGAAGCATACAAATACCTGGCAAATACATGTATAGAAAGCAAGCAGATCATGCAGGTACTTGTAACAGTACAGTCATTTCTGCCACACAAGAATAAAAACTGTAGAACCACATCTACATTATTCTGTGAGCAAATAGAGTAGGACATAATCAGACATCACAAACAGAAGCTATATATGCTCAGGAATTATCAGGTACCAGATTAAGTGTTTAACTCTTTCGCTACTAATGTCGCATCTGATATTACTTATTCAAACAGTTTGGATCCAGATGAGACGCTGGAAGAATTGATATGATGGGGTTGTTTCGGGCATGAACATATCAGTTCATAGGGCAAATGTAATGACCTTACCAAGGGAATCTGCAGATATTAACCCATTGTCTAATAGGCTATATTTAAGCCAAACAGTAGTCAAGGCTCGGAGTATAGACCAAGGTTTTGAGTAAATTTTCAGAATCAATTCGTGACCCTGCGTGACCCCAGCGTAGGAATACGGGCAGATCTGGACACGAGCGTTATACATAGAGAAAGTGTCGATGAATTACTAACTAAACACATGGATATACTTGAAGTAAATGACTGGCACCAGTGGCTATTCCATTGGTACAGAAAACATAGATCACGAAACAGACGACGATAAATACTGAATAGAAAACAGCTATAAAATTCAGGGTTGGACTCATCTCTCCCCAATAAAAACAACAGTGGGAGATTATTAAAATAGCCATTTAAACACCTGAAGCGACTATTAGCCTGTTGTTGAGGAAGAACCCTCGATAACCTTTGCAATTCAGCCTGGATACAGATGAGACGTCGATGCGGACTTTAACTAAACGGGTGGTTATAACATTACGTCAAAGACAAAGGGTAACCAATGGAAATATTCGTGTTTTTTGCCAACGTGGTTAAATAAGTTCAACTGTTAAGTTTTGTATATTCGGGCTATTTTACTCGGAAAATTCAGTATTGAAAAAACTACCCTTATGCTGCGAATGATGGTCAAGCAGGCATTTGTTAACAGTATGGGTCCAGATTAGACAATGAGTAAATAATTGTTTCATAAGGGTAACGTCTAGTCGGTTTAGAAACATAAGTGGAATATGATAGCTTTAAAGCATGCAGTGGACGTAAATTTAACAAACAATCATTCACTACATGATGGTCAGTGGTATTTGTTATTAAAGCCTTCAATGAAACTTGTCGATATTTGGATGATATTTTTAACTTAGATAACCCTTTCTTTGATGCTCTGATTCCTACAATTTATCCTAAAGAACTCAAATTGAATAAAGCTAACCCGTCCGACAATTATGCAGCGTTTCTTGATCTCGACCTCAAAATTGATAATGGAATGATTTCTTCTAAAATATATGACAAAAGGGATGATTTTGATTTTAATATTGTTAATTTTCCTCATCTTGACGGGGATGTTCCCGGTGCTCCATCTTACGGGGTTTATATATCTCAACTTATTCGTTTTGCTAGAGCTTGTTCATCTATTGACGATTTTAACAGTCGAAATCTCATTTTAACTGGAAAACTGCTTAAGCAAGGATATAGATACCATAAACTAAGAAAAACTTTTTCTAAATTTTACTATCGAAATCTCTCGCTTATTGGCAAGTACCAATCTAATCTCAAGGAGCTTCTGCGACACGGTGTTTCACATCCTGAATTTAATGGTGATGTGATTTAAAAACTTCGTAAAATTATTGGACATACCCATTTTCTTACTTTGTTCATCAAATATGTTAAAAAATTCATTAAAAAGGGATATGATTCAGTAGTACTACAATATACTGCATGTTTGGTTGTCAACCCTTTTACAGTTGGCAATCACGCTGGCCTCTTTGCATGTACGCCGACAAGAACGGTTTAGTACTCTATGAAGGCGACCTCTTAAATCCAGAAATGGAAGGAGAACGTCGAATATCTGTACTATTTCGGTTTTGTCGTACCCTTTATTACTTTTCTACAGTTACTCTGTTTGCAGCTCAATCATTGAGTACACTAGCGATAGGTGGATACAGTTTGTTCACTTAAATGTTTTCGTTATACATGCACTTTACCACTGTATTTGCCATCGCGGTTGTTGTAGATTAGTCGGAGAGGGGGTACGTTTATTTACACTGTCTTTTAGGGTGGGGATGGAATAAGTGAGAGGTTGGGCGCCCATAAACCGGTTTAACCCCCCAGTGACATTTGTCACTGACCGTTCCAAGGCGGTGCTTCCATCTTCCCCCTATTGTGTGTTTGTTTTGTCTTTGTGCGTCTCTTGTTGTTTTTATAGTTATGTACATTTGCTGTTTCCTTGTGTTGCTGTTCGGGCGACTGTTTGTTCTGTATGTGGTGTTTCCTGCATGACTCATTTTTGTACTTTCATGAACGGGGAACTTTGAAAAATGACCCCAGATTTCTAATAAAGTATTATGCGACTACCGCTGATAGCTAAATATCGGTGTATAATCTAAAACGCGCCTTAATAATAAAACGCGCCTTAAACGGATTTTATGTAACTTCGGAAGCCAGTACATATGTTTATGTTGTTTTATGTTAGAAGGTGGAAATAGATGGTAATTAGATTTGTAAAAAGCAATACGCTCATCAATAATCTCAAAACTACGTTGTTGTTTTCAATTCGAAAGGGCATTTACACCAGCATGTTCTCGTCGACACGATTTGATGCAGAATTCTTGAATAGCTTCGGCAATATGAGTACAAGTGTCAAAATCAATAAGGGAATGTAATCTATATTTGGATCCTTTAGTAATGTTCCTATTAGGAATGTTATTTTTAACTACAATAACATTGTATCTGGCTTACATATTGATGTCAATACCTCTACTTCTTCAGATTGTAGCATTTCAAGCTTTTGCTATAAACCAGTTGGTCATGTCATTACTGGTAATTTTGATATCATTAAAGATAAACGTCTCAGGACCCTCCTAACTGAAGGACCTAAATATAGATTACCATCCCTTATTGATTTTGATGCTTTTTCGAACTCATATTGCGGGGGATATTCAAGAATTCTGCATCAAACCGTGTGGACGAGAACATGCTGATGTTAATGCCCTTTCGGATCGGAAGAAATATATTTTTGATATAATTGATCCGCGCATTGCTTTCTTTTACAAATCAAATTGCCAGCATTTACCACCTCGACCTATAGTTACATTGTGCTATTTGAAGAAAAACATTTCAAATTTTCATTCAAATTATGTTCTTGCTCCTGCTGACAAGGCATCAAATAATGTGTTAATTATTTGAATATTGTATTATGTTCATGTTTTAAAGGAGCTAACTGGTTCTCAAACTTATATTACAGTTCAAACACCTGAAAAAAGATATAGTCTCGGAATATGTTAAAATGTGCAATACTTTTAAGTCTGGTCCTAACATAAAACAGCATAAACTTATCATCTATTGACGATTTTAACAGTCGAAATCTCATTTTAACTGAAAAACTGCTTAAGCAATGATATAGATACCATAAACTAAGAAAACCTTTCTCTAAAGTTTACTATCGAAATCTCTCACTTATTGGGCAAGTACCAATGTAATCTCAAGGCGCTTCTGCGACACGGCATTTCACATCCTGAATTTTATGGTGATGTGATTTAAAAACTTCGTAAAATTATTGGACATACCCATTTTCTTACTTTGTTCATCATATATGTTATAAAAAATCATTAAAAAGGGATATGATCCTATAGTACTACAACATACTGCATGTTTGGTTGTCAACCCTTTTGCAGTTGGCAATCACGCTGGCCTCTTTGCATGTACGCCGGTAAGAAAGGTTTAGTACTCTATGAAGGCGACCTCTTAAATCCAGAAACGGAAGGAGAACGTCGGATATCTGTACTATTTCGTTTTTGTCGTACCCTTTATTACTTTTCTACAGTTACTCTGTTTGCAGCTAAATCATTGAGTACACTAGCGATAGGTGGATACAGTTTGTTCACTTATATGTTTTCGTTCTACATGCACTTTACCACTGTATTTGCCATCGCGGTTGTTGTATATTAGTCGGAGAGGGGATACGTTTATTTACACTGTCTTTTAGGGTGGGACGGAATAAGTGTGAGGTTGGGCGCCCAAAAACCGGTTTAACCCCCCAGTGACTTTTGTCACTGACCGTTCCAAGGCGGTACGTCCATCTTGCCCTATTGTATGTTTGTTTTATCTTTGTGCGTCTCTTGATGTTTTTATATTATGTACATTTGCTGTTTCCTTCTGTTGCTGTTCGGGCGGCTGTTTGTTCTGTATGTGGTGTTTCCTGCATGACTCATTTTTGTACATTTCTACTATGTACTGCATTCCGAAACTACATAAACACCCTTATAAGGCGCGTTTTATTGGCAACTCTAGTTGTTTAACTAGTATTAAAATATCTAAATTTTTGACAACCTGTCTTACTACGATCAAAGAACATGTAAAACGTTATTGTGATAAAACATGAAAATTCTAGTATTAATGTTTAGTCCTTTAAAAATTCAAATGATGTTTTAACTAAACTTAAAAATGAACAGTATAACATTTCTTCACCGAACTCTAATGATTTCTCTACACTCTATACTACTCTACTTCACCGTCTTATAAAGGATAAACTGAATAAATTAATAGAAAAAACCTTTGCCAGAGAAAATACAATGTTCCTTACTTGTAATGTTCAACGTTCATTCTTTTTGAATTCAGAAGTTGAACACTAAACAATGTGGACTTGCCTTGGTGTTTGTAGATCTCTAACATTTCTTTTAGATTATATATTTGTGCATTATAGGGATACCATATATCGTCAGGTTGTTGGTATACTCATGGGAACAAATTGTGCCCCTCTTGTTGCAGACTTATTTTTGTTTTGCTATGAAAAGGATTGTATGCTAAGCTTAAAACCTGATACACAGGCCGATATTTTAATGCTTTTAATAAAACTTCGAGGTATTTAGATGTTATTTTGAATGTGGATAATCATTATTTTGAAACTATGGTTTCTTCAATTTAAAAGAAATTACTTTAAACAAAGTGACTCAATCTGACATTTTGGCTTCCTAGTCAGATTGGAATATTTCCATCACAAATGATAAAGTTTCGTCCAAAATAAACGATAAAAGGGAATATTTCTATTTCAAATTGTTAATTGTCCTTTTCTATATGGAGATGTGCCCCGTTCTACATGCTATGGGGTTTATATTTCACAACTTACCCGGTTTGCTCGAGCCTGTTCTTTGCTAGAATATTTTAGCAGTTGCAATTTAGTTAGAACTGATAAACTTCTTAAGCAAGGTTTCAGATATTACAAACTTCGGAAAACGTTTTCTAGATTTTATTTTCGAAATTAGTAAATATAATTGCAATCTACGGACGTTACTGCAACAAGGCATTTCTCATCCAGATTTTTATGGTGGTGTTATCTACAAACTAAGGAAAATTCAGGGTCATATCCATTTTTATGATTTGTTTATAAATCGCATTAAAACTTTTAAGAAGAAAGGTTATGGCCCAATTATGTTTGGGTTTGGTTATTGGCTCCTTTACAGTCGGTAGCTACGCGTCCCTCTTTGCTTGCGTGATGACAGGCCGAGGGTAGTACTCTATGATGGTTTACTTTTAAACTCAGAAACGGGATGAACTTAGCAGACTCATGTACTACCTTTTCCCTGTCGTGCCATTAACGGATTCCCTGCAGTTGATCTGACTTCAGCAAAGTCATTGAGTACATATTTGACGGATTTTAAGGTGTTATGCCATAATTTACATATTGTCATCTGTTTACCGTCTTCTATGCTGTGGGAAAGTCCGGTGGGAGATACCTTTATTTACACTATTTGTTAAGCTAGGGTGCCTTTGAGATAAGTGTGAGGATAGGACGTCCGCAAACCGGTTTAAACCCCAGTGGTGATTTTGCCACTGACAGTTCCGAGGCGGTACTCTCTTTGTCACCCTTACTTTTTGTTTAACATGATTGTGTCTTTGTACTTGTGTTTTTGTTCATGTTTGGAATGTTTGTCTCTAGTTAAATTTTTCTGTATTCATCTCGTGTATGTGCGTGTGTTTGGGTGTGTAGTTGTGGGTGCGACATGCTATCTATCGATGTCTTGGTGGCGGTTGCGTCTTGTATGAGCCTTGTCTGCTTGACTTTACTTTATTACATTTTCATTTAAAGTAATATTAATAACCGCTCGTTTAGCCCGAATTGACATCTCATCTGGATCCAGGCTGATTGCAAAGGTAATCGCGGATTCTTCCTCAACAGGTTAATAGTCGCTTCAAATGGTTTAACCCTTTCACCACCAATGTCGCTAAAGTGAACCACCACAAATAGTGCAGTCCCAGATCAGACGCCGCCTTTTCAAAGGCATCAGGGACTTCACTTTTTGTCTCAAAATTTATTTCTATATCTGTGATTTATTCCTTTTAAATTTGCATTTATTTATCTCATTTTATACTACCGAGTGGCTTAATAAAATTGATTCGCCGAAAGGGTTAATAGCTACCGGTATTTGACATATATCCCACTGTCGTTTTTATTGGGGAGAGATGCGCTCAACAGTGAATGTTTTATGGTTGTTCCCTTCATGCTCTATTCAGCATATATTGTCGTCTGCGTCGTGATCTATGTTTTCCGTACTCATAGAATAGTCATTGGTGCCGGTTATATACTTAAGATATATCCATGTATTCAATCAGTAAATCATCGACATTTTCTCTATGTATAACGCTCATGTCCAAACCTGCCCTCTCTGGTGTATTCCTACGCTGGGGTCATGCCCGACTGATTCTGAAAATTTACTCAAAAATCTGGTCTATACCCCCAGCTTTGACTACTCCCAACGGCTTTGTGAAGAAATCTATCGAAAAGCAGCAGTTATAAGAGAACAAGAAACTTTTAGAATTGTGTAGTTTTGAAAACCTTGTGATAAATAGAGGAGTTCCTTCTTTGGAGCAAATGCGCTATTTACATGTATCACAGTGGTTTCAGAAAGTGACTTTTACAGAGACGTCAAAAGGCGTCAATATGAGGAATTGGATGAACCGTTTCAATGCTGAATATTTAAACCCATCAATGCTTTATTATAGGGTCAATCATTCAGTGTGAACTTTTAAAAGCCAAAAAGAGGATTCAGAACAACAATGTTGACTCATTTCAGGGAGATCCTCTTCTCCAGAGACCTCTGGTCTGTATTTACAATGTTTGCAAATGCCAGTATACTCGTTTCTGCATTCGAAAGATTAATTCCTGAAAGAAAACCTGTTAAGCAGGAATTAACTTTTAATTACCGTACGGAAATAAGACTAAATTCATTTAGTAAACGACAGCGTTGACTGACGATGTACATGTTGATGACGTAAAGTCATGACTGATGTGTGACAAAGTGTTTGTTTACATAAGGCCCGAGACTCTTTCAATGCTGATTATTCAAAATGTAAGAGTATGTCACTTTTTAACCCTTTCCCCTCATACAAACGTGTTTTCACACATTTGCAAACAGAGTTGACACAGATCAGACGGCTCCTATTGGAGCCGTCTGTTCAGGGTCTGCTCTGCTAATAGAAATTGATAGATCTGTATGAATATTCAGTATGTATCGACATTTGAAATAAACATAGAACAGGGAAATGGTTAAATGTATAAAGTATTTTATTCAGTATGAAAAGGTATAATTTGTGAGATGATGTTGAACGACAAACAGTACAGACCGTGATCAGAGGACTCTAGGATCCCACTGATCTGGGTCTACACTGTCAGAGGACCCTAGGATCCCACTGATCAGGGTCTACACTGTCAGAGGACCCTAGGATCCCACTGATCTGGGTCTACACTGTCAGATGACCCTAGGATCCCACTGATCTGGGTCTACACTGTCAGAGGACCCTAGGATCCCACTGATCTGGGTCTACACTGTTTTCATATGGCAGTAGCCTAGTTTGCCGCATTCAATGGGTTCAAACATGTCAACAACTACAGTAGACAATAGTACATGTGTTTTTGCAAGAACACATCTCGGTGACTCGTGTTAAATGTTAATGCTAAAAATAATGCTTATGTGTATGATCAAATACATGAATATTGATAATGCTAAAGGATAATAACAAGATACGGCTGAGTAAAGAAATGACGATATTAATATTTCTGTACGTCCGTATATATGCCTCTGAACTATATAAAATATTGCATCGTTTGGTCGGTTTAATTTCTTTCCTATCCCACTATAAATAATAGACGTACCATCAAAAAATCGTTTATCTCCACCCTTGACTCCAAAAATGCTCCTTTCTATGCAAATAGAGTAGATCCTATAGGAGCCGTCTGATCAGGGTCTGCTCTGTTTGCTAATGGAATAATAAAGATCTGATTCTATAGTTTCTACTTTGGCAAGATTTGCATGTGCTAATATGACATTTCAAACATTAAACTAATTGATAGTCATTATTTCTTACATGAATATTCATGGAGTAAAGCGTTAGATAATATTCACAAGCTATTACCTTTACTTGACGTATATTTCAAGCACCAATCGGCCAACTCTACGCCTTTCTACGCCTTTGCATACAGAGTAGACCCAGATCAGACGGCTCCTATAGGAGCCGTCTGATCAGGGTCTGCTCTGTTTCCTAATGGAATAATAAAGATCTTATTCTATAGTTTCTTCTTAGGCAAACCTTGCAATATGACATTTCAAAAATTAAACTACTTAATAGTCATGGTATCATATTTCTTACATGAATATTCATGGAGGTTAAATAATACTTACCAGTTATTACCTTTACTTGACGTATATTCCAAGCACTAACAAATATGTTTTATATTTTAAACAGACACCAGGCGTGCGAGTCAACCACATAGTAAGACATGTGAAGACGTCTTCATGTGAAGCAAATGCATCTAAACCACTGAAGCGTCTCTGTGAAACGGATAAAAAACGAATCGAACAATGTTTAACCCTTTAAATGTTAAAGCTCCTAGGTGGACTGATCCATCAGTATTTAAAGATAGATATGAATGGCTTGAATTTGCTTTAGGAATTTGCATGTATGGACCCAAATACTTGTCAAAACAATGTTAGATACTCTCCTATTCGGGAGAAAATAGTTGAAAACAACCAAACACGTGAACTCTTTGCACCCTAGCGGTGAATTAGTTTTACTTATGCAAACAGTTTGGATCCAGATGAAATGCCAATTAAATCGGCCTCTCATTAGGATTCACACTGTTTGAAACTGGGTGTATGTTGGTTTAAAAAACAGGAAGAAAAAAAATAATTTTGAGGATTTTAGCAGCCGACAGTTTGTACAGACGGCAATTACTTAGCATGCAAAGAGTTAAATAAAATACTATGGTATGCGATTTTATTGCATACCTCTACATGTGTGCAACATGCGTGCAGACCTATTAACCCTTTGTTCGCTAGGAACAAAACCGTGAGTTCTGATGCAAACAGTTTGAATCCAGGTGATATACCACACGATGCGGCGTTTCATTAGAACCCAAACTGTTTGTCACTGTGACCATATTTTTGCGCAGAAATGAGAGAAATCTTATTTAAGAAATTGAAGCAGACGACAACTGTTGCAGACGGAAATTTTCTTTAGCGCGCAAAGAGTTAAGATAGATTTGAATATATCTGACTGACACAGTGTACAGTAGAACGTATCGTAAATTAGTGAAACTACCTCTGCATAACTGGTGTCCTGCATGATCCATTTACCCCATAAATACGCCTTTCTATGCCTTTGAAAACAGAGTAGACCCATAGTACATACCCTGATCAGAGGACCCTAGGATCACACTAGCTCCTGTAGGAGCCGTCTGATCAGTGTCTGTTATGTTTTCTGATCACATAATATAGATATAATTGTACAGATTATGTCATGGTCAACAGCTGCCATGTTCATGCGCTTTTATAGCCATTAATCTAATCAAGATTCATGATGTCATTATTTTTACATGCATATTCATGGAGTAAAGGGTTAGCCAGGTAAATATTCATGTTTGACTATGAATGTTAATCAGATGAATGTTTATATCCACATTTGAACTCAGGATATTTGGGCAACGTCAAGGGCCATCTGATCTTGGTCTAACTTATTTGCAAATGCATCAAAAGGCCTACGGTACAACCTGTTTAAACGGTCATTCTTTTCTTGAACATAAGAGTGTTAAATGCAGGTAGTTGCCTAATGCAGGGCAAAAAGAGCTTTCTGCATTAGTTTTGACCTGCATTTAGCCGTACAGAGCCATAATTAGACATATTTTTTATGGCCGCTTAAGACGGGTTCTACTGTATATACATGTATTACGTAAAGTGTAAGATGATATGCCAATATAAAAATTTGATATATATATCAATATAGAATAGTCACGGTGTCAGTATTTCTTATATCCATCAGGTAAATGGTTAGCCCATATCACGTGGTAGAAAATGTCCTGAAACTCTGACATGCTGCAACGCTTTCTTACTTCCGATTGGCTCAAGTTCCTGGAAAATTATTGACCAAACCGCAATCGGTACGGATCCTGCTGAGACAAAGCCATTTCTATTTTTAGATGATGACGTCAGATCCAGTAAATCATCCAAAATGGCGCCCCTGTAGTACTCTTGACCGTAAACGGTGTGGATTCTGGTGAGACACAGCCATTTCTGTTTTTAGATGATGACGTGACTTCCGGCGAATCCTACAAAGTGGCGCCCCTGTAGTAGGCTACTATGATGGAATACTGCAGTATGGATCCTGATGAGACACCGTTTTACCCGGCATCTCAGCTGGATTAAAGATGTTTGCAAATGACAACTTGATCACGCTTTAGACCACATTGGTAGATGTTTAAGGCTATTGTTGGATATGCACTCTTTCCATTTACTCCATAAATACGTCTTTGGACGTTTTTTGCAAATAGAGCAGGCCGAGATCAGATGGGTTCCGTATGAATTGTCTCACCAGGATCTTTTCTGTTTGCATATGGGATAATATAGATCTGATTTTACAGGTTCTGTCGTGGCCCAATATTTCTATGTACACATGACATTGTAAAAACATTTAATTAATAGTCCTGACCTCATTGTTTCTCATATAAATGTTTATGAATTAAAGTGTTAAATGTTGCATACACACATGTGTAACTCTTTACTCCATGTATGTTAATGTAGTAAACAATGATATCATGAATTTCAATTAAAGATTATTTTTAGGAGAAAAAAAAAGAAAATTCCTTAGTTTCTTAAATATTTCTTAATCTCGATAAAATCGATACAAGTTAAATTTAAGTTTCTCTGTGAAAAATTGAAAATAAATATTTTTATAATGTGATATATGTTTATAATGAAATATTGAAATAATCGTTGAATAAATATTTTATTCACTAATTTTGCTATAAACATAAAGATTCTCCTCAATTTTTCCTTAAGGTTAAATGTTCCTAAAAAGCTTTATGAATATGGGCCCGGATTTCTCATGTACTCGTGTTTGGTTTTATGCGTTATACATTTTGTTTCTTTTTTCCCCCATATTTTCAGTATTATGTACAGTAAAACATCTCTTGATAAATAAAATAAGTGTGTCTAAAAGCAGATGGCTGCTTAACCCTTATCTTGCTGAATAAATGTTATGTGAACAAAAACTCTGTTACTCGACGTCTCATCTGGATCCAAGCTGTTTGAAAATGAAAGTCAGGTCGCGCTTAGCATGATAATGGTTAACCCTTTCCCTCATATAAACGTGTTTTCACGCATCTGCAAACAGAGTAGACCCAGATCAGACGGCTCCTATAGGAGCCGTCTGATCAGGGTCTACTCTGTTTGCTAATGGAATTTAATAGATCTGTTTCTATACTTTCTAAAATGACTACAATGTTCCACCTTCCATATTTCATTGTAACTATTTTGTCATGAATATTCAGTAGGTATTGAAATTTTGTAATAAACATAGAACAGGGAAAGGGTTAATGAATAAACAAAAGTAAAGCAGAAATATCCAGTTGTCCTGCATAAAGCAGCCACGTGTCATGTTGTTACAGTAAATTATCATTTTCAGCACTGAGTAAATTTTGTCTGCAACATTTGTCAACTGCTAAACTTCTAAGAGTACATTATTCTTCCATTTCTTTACATAAACAGCGTCGGAGTGTCAAACAGTATGGATATTGAGGAGATGCCAAATTACTCGATGTCTCATCTGGATCCTAACTGTTTGCAAATATTGCATTCTGATCCAAAGTGTTGAAATGTTTAGCGGTTTCCCTCATAGAAACAGTGTAAACCAATATCAGACAGCTCCTTGCGTATGTACAGTAAAATCCCTCTAAACTGGACGCTCTTGGAGGCAGGTGCCTGCTTTAAAATGCAGGGTGAAAGTGATGCAAAAAGCTCTTATAGGAGCTTTCTTCATGACTTTCACCATGCATTAAGCAGCCACCTGCCTAAAAGTATCTAAAATTTTGATCGAATAAAATTTAATCAACTTTGACTACTTCCGATCAAGTTTGTTGGTTTTAAAAACAAAACAAAAAAAAACCTATTGATCAAGCGTCAAGCAGCTTGGACACAGATCAGTTGTCGATTTACGACTCGTACTTTGAAGGCAAACACAGCAGACCTTAACCTGACGATCCCTACAGGAGATGTCTGATCTTGGACAACTCTCTCTTTGCAAATGCGTCTCTATAGAGTAAAAGGTTATCACTCGTTGACAGCTGTATTGGCACGCTCTTTCTCAGAAACCTTTTTGTGAAACCTGCTGTAGAAATGTTTAGCTATCACTGGCAATACTGACTGCCCGTCTGTCTGTCAAGCTTTGTGTGGCGTGCTTTTTTGTCACACTCCTGCAAGCAGGTGACACATATGTTCCTTCGTCTTTGGTTTCTCTTCCATCCATCTCCTCTTCCTTTGCCTTTCTCCATTCGTTACCACCCCGCTCTCTCCGTTCCTCCATCTGTTTATCTGACTCACTCTCTCCCATTCATCACATAAAACTGTCTCTTCTCTCTCTTTCTTCCACATCTCCTCTCCTCTCCTTTCTCTCTCTCTCTCTCTGAATGCATTGACACACTGCTCTCTCTCTCTCTCTCTCTCTCTCTCTCTCTGAATGCATTGACACACTGTCATCCATGCAATTGCATAGTTTGTTGTTTTCTGTCTATTGTGTTGTTGTTTATTTTGTATATGGCAAACCTTGAGCAATGTAACACATGCATACGTATTCAAATGCACATTCTGAAGTTATACATTTGATATCCTCAAGTATTTGAAAAGACACATTCGGCCAAAAAAAGTGGAACAATTTGATCAGCGCCATTAATTCATTCAGCTTTACAAACTGACTGACAGGGTAAATAGCCCGAGTCTGAGTCTGAGATCATTCTCAAGCATCTGCTTGGTAAGATTCTGAGCAAGCTCAGAATCTGACCAAGCAGATGCTTGAGACTGATCTCAGACTCAAGCAAACATGTCTCCGAGTATTTAGGATAGCTATGGTAAATATGAGAACAAAGACTTTTCACACTTACAATACTTTATTTGAAGAAAAAATGACAAATTCATGTAGAAGAGAAAATACAACATTAATAGCATTATATTATGTAAAAAATATTCGACCATTCTCAAACCACCACCACCACCACCACCATCATCATCATCATCATCATCATCATCGTCATCATCATCACTACCACCACCATCACCACTATCACATCCACCACCATCATAAACACCACCATCATCACTAGTATGATTTTCTAACATTTGACACTATGCTCCATATATATGTCTTTTAACGATTTTGCAAACAGAGCAGACCTAGATCTGAATGCTGGTACACGAGATCAGGGTCCATGCTTATAAAGCTTTTAGTTGAGTCTGAGTTTCGATCTCAGGCTTTTGATTGGTCAGATTTGAGTTCTCAAGCTTTTGATTGGTCAGATTTGAGCCAAAGGCTCAAATCTGACCAATCAAAAGCTTGAGAACGATCTCAGACTCAACTAAAAGCTTTATAAGCATGGACCCAGGATCTGCTCTGTTTGCTTATATAGTAATATAAAACTCATTCTACAGTTTCTGCAATGATCAAGACTTCCTGCGTTCATTTGCCATTATAATAAGTCAGCAAATTAATATTAATAAAGTTATTCTTTATAACATGGATATTCATGGAGTAAGGTGCCAGGGCACTGGTCCAGTGGCTGATTTAACATTTACTCGATGGAATGATGACGTCATTAATATTACCTTGATGAACTTTTAAAGTTGGTATATTTCAATATGAACTGTTTGCTACAGCAGTAACTGTGTAATCAGATCTGTATTATACCATAAGCAAACAGAGCAGATCCTGATCAGACAGATCCTATATCAGCTGTCTGATCTGGGTCTACTGTGTTTCCATAATTGACTTTATGGAGAAATGGATGAATTACCTTTCCGTGCAGTATAGTGAACAAGGTATTGGTGTTGTGATGGTGTACTCAGTACAGTATAGTGAACATTGCATTGGTGTTGTGATGGTGTACCCAGTACAGTATAGTGAACATTGTATCGGTGTTGTGATGGTGTACTCAGTACAGTATAGTGAACATTGTATTGGTGTTGTGATGGTGTACTCAGTACAGTATAGTGAACATTGTATCGGTGTTGTGATGGTGTACTCAGTACAGTATAGTGAACATTGTATTGGTGTTGTGATGGTGTACTCAGTACAGTATAGTGAACATTGTATCGGTGTTGTGATGGTGTACTCAGTACAGTATGGTGAACATTGTATCGGTGTTGTGATGGTGTACTCAATACAGTATGGTGAACATTGTATCGGTGTTGTGATGGTGTACTCAATACAGTATGGTGAACATTGTATCGGTGTTGTGATGGTGTACTCAATACAGTATAGTGAACATTGTATCGGTGTTGTGATGGTGTATCCAGTACAGTATAGTGAACATTGTATTGGTGCTGTGATGGTGTACTCAATACAGTATAGTGAACATTGTATTGGTGTTGTGATGGTGTACTCAATACAGTATAGTGAACATTGTATCGGTGTTGTGATGGTGTACCCAGTACAGTATAGTGAACATTGTATTGGTGTTGTGATGGTGTACTCAATACAGTATAGTGAACATTGTATCGGTGTTGTGATGGTGTACCCAGTACAGTATAGTGAACATTGTATCGGTGCTGTGATGGTGTACTCAATACAGTATAGTGAACATTGTATCGGTGTTGTGATGTTGTACTCAATACAGTATGGTGAACATTGTATCGGTGTTGTGATGGTGTACTCAATACAGTATAGTGAACATTGTATCGGTGTTGTGATGGTGTACCCAGTACAGTATAGTGAACATTGTATCGGTGTTGTGATGGTGTACCCAATACAGTATAGTAAACATTGTATTGGTGTTGTGATGGTGTACTCAATACAGTACGGTGAACATTGTATTGGTGTTGTAATGGTGTTGATCTGTTTGCAAAGGTATGAAAAGATGTTCCTATGAAGTAAAGGGTTACCAAGCAACAATATATACAGCCGGATAAGAGTATAAATACTAATACAAAACACATTAATCAGGTCCATGTAAGATTCGTAAATTAAAATAAAATCAAGAATAAAAACGCCTTTATTTCTATGTTGTGACCTATGTTGTGACAACTCTTTAGAATCCTCTTTTCTGGTCACAACATAGGGTTTGGTGTAGAAATAAGGGGTCAGTGCAAGATGGTACCCACGTCAAATTTTTTAAAAGTGGAGAAAGTAACATTTTTGTGAAATTTTGGGTTAAGTGTGACACAATTTTAAGAATTTCAACGATTGACGATTTACCATTTATATGTGAAACTACTGAAAGTTTGGGAATGTTAAAGTGTTAATAAACGATTAGGGGTCAGTGCAAGATAGTACCCAAGTCCATTTTTTGAAAAGTGGAGAAAATCGCATTTTTGTGAAATTTTGGGTTAAGTGTGACAAAATTTTAAAAAATTCAACGATTGACGATTTACCATTTATATGAGAAACTACTAAAATTGTGGGAATGTTAAAGTGTTAATAAACGATTAATTGTAAAAATACTGGTTTTTTTTATGAATTATGTTTAGGCAAAATGGGACCTAAGTCCAATTATATTTAGGCAAAAATTGTATTTTCTTTTCTTTTCATACATTTGTTGAGGTTAATTCTTCAATTTTGCAACATAATATTAATTTCTATAACTGAAATCCATAAATTCAGTAATAAATACTAACCGAAATATCTAAAACACTCAAAATTCAGGCAGTTAGTTTTAGTATGTCCAATGTGTTTCATGTATTTACGTGCATATGCAACAAAGGTCCTGAATCCATTTTGGAGATAGCACCTTTGTAATATTCTTGTGAACACCATTTTTCCTGTTTAAACGTAAATATCACACATTTTCGGAACGTTATCATGAGGAGAAAGTTAAATCCATGCTACAGTGGTTCTAACTCCATTTTCTTAAAACTCGGAGTTAGGTACCATCTTGCACTGACCCTGTAAAAATACTGTTTTTATGAATAATGTTTAGGCAAAATGGGACCTAAGTCCAATTATATTTAGGCAAAATTTGCAGCATTTTGCAACATAATATTAATTTCTGTAACTGAAATCAATCAATTTAGTAATAAATACTAATAGGAATGTTCTAAAACACTCAAAATTCAGGCAGTTAGTTTTAGTATGTCCAATCTACTATGTGTTTCATGTATTTACGTGCATATGCAACAAAGGTCCTAACTCCATCTTGGAGATAGCACTTTTGTAATATTCTTGTGAACACCATTTTTCCTGTTTAAACGGAAATATCACACATTTTCGGAACGTTATCATGAGGAGAAAGTTGAATTCATGCTACAGTGGTCCTAACTCCATTTTTAAAAAAAAATGAAGTTAGGTACCATCTTGCACTGACCCCTTCTTACGACTTTTGTATCTAAATACACACGCTTATGTGTTTGCACTGACATAGATATGATATGATGTGCTTAGTAATACATTAATTAATCCTTTCCCTCATGACAATTCATGCAAGATTTTTGTGACTTCATGAGTATTAATTACCTGATATAGTATATTGGTCAATGGAAAGTGGATGTTTTTGAAATTATGATTCCATAAGCAAACAGAGTAAGCTCTAATGAGCCGACTCATATAGGAATCATCAGATCTGGGTCTGCACTATATGCAAAGGCGCAAAAAGTTGTCTATAGGAGGAAAAGGGTTGAAAGACAGTGATAAAATAGTATGTTACACATTTTTTATGACACATCAAATATGTAATTGACAATTATTAAATGCAAAAATATTGAGGAAAGCTACGTGAGATGTCATTGTATATGAGTTTCTTTAAATCACCAAACTAAAAGTGTATTTATATTATGGAACGCCATTCTGCCATGCTTATTGCTAAATACAAAATGCGAAATGCGTTTTGCCAATTGTGTAAATTGCTAGGGAATGTTCCAAATGATGGATGTAAATGACAAATGCGAAATGCTAATTGCTAAATACATGTTTGCACTACTAGCATTGAACAATGCCGTTTTAAAGTGACTGTACATTTGCTAAATGCATGTTTATTAACATTAAAGCTTATTGCTTATTGCACTACTAAATTAAAAATGACGTTGTTCAATGCTAGTAGTGCAATCATGCATTTAGCAATAAGCATTTCGCATTTGTCATTTACATCCTTCATTTGGAACATTCCGGTTATTTCCCTAGCAATTTACACAATTGGCAAAAAGCATTTTGCATTTAGCATTTCGCACTTAGCAACTAGCAAATAGCATGGCAGAATAGCGTTCCATATGTATTACCTTGATAACAGTTTCGTCCACACACGTACGCTCGGCTGAGCACGGGATTTTCCGTCAATCTCCGGTAGATTGACGAAAATAGGATCGCAGTCGTATTAATAGCAACGTAATAAACCTTTAGTGTTGTGATTTAAACAAAAGCATATACAATGGAATCACCAACACCATGAACACTTTCAAGTACATTAGATATCACATAGTATTGCAGTAAACATCTCTACAACAAAAGTCAAAATAAATCTTAATATTCCGAGTCTTTAACCCTTTTCTCTATACATTTTTTACTCTTTTTAACGCCGTTGCAAACCGAGAAGACCCAGATCAGACGGCTCCATTGGTCGGCTTTTAACCATTTGCTCCATAGATACACTTATTAAAGCATTTGTGAATAGTGCAGAACCAAATCACAAGGCTCCTGTAGAGGCCGTCTGCTCAGGGTATGCTTTGTTTGCTTATGAACTTACATCGGTCCTATTCTACAGTTTCTGCCGTATCCTAAACTTGCATGTGTTAATAGACGTAATGAAAAATAATGGCATTGCTATTTATAATGCAGTTATTTTTAAATGAATATTCATGAGGTAAAGGGTCAAAGACACCAATATTTATCCATCAAGTGGTCACTCTAGAGAGGATCCACTGTATAACCGGTGTTATACATAGACACAATAGAGTCATGGTGGCATTACAGTAGAACCTGTCTTAAGCGACCATTTAAAAGAAGTCTAATCTGGATTTATAAAACAGGTAATAGTGTGATGCAGGGCAAACGTGATACAGAGGCTCCTATATGACCTTTCTGTATCACGTTTGCCCTACATTTAGCAACGACCCGCTCTTTAACACTCCCATGGTCTATGGTTTAGGGTGGGAAACATATAGTTATCCGGTTGTTTAATAATTAATAACAATCAGCAATTTATCCATTAGAACTTTGGTAGAATGTAATTTTCATAAATGGGAAAATAAAATAAATATGTCCTACCTCTGGCAACACTGTTTTTTAAAACAATACCACGATTTGAAAAATTGGTAGATGATCACCTCAGACACATTCCTGGACATGTACAGCATTATATTATTATATCTCAATTTCATTTACAATATTAATCTCCCGTAGGCCACCGTGGCATAGAAATACTGTCAGGCCCAGCGGGAAAAAATACTGTCGGAAATACACTGTCTCCCGTTACCATAGCCACGGAACATCTAGGTCAGTGAGTGCTTATTGAATTGTATGCGTGACGTCGTCATCTGACGCTTACGATTTCATCCACAAACGTCATTATGACAATTGATTTGTTTCTGTTTATGTATTTGAGAAATGTCGCGTGATGCGACTATTTCGGAGGAGGCTCTGTCTAGATTGAGACAGTGAAAAGGACTCCGCCAGTACTTATAACGTGTAATGAATAGAAATGTGAAGCTATTCCGCGTTTTTTAAGCACCGAGTAGCTCTATATATTTTGTTTAAAACTGTTTATTGTTGTCAGTGAATAAATATTTTTGCTGACGAAATTGATTGTGCTGTTCGGTATAATAAGATAAGTATCGAATCCTATGAAGAGTGAAAGCACGTGTTGTCAACCTTCGGTATGGTAAGAACTAACCTCGTGCTGTCTCTCTCCATAGGATGTGATATTTATATACTGAAATATGATCAATGTTTTCAGAGAAGACTTATTTTCCATATATAGATCTAGATACTACAATTCATGTATTTTGATGACTTGAACAAGTCTGGTAGATGGTCGACTAGGACACATTTGTAACAGAGGGTCGTGATCATGATTGAATCATCTGTACATTTTGTTTTTAAAACAAGACAAAACTGGACCCAACCGCTTGTTAAACAAATTCCTCTTTGGCGGTTGTCATGATATACATGTTGTAGAGTTATGCGAACAGTGCAATTCAACTCTCTGAACGACTTAGGTAGAGGACCACGTTGCAATTCACCACTTTCCTTCCAGCGGTTTTAGAGATCTTTTGATAAAAGCTTACGACCATGCATATTTTCTGTGACTGTCCTGGGATAACCATAGGACTATAATTACATCTTATGCCTAGTTTACATTTGCCCTGCGATGAGTTTACGGCGCCTGTAGACTCGTCGTAAGGTCATTTCCGCACGGTCTCCGAACGGAGGCATACGATCGCCGTACGATTTTCTTATGGATTCCTGGGCGCCGTAGCCTCTGCGATTTGTAGGAAAAAGAGTTATACATATTGTCAAAACTCGCAAGCCCTCAGCCTGTAAACACGTTAACACGTATATATGCATCGTACGACTCCGCACGGGCATCGTACGGAGGGCGCGCGAGGATCGTGCGGAAAACAACCGATATTTGGTGATCATGCAGCCAAAAAAATCGTAAGATTGTCGTGTAGTAATCGTACAATTGTCGTAAGACAATCGAGCATCATCAAACAACTGTGATACATGCAGTATTGTGTCTGTGACACTCTCAGGAAGGGGTGAGGGTGGATTAGGGGCTCGTGTGCCTACTATTGTAGGAACGTCATTCGATTTGACTCTGATCCCTGTCAAGTCAATGAATATTAATATAAGAAAAATGACATTAAATCAATAAAAAGGCATATGCACATCGGAATGTTTGCCATAGCAGAATCTATAGAACCGCATCTATATTATCTCTTTAGCAAACCTAGCAGACCCAAATCAGATGGGTCCTATAGCAGCCGTCTGGGCTGGATTTTATGGAGGACGATCAACGCGAAAATTGCATCATGCTTTGTGGCATTTCAGTTTGCTTCATGTTAAATGTATCATGCATTGTGGCATTTCAGTTTGCTTCATGATAAATGCATCCTGCATTGTGGTATTGAACAGTTTGCTAAACGATTATTGCATGTCAAGATGGGAGTCATTCTTTCATTGAAGTTTCTTCAATGACGCATGTCCCAACGACACACGACCTAATGTGGTAAGCCCATAGCAACAAGCATAAAGCCGAACGCCGAACGCCGGAGGCATAATGCACTTCAGCCGAACTTGCCAAATAGGTGGCGTTGCATATAAAACCAGATAATCAAACTACTGAAAGTACTGAGGATGGATTCAACGTAGATCGAATTAAATGTTTAGTTTGGTTTTTAAATGTTGTTTTGAGCGAAAAAAGAACATTATTGAGAAGTGTGTGTGTATGGGGGTTAATTATTTAAAAATGATGTTTTATTTGGTGCAATTTTATTTGTTGCTTTTTTATGTCCGTCTGATCAGGGTCTGTCTTGTTTGCTGATGGTCTGTCATAGATATCATTCTGCATAGTTTGCCCTGATAAAACTCACGTGTCTATATGCTATTTTAACAATATATTTCATTGTCATTATTTTTCACATGAATATTCATTGAGTAAAGGGTCAACTGTGTAGTACCCTGATCGCCGATGTGTGATAGACCACGCGTGGCTCATTTACGGACCGTCTGATCAGGATCTGCTCTGATTTCTTATGGAATTTCATTCATCTGTTTATTTAGAATTTCTGAAATGACTGCAATGTTCCACCTTCCATATTTTCATTATAATGTTTTGGTCCATAAATATTCTGTATAGGTATTGGACTCGGGACTAAATATAGAACAGGGAAAGGGATAAGATTATAAATATAAACATGTCTAATATATCATAAAAGAGCATATCTTTATTAGAATTATATTGGGTTTGAGAAATACATTACATTACATTATTTTCATTTTGTGTACAATATACTTATAATATGTTTACTAATCCTTTCTCTCATGTTAACATCTTTGCACACATTTGCAAACACAGCAGACCCAGATCAGATGGATCCTATAGCTGCTGTCTGATCAGGGTCCGCTCTGTTTGTCAATAGAATCTGAAAGATGTTTCTTTACTTTCTAAAATGGCTACACTATCCCACCTTCCATATTTCATTATAACTATTTTGTCCATGAATATTCAGTAGGTATTTAAATTTTGAATAAACATAGAACAGGGGCAGGGTTGAAAATAAATTAAGATATGAATAATAATAACTCATGAAGGTATAATGAATATATCTGAAATTTTGAACATTGAAAGACTTTATTTAACGAGGGTAGCTCAATTAGTCATAATGACTAATCTACCTTGAGGCCCTCAAAACAAGCATTTCATACAAAATACAAAACAGTAAAACACAGATCTATATACACAAGAAATCAACGTTCAGAAATTCAGTAATGTTGCGTCTGGATAATTAATAAATGTTGTCTGCTTCAATTTGTAGATTTATTCTTTATGGACACGCATTTGGATCCTGATAAAATCCGAGTAAAATGACGTCCAATCTGTTATCATAGATTTGATTTGCCACTAGCATCCAAATAGTTAAATATAAAGCTATAATATATAAAGTATTGCACATAAAAAAATGAAATGCATAAATGACATCTGACCCCGATTCAGGTGGATGAATGCACGCGCTATTAAAATCACATATTTGTGACGTCATTTACCCACGCTGTCATTATTATAAATACGAGAAAATATTTTTGCTCAATACTTGTTAATCTAAAATGACCTCTGCTTCAAATTTTGAAAAATACAGTTAGAGAGTAAACTAATTGAACCAGATGAGACTTTGAGTTATTAACGATATAGATTAATATATTCTGTCTGAAATTCAACCAATTTGCCCAGGGAGAGGGTATACATACTTTTGTGCATGCCCTTATTTAGATTTACATTGTTATAGGTTTTCATTTACATTTTCTTAAATTTTCTTCACTTGAGTTCCTCTACAAAAGTTACATAAATTATGCCCCTTGTGTTAAAATTGGTTCACTCCAGGGCCGGCTAGTTTTCTATAGAAACACATAGTGAAAACTTTGCAAATCTTCTCCTCTTGTTGTCTGGTGAGCGATGTCAGGGCCTTTCAGACCCTCTTGTTATTATTATACTTCTCCCTTCTCCCAGCAGTAAATACCCCCCCCCCCCCACACACACACACACACTCTCTCTCTAATGTAATGGATCAGTAACCATTCTATTTCTTTGTGTTTTTTGAAATCCTTCTATTTCTATGTCTTCGGCGTTTTCCTTCTTTACCTATGTATTCGGCAAATCACTTCAGCATTTTAGTCCGAGCTGACTAGAGTACGACAAAGACCGGGGCGAAGTTGGAACAACGAACCACGCATCAAGCATCAAGCACCAAGCACCAAGCACTAGGCGCTAAGCAAATAGCACAAAGAATATGCTCCAAAGAAGTTTAAACAATGAAACACATTATTTGACGTTATAACAATCAATAAATAAGTTTACAGAAGGTCAAATGTCGGATCGAGGAAAAAACTTCAAATAAAGAAGAAAGCACATCGTGACATGCAATAATCATTTAGCATAATGCATTTAACATGAAGCAAATTGAAATGCCACAAAGCATGATTCAATTTTGGCGTTGATCGTCCTCCATAGGATTTACTTTGTTTGCAAAGGGGGAAAAGACGTATATGTGGAATAAAGATACGGTCTCTATTTAATTCTGCATGTATTTCCTCTGAGAAATAACATTTCATGACATTTAGCGTGAAAGTGCGTGATGCCTACATGCAATATATTTATAGATATGCATAGCGTTATTTTCTGTTCTTGGACCTTTTTTTACTGCAAGGCCACCACAGACATTGCAACAGTGTTGCGTATGTAGTCTTCCTAAAAACATACTTTGAAAACAGCTCTGCAGCCATCAAAAGCATAAAGCTTATATCCAGTGGGCACGAAGTTGGAGGACTGCTGACATACATTCTTCGATATCTGAAATAGAAAACCATAGTATATGTATAATGCTTTCAGTTATGTCCTCTAAATTTGAGCAAGTCTTGAGCGAACCCATGGTTAAATATACTCGGCAGCTCATCATAATCAAAACTGCCTGTCATTATTGCCATTTTGTCGTGAACAATTTAAAAATAGCTTGTATATTTTGCTGGAAATGAAGTCTGCAGAAAGCGTAACAAACATTTAACAAACAGGAAACATATGTAACAAAAAGTGTTTGTTCGTGTTGATTTACGTCCGTTTCTGCTCACTATGGGCTAATTGGACGCCCCAGAGAGAGAGGGGAGAGGATACAGAGAAACCCTCGGTTTATAGTCTCGTCCGAAGGATAAACATGTAACTATTTGTTAAAAACTTAACAAGACACAAGTAACCATAACAGTCATCATCATCATCATCAGCAGCAGCAGCACCACCATAGTCATCATCATCATCATCATCATCATCATCATCATCATCATAAACAACAATGTCTTTATTATCATCATGATAATCATAGTTATCATCATCACTATCATCATCAACATCATCACAAACAACACCCATTCGTCATCATCATCATCATCATCATCATTATACTTATATGTTACAATAACAAAATGGCAACAACGTCATTGGTAATTGCATCATTGTTATCTTCTTTAAAACACCATCAGCAGCATAAAGGAGGGTAATGTATTACAGTAGTGTAGGTCATCCGTATAGATCAAGGTAATCTTTCTTATTCCATATGAAACCGTCATTTGTTTGGTGGAGTCACTTTTTAAAAAAATTCGATACCCTGTAGCTCTCTATCAATGGTGGGAGCCGCACACAACCTTTCAAAACAATAAGTCATAATGCCTGTTGACAATAGAGGATTTTAATAATTATAATGGGGAGATCCTAGCAGGTCCGTTCTTGTCCAAGAGTTTCCTATAATACTGTTCGATAATATATATTCGCGGACGACGGAATACTATTCAGGTACAAACCAGAAAACTTACAATTAATGCTAAATGATATACAAAATTACTGCGATATATGGGGGTTAAAAATTAACGAAACTAAAACAAAAGGGAGACCCACAAGACACGAATTTTACGTTAACAACATCCCAATACAAATAGTTACTTCATTTAAATATCTAGAAGTGTATTTCTTTAAAAATGGTAACTGGCATATGACACAGAAACGAATAGCACAACATGCGTCATTTTCGCTACATAATTTGCTCATTGTATTAAACCAGGTAGAATTATCCACATCCGAAAAATGCAGACTATTTGATAGTCTAGTAGCACCTACATTAAATTATTGTGCTGAAGTATGGGGCAATCATCCCGCAAAAGATATAGAACTAATACACAATAAATTTTGTAGAAAACATTTATATGCGTTAAAACATCAACAAATCTCGATTGTTTATATGGCGAACTTGGTCGTGCTCCTATGAGTGTTATGAGAAAAATCATTATGATTCGTTATTGGATAAAAATATATAAACTCCGGTCATACGTCACTGTTATTTAAAATATACTTTTCGCTTAAGCGTGATGCAGATAATAATAACAGCTACAGCGGTTCGAACTGGACTTATCAGATAAAAACGATTTTAGACTCTATCGGCATGTCACATGTTTGGATGAATCAATTTGAAACTCGCATTTCAATTCATAAGATAAAAGCAAGAACTCTCGAAATATAAACAAACCTGGTACTCAAATATCAATAATGCAACAAAACTAGAAACATACTGGTTGTTTAAACATGATTTCTTCTTAGAACCTTACTTGGACTTCATAAAGGAAAAAGGTTTAGAATTTCACTTACAAAGGTTAGACTTTCCTCATATCAATTTTCGATCGAAACTGGCAGATACACTAAGATTAATAGAGACGATAGAAAATGTATGCAATGTTATTTGAATGTTATAGAAAACGAATTCCATTTTATGTTAGTATGTCCCAAATTTCGACATTTAAGAAATAGATATTTAAAAACATAATTATTGCAAATGGGCAACTATACAAAAATTGCAAAATTTATTTTTAGATAAATCAAAACGAGTCGTCTTAAATATTGCTAAGTACGTATATTTTGCCATGAAAAATGGATTAGTAGAATAACTGTTGTCGTTTATATTCAATGTATATCGTTCATATACATGCATGTCATCATACGTTTAGACAGTTTTATATGTTCTGTTTATGGACCTGACAAAACGTTAGTTCCTCAGTAAAATGATAGATGTATGAGTTATGTATTTACTACTGTGTATACATTATGTTTGCTATGATCATTTTATAATGCTGAATGCAATGAATGATTGATTCATTGATTGATATAAGTTTTACAGGCTTCCAATGTTGGGCGCGTTAGGGCGTGATTGAACGGTAGATATAATTTCTTTTATATGAACCTGATGTCATCCATTAGCTAATTTTAAATGAATGAAAGGGGGTGTCTGTTTTCTTAAGAGTCACCAAGCGTCGCTAAGTTTGTGGTTTTACTGTCCTTCCTGCGGTTTTCAACGATTGCAGCTGACATCGTTTTCAAGAAGTCAAACTTTGGTCACGTGACTATACAACAGCAGCGTTTGGTACGCGTTTTTTCATTGGACGGGCGGTAAATGGCGATGGTTTTCCGGTGTATCACGAACAAGGTTGGACAGTTCACTTTCGTCAACGGCCAATCAAAACGTGCATTACAAGAAGTCACGTGACATAACTTCGGCAACTTGAAAATAAAAGTGAAAGTTACTGAGATGAGAAAACACAGAAATGACAGTAAAAACCTCGTTTTCGTGTAAGATCGCAGTAAGAAAGTTCTTTTCATTGAATATATTGCTGATATGAACGCTAAATGTAGTTGTGTTTGACGTATACGTAATTTTGGCCATTTTTCTAATGTTTCTGATGCCGTGTTAAGTTTATCCCTAATTTGACCGGGTAATATCTTTACATATTCGAATAAAACAATGTCTTTGCTTACGGAATAGCTTTTTATCTGGTCGAAATCGGTGCATTTCTTGCAGTGCGAAGGGTTTAAAGTAGAGGAGTTGGTAATTGGGATCTATTGAAGTCGGATCCCTTCTTTCTATATATACATATACTGATTCACTCCTGTGATCAAAACTGCCTGTCATTCTTGCCATTCAATCGTAACCATCTTGAAAGTTGCTTGTATATTTTGTTGTAACAAACTGGACATACAATGTATATGTAACGGAAAGGGCACATATGTAACACTTTGAGAAACTTCGACAGGACACAAGTAACTTTACATACTTAAGTTAACCTGCGACTTACATACTTACTTTTACTTACTTACTTTACTTTATTTATTTACTTACTTACTTAAATTAGTTAACCTGATTACTTACTTACTTTACTTTATTTTACTTTACTTACTTTTACTTACTTAATTACATACTTTTCTTTTCTTACTTACTTACTTGTTTGCATGCTTACTTTACTACTTTTCTTTTCTTTTCTTTATTTACTTAATTTACTACGTTACTTTACTTTACTACTTTACTTGTCAAGTAGTTGTTGTTATATTTGTGCAGTTGTTACATATATGACCCAAACACACCGGACTGTATAGTGAACAATGGATCTAGAATGTAACATCTTCTATGGACAGTAATAACGAGGTTTAATCTTTAGAGATGAACTCGTAATTCACGACCTAAATCGTAGTTGAAAACAACGTGGATTCAGATGAGACCTCGAGTTACTAGACGTCTCATCATGATCCAAACTGCTTGATACTCGGTCAACAGATCCTCAAAAGCTTGGTCAAATAGGAAGTAGTCAAAATTGCACCAGCTCTAAACCTGAACTGGCAGTGTTTCCACAGCATGGTAACAGGTCCACAACAGTACAAGACAAATATTAGCGTTTTCTGTTTAGCCCTTTCTCCATAAATACGCATTTTAATACCTTTGCAAACAGTAGACCAAGGTCAGACAACTCCTGTAAGAGCCGATTGATTGGTTTCTGCTGTTTGCTTATTGAATCAGTATATTATCCCCCTGATGAGGAAACCGGTAGGGAATAACAATGTAAATTTTCACAAGTGGTGTCAGTTTATCTTTTCTATATTTATATATACATGTATATATGATTGTAAAGCCCTGTTCTCACAGTCCCGGACCCCCCCCCCCCCCCCCGGTACGTCCCGGATGTGTGGTCCGGGGGAACCGTGTCAAACCGGGAGTACATCCCTGGAGGCACCGTTAACATCCGGGAAGATCCTGGATGAACCCTGTTGATCCGGCTTAATCCGGCAGACAGGCCCGGGTGGATGTTTTAAAATGTTTAATACAACCGGGAGTCACCGGGAAAGATATCCAAAACCGGCTTAATCCTGACAATTCCGGGACAACGCCGGTATATTCCGGTGCAGGTCCGGGTCTCTACCCTGGCTCTACCGTGATAGTCCCTAGTAATCCGGGATGTTGGCGAGCACCTCATCCACGATAGACCTGTGGTGAACCCCCGGCATTGGGCCGGTATATAGCTCCGGTGTACGACGGTATAGTCCTGTTTTGTACCGGTGGAGTTAGGGGCTGGCAAGGTATGAGCCGGTTTGTCTGCCGGTCAATCCCCGTTTATACCCGGGTAACACCGGCTTGTCACCGGGGCACACCCAGGATAGACGGGGTGATACCGGCGGCCACCGAGGCACTACCGGCGACGACCGGGATCACACCGGGTTGTATCGTGTTCAACCGGGAAACACGCCGTGCAAAACCGGAAACTAACCGGGATAGTCCGGGGTCAAACTGGAAGATCCTGATTCTAAATCGGGGGTACACCGAGGCAACGTCGGGAATATGGGAATGTACATTTATTGTTTAGAAATAAGGTCCCGTATCATCCCGGAATGCCGGATATTTCCTCGCCGGGAGGTACCGTGGGGTACCGGGACTAACACACTAAACAAAACCGTACTTTTGAGAATTTACAAATGTTTCATTCTGCCAGTACTTGAATATGCATGTGAATTGTGGGACGGCTGTACCGAAAGAGATAAACATAGATTAGAAAGTGTTCAATTAGAAGCTGCAATAATTTCATGTGGTCTGCCAATTTATGCCAGTTTAGAATCTATTTATTTTGAATCGGAGCTTGAACCACTGGAACTTCGACGCGAAAGAAGAAAACTAACTCTTTTTTACAAGATTCACCACATTTTAGTCCCTTCAAACTTAAAATATTTGTTACCGCCACTAGTCTCCAGTATTTCCAGTAATTCCCTACGTAATCAAAATTACTATGTCTTACAGAAAGTTCGGTTATTGCTAAGCGAAAGATCATTCATACCTTCTTCAGTTAGATTATGGAATGATCTCGAAAACGAAATTCGAAATATTGATTCACTGACTCGATTCAAAAGTGCTATCACATCCAGGCAGACTCGATCACCATGTCATTACTTCGTTGGAAACAGGAAAGTTAATATCATATACACTAGATTACGTCATAATTGCAGTGTCTTAAAATATGATTTATACAGGTGTCATTTGTTAGAGGATCCGATCTGCGATTGTGGAAATGCATGTGAAAATACATATCACTATTTTTTCGAATGTCCCTTGTACACCGGTACATCCGAATCTCCGACAGATTTTTGAGTTAAGTAATTGTTTTAAATCACTCTCTTCTTAATTAAGTCTCTTCGAAATGTCTCTTGCATGAATTATATTACAATTGCAGTTGGTGTTTACAATGTATGTTTTGATACATTATTGTTAGTATGAAGATATACTTCTATGCGCTTATAATTATGTAAACCTTTGTTCATGTTTCATTGTTAGTTTAAAGACAAATACTTCTAAGTACTTCTATGTAAACCTCTACTCATGACTCATTGTACATACTTATAATCCATAACCGTTTGTTTATTGCCATGACACTATGTTTGTATTACCTTGAGAGAGGGCATTATATAATGTTGTAAAAACTTGTAGCTCAATCTCATGCATGACATTATATGCAATAAATATGTTTAAACTAGCACCGTGACAGTGGGAACGGGGTTTAAGGTTTCTGCTTTTGCCAATATGTCCACTGTTTAAGTGAAATTATAAAACCATTTTCTGATTCATTTTCAGGATGACATTGTTTCTGTCATGCATACTGCGAATACATACAGAACTAAACCATACACGAATATCTTTCATGGAAAAGTAGTAAAGTCAAGCAGGCAAAGCCACATACAAGACGCAACCACCACCAAAACACCGACAGACAGCATGACGCACGCGCGCGCGCACGCACGCACGCACGCACGCACGCACGCACGCACGCACACACCCACCCACCCACGCGCGCGCGCGCCCACACACGCACACGCACACGCACACGCGCACGCACACACACACACACACACACACACACACACACACACACACACACACACACACACACACACACACACACACACACACACACACACACACACACACACACACACACACACACACACACACACACACACACACACACACACACACACACACACACACACACACACACACACGATGAACACAGACACACAAGAACCAGAGACAAACACTCCATACATGAACAAAATCGCAAGCACAAAGACGCAAGGCAAACAAAAGGATGGTAACATAACTCGTGGCTTCAGCGTGACGTAACACTATCATTGGCCTCTTTTAGAGGTTTAAAAAGTCCTTATGCGTTTCTGCGGGATTAGTTTTTATTTAAATGTTTGATAGAAAATTCCAAGTAGAGTTTATATTTGTTTGGCTGCTATTTACTGCATTGTAATATATTTTTCAGCGGTTGCACATATTTTTGTTATTATATCTCATACGGCTTTGAATTTCGACCATGCGTTTCTGCGGTCCTGTGTTTCTATAAAAGCCAATCTTTTTAATAACTATGGTTTACTGTGAGACAAGTTTTTATTAATATATATTAATTTATTTTGATTCATATATTTTTCTCAGCATATTTTTGTCGGGGTTATTTCTTTCTTTTCTGCCATGATCCAGTTTCAGTGAAAATGCTAGTGAATTAGGTATAACTGATTAAAATCACATTCACAATCATAGCTGTAAGCGTGGTCTAAGGGTTATAACGATGGACTAAGAAACGTGAGGTCGTGGGTTGGATCCTCGGTGGAAGCTGAATTATTTTTTTCTTTCATATTTTCTTAGCACCCTTAGTATACGTACTTTTGGTTTAAAACCATTTTGTACATAAAAATATAAGTCCTTTGTTTGCATTTTGGCTTTGTTAAAGTTATTTAGCTGAGACCTTTTACTCGTTGTTTTGTTGACCGTTTTGCATATTTCACCATTGTGCATGAATTTGCTTCAACTTAAATGTATAATTATCTTATACTAACATGTTCTTAATTTGGGGACACTATAAGTGAAAAAGTTAATGGGCATTGAGTCGACCTATTGGAATAATTTCATGTAGACTGTAAGTATGGGGGTTTGTATGCCTTGTTAACATCACTTAATGTGATAATGGTTTCTACGTCAGTGTGTTTCAGCAGATGAATAACATTGATCTGTGACTTAATGTGTATTATTGGTGTCAAACACAGGTATTATGCATCATGGCTCATTAAAACATTCCCCCGTTTCTGCTATATGTATTAATTCATACATAACAGTCATGTTTTCCCAATGTATCTGTTAATTAAAAGTACTAAACAATATTGCTCCCTCTTTTTCTTCTATCCTGCTTAAATACATTTTACGCTTGCGTAAAACCTTGCTTGTATGTATTTTGATATTCACGGACATATATGTGTAGCCGGGTAGAGATTATGGTGAAATAAGTTGATAGGCTTTACTGTGTGGCTTGGTAGCTCAGTCGGTAGAGTGTTGGCATGGTAAGCCAGAGGCCCTGGGTTCGAGTCCCAGTCGAGTCACAACTTTTTCACCATGTTACATTTGGCGCACAACGTAAATAACCCATAAGGTGATTTATATGAAGATAATATAAAGATTATATGAAGATAATGTGTAATAATAAGAAATTCGTGGAGTGTTCTTTGAGTAAGAATTTGGGAGGAATTCTTGTGTAGAGTGTGTGTGTGTAGCCGGGTAGAGATTATGGTGAAATAAGTTGATAGGCTTTACTGTGTGGCTTGGTAGCTCAGTCGGTAGAGTGTTGGCATGGTAAGCCAGAGGCCCTGGGTTCGAGTCCCAGTCGAGTCACAACTTATTCACCATGTTACATATTCACTAGTGAATAACATTCGAACGACCGAACTGTATTCATACGCGCTGTCAAAAGTAAAAATAACTGGCGGATGGTGACCTACCTGTCAACGATTGAGTCATGATGGATGGCAAAGAACTGTTGGCACTTGCGCCTTAATTTCGATAAAATAATACAACTTGCAATCGCTGTCAGTAAATATCTACAAAATGTATGCCAAAAAAGACCTACCAGCTACTCTGACCCAAACCATCCATTCTACTAATTCTTCACGGTATGTCCTTTTGTTTATGCAGATTTCTACTCATAAAAATATCTCGTCAATCAACAACTATAGTCTTCTGAATCCAGCACAGCACAAACATCAATCAACATCTATAGTCATCTGAATCCAGCACAGCACAAACATATTTCAAATATGTTATACTCCAAAGCATCTGATCGCGAAAATCTTCCTCCTGTTCCAACACATTTTATGCAGCAGTTCGTACTGAATCTTTTGTCCATTTCAATAAACTTTTTTACGGTGGAAATATCCATGTCCATGTGTATACAACACTGATGAAGGGCTTAATATACCAAAACGAAGGCGCATGTTAATCCCATTGACAGTGAGTGTCAGACGTGTAGGCGAACTGTGTGTAGTCTTCATTTAAACTATAAGCAAATGGCACACTTTACACAGACACATGTTGTGTACAGTGACGTCATAATGTGACGTGTTTGTATGTCGAAACTGTAACTCAAAAATTATTTTGACGTGTTTCTGTAGGTTTTTGTTATCATAAACTATCACAGTTAAATTGAATATCAAAGAGGTCTAAATTAGATCCTGGTTGATATGACAGTTAGTCAAAAAAACAGTTGGAAATTTTGAACCTATTTTGTCACAGGTATTTAGCGAACCTAATAACTCATTTCATTCATCATTTCTATATGTAAGGAGAATTTATAACAATCCACGTTACTGCTGAAATATTGACTGCAAAAATTATTTGTGATTGTTGTTATAAATAGAATATTGCATTCGTGTTCATGATTATTGGATTTATTAAATCCAATAATCAAGAACACTCATGTAAGATCCTCTATATCTAAAACGCAAATGAATAACTTGACCGACATCGATACTTTAACATAAAAATCCTACATGTAGTTTTAAGTGACCTTTGTAAGTTATATCCACATCGTACTACTGTTTATTAAATAAAATACAATTTTGTTCCATTTTACAGCCTTCAAAAAAACCCATAACATTCATAGATACACCGACCTAAAGTAGAAACCAATTTTATTTCTGGCGCCGAGTTCAACCATGGAATTTAGTTACAATAGTTTAGTACCAATCCCTGGATATGGTACAAATATTACCTAAAACATTCTGTTACATATATATACATAGACACGCAGGGTCACGTAATAGTATTGAATAGACGTACCTCTTTTATAATAGTTGCTTTTCTTACTATGTCGTCCCTCATCGTACAATATACAGTGGAGTTGAATGGGAGAGGCGTTAAATTACCGCAGGTGATACATTGGCAGTTATCCATTGGTTGGCCTGAAATATACAATCATTATTTTAATACGCAGTGAACTCTGTTTAATGAATGAACATAGGAGTCTATACATGCATATAACTGCTTAAGACATACCTGCTTAAAGAGGAAGTCCCTACAATGATCGCATATTTTCAATAATATCATAAAACTTGGTATTTGTTAAGCTCTATCATTATTAAATGTATGAAGGTTCCCAATTTGAACTTATATCGAAAAATGCCCATGTGATACAAATAAACCGATTTCATCAATACTGATAATTTTTGTTCTACCAAACAATATTATTGGCCTTTTCCGTTAAATTCTTCCGTGTTCACCCGATCCCTCCATTGTTTACGTAATAGCTTTCTCGGAAGTGGTCGGAGGATCTTGACTATGGCGAACAGTTACGAAACTAAAACCCAACCCGAATGAAACTGAAACATCGGGGAGTAAAATCGAGATCGGCGATATCAAACACATGGATATTTTGTCATTATACACGGTAATTGAATGGGTTTTCTTGGGATATACTACTTTTCAGCATATAAACATATGCGTTTTGTATATTTTAAGTGTTTTTGAAACACGTCAAATGTAGGGACATCCCCTTTAAGACATGTCACAAGTAATGTAGAACACTTGTGTGGGAGGTTTATACATTACTTTCGTCCAGCCTTAATCTATAACATTAAAGTCTCGTAAATGCGACAACATAATGTTATTAACATAGGGCATTTTAAAAGTTGGTGGTTGCTTACTGCAGGCTAGAAGTAATACAGAAATCTTCCGTTGAAACTTTTTGTATTACCTTTGTCCTGTACTAAACTACCACTTCTTTTGAGTGGTCGTATTAGCGACACTTCATTGTACTATTGATGTAAGACCCACATTTCGACTCATCACTTGACTTTGATTATGAATTGATTTCCTTCTGTAAAGGTTTTGATATTTATGTGACCTAGAATTAAGATATCGCCATACAGGAACAGGGAATTCTTAAACGAAGAATACAACATGTAATAGCCTGTAGATATGGGATAGAAGGAAAAAAGTGATTGGCATTTTCGATTAACCCACGACGACATGACAAGGAATCATTCCAGTTTGGCATGTTACACTCACCTCATTTAGTAAGCGAGTATAGTGAACCTGTGTCTTTCTGTAACCAGTATATAAATGGATAGATATGTAGCTTTCGAGATAGTTTGTGTGAAATTAACAGAGTTTCAGATTTGCATAGTGATGCCCTCTGAGAAAGGTTAGTAGATGTACTCTTATTTAAAGAAATCTCAGCGTAGTTGTGGAAGTCAATAACAAGGTACATGCTCTCAAAGTGGCGTCAGCACATAGACGAATGTCTCAAACAATTTGTGAATCTGTGTTATTTATATATAACACGAGCAGTAAAGAGCCTACACTAAGCCTTGTGGAACACCGGCTTTGATAACTTTCCAGTCTGACCTAGTCCCTGGCAAAACTACACACTGCTTACGAGTAGTCGTAGAGTAGACGTACATGTATTTATATTACCTCCTACTAAATTCTTGTAATTCCATTGGTCAATTGAAGTCACGTGAAAACCCCATAAATCCCATATGGGGTTACTAAAATCCTTATCATGTCTTTACAAGAGTTAATTCCATTGCTTGATAGCCAGATGCTTTTCTCCACCTTATAACAATCATTTATGTTTATCCTAACATAGTTTTTAAAAATGCATATATATACTTTATGCTTTATTGGCATTGAGAAATAAATATTAGTTAGTTTTATAATGACAAAAACATAATACAAAATATATAAACGACATTTGAGTTAAAAAACATTTAGTTTCTTTTGTTCTATTAAGGGAGGTAACTTACAAGAAACATTCTGTTTGTCATATCAAGGTCGTAAGAGATCTAGGGCAGAAAATTATACGAAATGGTACTTGTATAAGATTATATATTTGATGTACTTTTTAGATATATGGTGTGAGACAGCAATTATTCTATAGTATCCTGTGGTTGTTTCCAAGAAGAAAATACGTCCGCTCAAAGCCATACATGTAGGCCTATGATGCAATCATGCGTGTAAATGTTTGAAATTAAAGGTACTCGGTAAGATAAATTCGTTATACAGTGCTTAGTGTCCCTAATATGGAATATACACGCTACGCCTCGTCCCATATGAATATTTGCTGGCAGTGTATAGTCCTTATTAGGGACACTAAGCACTGCATACCTAATAATATGGGACTCGGCTACGCCACGTCCCATATGCATATTTGCTGACAGTGTATATTCCATATTAGGGACACTAAGCACTGCATAACTGTTAATATCAATACAGCCCATACACTTTCAGTGTCGAAAGCAATCCCTCATGCCATAGTTGTATGGCATGTGTAAGAGTGTGTACTACATTTGAGTCTTCTAAACATTTGGGTTCAGAATAGTGTCATTGATACCATCTTTATGCTGACGAGGACATGTACAAGACAAGATAAATGAAGTAGCTAGAAAGCAGAGGTCAGACTCGCATCTACTAAACAACCTTATTGACTAAGGAAACTTAACAGTGCGAACACATACTGAATTGTAATGAAATGATATTATAATAACGAGACACAGGTAGGCCCAGGGCCCATAATCGAAACCCTCCCCCCAGCGAGATTTTTGTACACCTATATTTTCTTTAAGCTTAGGGTATATGTTAACAAGTTCCGGTTGTTGGACGAGTAGGGGATGCTGGATAAGCAGATGGCCAGCGTGTTTCCATGGCAACCGCCAACATTTCGAAGTTTTAGCATTAGCGTCATTAAGATGCAAAAAACATCATTTATATTGTTTATAAAACATCCAAACTAGTTTTGAAATAATAACAATATATTTATTACATGTCAGGCGTCTTTTATTAAAAATTTGCTCATTTGCATATTCATGAATATTAATGAGAATCTAAAACAAACTGCTTAAATTGTTGAAATATGACCTTATGTAGCAAACGAGGATGTTATGTTTTTCATTTTTCACAATTAAAGGTTTCAAATGACAAATAAATGTTGTCAGGTCATTTATTTATTCATTTTCTGTTCCATAGATACACAGTATTTCTTCAGTATAGCAAAGAAAGTGGGTGGGGTAAAATGACTCCACAAAATGTCAAAAATGCTATTTTGTCAATAAGTAGTTTCAAGATGAATGACAACATAACTTTACACATTTTAATTATAACAACGTTCTCTATACACAAACTTGTTCCAGTTTGAGAACAAACTGCTATCTTGCTCATTTGCATATTCATGAATATTAATGAGAATCTAAAAAATGCCTAAATTGTTAAAACATGACCTTATTTAGCAAACGAGTACATTTGTATATGTTATGTTAATTCATTTTTCATATTAAAAGGTTTCAAATGACACATAAATGTTGTCAGGTCATTTATTTATTCATTTTCTGTTCCATAGATACACAGTATTGCTTCAGTATTACAAAGAAAGTGGGAGGGGTAAAATGACCCCCAAAAATGTAACAAATGCTATTTTGTCAATAAGTGGTTTTAAGATGAATGACAAAGTAAATTTGCTAATGATGATTATAACAACGTTCTCTATTACCAAAATTGTCCCAGTTTGAGAACAAACTACTATTTAGCTCATTTGCATATTCATGAATATTAATGAGAATCTAAACAATGCTTAAATTGTTTAAAAAAATGACCTGATTTAGCAATTGAGTATGCTATGTTTATTCCGTTTTCATATTAAAAGGCTTCAAATGAAACATAAATGTTGTCAGGTCATTATTTATTCATTTTCTGTTTCATAGATACACAGTATTGCTTCAGTATAGCAAAGAAGGTTGGTGGGGGTAAAATGACCCCACAAAATGTAACAAATACTACTTTGTCAATAAGTGGTTTTAAGATGAAAAACAAAGTAAATGTGCACATGATAATTACAACAACATTCTCTATGCACATAATTGTCCCAGTTTGAAAACAAACCACTATTGTGTTTGTTTATGTGCTTTATACCCCCCACCCCTGCCGCGAACTGAAATGGGATATTATATCGATATATTTCTTGCTCTTCAGAGTCGCTGGCTGGACAATCTCGCCAGCCGGCAATCATTGCCTGGAACCAGCAAGATGACAGATGACGCCTTGCTGACAGCCCAACCAGCAGGGTCATGGGACCCCCATCCCACTCGGTGGCCCCCATTCCCCTATCTTGATTGGGCTCCTCCTGGCTTTGCCCCCCACCCAACAGCCTGTCTGGCTTCTATACCTGTCAGGGCATGTGTGGAATTTGACTCGGGGAATGGCAGTTCTCTTCCTTGCCCACTCACCGTCCACTCTTCAGTGCATGTAGTAGGAGGCCATCTCCGGGTAATGTCGTCGGCGACAGCTGCCAGGGTGTAGTCTGAAGGGGAACAGGAAGTATTGTAAATAATGGCTCCTAGGGACAATCCTATTTTCAGGGAGTCGGATCCAACTGGAGTGTCGGACCTAGAGGAGGCTCAGTCGTCGGTCGTCGACGAATCTGAGCCGTCATCGTTTGCTTTTGATAAGGCGTGTGAGGAACTGTTTTCGCATTCCTCCCGCCTTCCATATGCCCTAGGCCCCTAAGCCAACTCACAAGTACTCACTCTTATCCTTTGAGCTACTCTGAATAGGGAGAGCTTCCGAATCTCTCCAAGTCTTGGGAGTCTCTCCCTCGTCTAGTTTTCTTATGTTTCGGCTGGCAGGTCTAGACGAAGATTTCCATTTCAGGCGTGCAGTCGGTTGGACCATGTCCTTAGATCCATGGCTCGCTCCTTCCTCATCTCTCAGGCCTCCATCCTCTTCTGGCAGCCACCCTGGGCTATTCGACCGAATCCCTTTGCTGGATGCCAACAGCCCCAGGGCCTCGTCTCTTCTCAAGCGGTAGGAGCTGCGCCAGAGACAGCAAATGGGAGTTGCTTCCAACATAGACCTATTACCGCTGCTCTATCAGTAGAACTAGCTTCAGAGTCTCCCTCCTCTGAATTTACCTAGCGCCTTTCATACCAGCTGGGCCGTTAATCCGCCTCTGCCCTTCAAGACACCTCCAAGGTTGAATTGCGGGCAGGTCCATTTGCCTCGGAGCTTCTTTTCGGAGGCAAAATTAAAGAGAAAGAACAGGTGGAAAAGACTTCTCCAAAGAGTTCTCCGGTATCTTGCCCTTCTCCTTGGAAGATCCCCAAAGTCCCCGTGGCTAGGTGCAAACCTTCTAATGACATTTTTAAGCCCCAGGGGAATTCTCCCTTTCAGTGGGGTTCGGTCAAGAGCTGTATTAGACTGGTCCCTGTTCCCCAACCTCGGGGCAGACGGCCTTGAGCTGTTCCCGCTCCCACCCTAGGGGTTCTTGCCCTTTGAGGCATCAGCTCTAGGAGCTCGCTCTTTCAGCAACCACTCCTATCCGACCATTACATTCTCTATTGTACAGGCAGGCTATCATATCCCTCTGGTTCGGCAGCCTCCTATTTCCAGGGTCCTTGTTCATCAGTTGTCGGACCATGCAAACACACCGGACTCTGGGTCCTCGCTTCTCGCAAAAGGGGCAGTAGAAAAGGTACTGAATTTCTCGTCTATTTCACGTTCCAAAGAAAAATAGCGCATTTTGACCGATCATCAACCTTTCTACTCTAAACAAGTACGTAAAGGTCAAACTTTTCGAGATGGAGACCATCGCTTTCATTCGGCTGCCTATCAAACCGGACCAACGGGGCATTTCCATGGATTTTTCGGATGCATATTTTCATCTCCCGATTCACCCAGCAGACAGACACCTATTGCACTTCTGCCGTGGGGATACCGTTTGCTAGTTCCGTGCATTGTCCTTTGGCCTCATTACGGCCCCCAGAGATTTCACAAAACCCATAGGGGTTGTAGCGGCCTATCTCCAGCAGAATGGTGTCACTCTGATTCAGTAGTCCGAGTCTCTGACAATTGGCTGTTTCGTCATTCTCTTCTTCTTAACCTCCGCTACAGCTGGGGGTATTGTCTCAGTTGGAACTAGTACTGAATCCGGAGAAATCGGATATCATCCCATCTAAAGATTTCATCTTTGTGGGACTGAATTTCCTTACGGAATCCAACACGATCAGGATCTCTACCACAACAGGTGGCGGACACACTGCATCTGTTATCTCTTTTCGGCCAGAAGGGCCACTGCTCAGAAGCAGGTCCTATTAGCTCAGACTCAGTCATATCCACTTCCTGGGCATTTTTAAATCACGGCCCGTTGGATGAATCTCCTTAGGGCTGCTTCCTGGCAGAAAAACACTACATTTTCTTCCTATTATCTGCGCCCTTTTGCAACCCCACAGAACAACCTAAAGGTACGTTCTCTAGGTCTGCTTGTGGCCTCTCAAACAAGTGTATAACACTTACGGCTAGCACTAATCTAATGGTCGTCGGTACGACCTTTTTGGAAAAATATTATTCAGAAGAATCTACTAGCATCAGAATTTCTGAGATAACTGCCCTAGAATTTGACAAATAACCAAACAAGGTGCAGTAATAGGAAATACATTATGACCACATTGAATATAACAGGTACAGTTACAGTATCAGAAATGATGAATATGTTATGAAATTGTTTTATGATGTAGATATTCTCTCGATAACTGACTGGGTCAGAGAGGGCCCTGCAGATGATCTTTTGTCGAATATGGCATTTTTGATAAATCAAGGGCAGATTACTCTGGACATTGTGATCTCATTCAACCAAAAAACTGTAGGTGTCTTCCTCTCTTAATACTAAGCATATGTCCTTAATATGAACCAAATATGTAAAGTATTGTTTTAAGATATCACGTCAGATCAAGTGTTGACCTTTTTGGATGGATCAAGGGCAGATAACTCTAGACATATTGATCTGATTCAATCCGAAAACTATAAGCTTGTTCCTCTGGTGATACTGAGTATATGCCCTTAATATGAAACCAATATGTGAAGTATTGTTTGAATTGTAGCTTCACATCAAAAGTGTTGACAAAATTTGATGGTATTTTTGATGAATCAAGGGCAGATAACTCTAGACATGGTGATCTGATTCAACCCAAAAACTATAGGCACCTTCTTCTGATGATACTAAGCATATGTATTTAATATGAAATCAATATGTGAAGTACTGTTTTGACTTATCGCGTCACATCAAAAGTGTTATCGGACTGACGGACAGACAGATGGACGGACGGTCGGACAGACAGATGGACGGACAGACAGAAATACGGACAAAACATGTGATTGCTAATGGGCTCCTGCATGTTCAATGCAGGTCCCTAATGATTATATTCAGTGCCTTATGCAAAATGTTTCCCATATATAACTGAAAAAATAGCTTGTTGTATGTATATTAAGGCTAAGTCGTTTCTTTTTTACAGTTACAAGGGAGATAATTACTTTTGTTTCAGTTCAAAGTTATCTTTTCTTTTTCAAACAAGTTGATCGATATAAAATATATTAATTGTAAGCAATGTGGTTTGAGAACTTGTCATTTTGGACTCAATAACCTCTTGTATACAAAAACATAAAAACATAAATTACGCATTCAGGGGCAGATAATCAATCGCATACTGTGAGCTTAATCAGCATCCATATTACATCCAACAAGTGACATTCGATAGAGGGTATATTAAGCTATACAGTGATATAAAATCTCAGTCTAAGGTGGAATAAAACCTTTTCTCTCACAAAAATAAATATGTCAAGTGTTTTCCATCAGTAGTTAGGAGTAAGTATTTTTCGAAAGGCTTTCGAAATATGCATGCTGTTATTGTCGTATTAACAATTAAATGAAATAACAATTGTTATAATAGCACGTGAAACTATAGAAGCATATCTATATTAATGTTTAAATATTCGTTCTATTCGTCCCTGTTCATTGTGGAAGTTTGGCGCCTCATATGGATTGTCTTTATTAATTGTCTTGTCCGGGTGTCACACACTCTCTCTCTCCACTGTCCTTGTCCCCCTCCCATTCAATTACATGATTGTTCTGTAATACATGGTCTGTGATGGCACTTTTGTCGTACTGTGTGAGTAAGGTCTTTCTTTCTGGCCTGGTCAAATTTGTCATGCTATTCCACATCTTGCTTGTGTTCTTTTATTCTTGTCGCCAATTTTCGACCCATTTTACCAATATATACTTGATCACAGTTCTTACATCCGATATTGTACACTACTTCACACTTTTCTTGGTCCATGGTTTTGTCTTTTGGGTGGACTAGTAGAGACCGAATTTCATTGCACTGTGCGGTTTCATTGAGGTCGCAACTCTGTGGTTTCGAAATGTTCTTTCTATGGCCTCTGAGACACCTTGTACATGTGGGAGGACCACAAGGCCTTGTGATTTCTTACTAGTATCATCCGTCTTTTTCTTGGTGTTCTTGTCCTTCTTGTCCGTTATGTCACGCTTCACTTTTTCAAAAGTCCATTTGGGATAACCACATGCTTTCAGTGCCATCTTGATGTGACTTTCCTCATCCGCTCTGTTTTGTTCTTCTGAAACCAGCGTGTAGCATCCCTCCATGAGCGTTCTTACCACTCATAATTTTTGGGTGGTGTGACTGGTAATTGGTCGGTATGAGTACTGTTTCGGTACACAAGCAGTTTGACACTTACATCTTCCTTCCGTGCGACTAGAGTGTCCAGGAAATGTATATTTCCATCCGTTTCTTCTTCATGTGTAAACTATGCTGGGGCGTGAGCAGTGTTGCACTTTCAATTACTGTTCATGAACAGACTCAATAAAACCGAGTCTGCAATTTTCTCTTTTTGTGTGGCAATTTTTGCTCTCGAGGGATCACCTCCCTTCATAATTATAATCTTCACAACAGCAGGTGTTAAGTGCTTGTGTTGCGGCCGTAAAACGTCGCCCCGTACTTCATTCTCAGTGTTGGTATACCTTCTGATCCTTCGAGATCATGAATTTCAGTACTTATTGTTCTGAAAATTGAATACCGCTTTTAAAGCCGGTGCTAGGGGGCGCGAGCATTGTTGCACTTTCAATTACTGTTCGTGAACAGACTCAATAAAACCGAGTCTGCAATTTCCCCTTTTTGTGTTGCAATTTATGCTCTCGGGTGATCACCTCCCTTCAGAATTTTTAATCATCTGTATTGAGATGTTCTGTTAGGTTCTGTGATTGTCCCTTCCGTATAAACTCTAGAATGTCATCCACGTTGTTGAGAGTGACTATGCCAGATATTTTTCGAGTTCTTCACATGGTATTATTATTATTATTATTATACCACATTTATATAGCGCTCCCTTCACACCGGACATGTGCGTTCAAAAGCGCTTCACATGGATAAAATCACTAACCGGAACCATCCGCATGATTATCTATCCAAACAATGAAAGATGTACAATATATATGAAATCGCTAGCCGGAAGGAACTACATGATTTTCCACCCGGTCAGTGAAAGATAAGCAAAAGATATACAATAGATATAAAATCACTATCCGCAAGAAATAGCATAAACTGTATTAACAAACTTGGGCGCCCATAAACCGGTTTAAACCCCCGGTGACTTTTGTCACTGACCGTTCCAAGGCGGTACTTCCATCTTCCTCCTATTGTATGTTTGTTTTGTCTTTGTGCGTCTCTTGTTGTTTTTTCTACCTATGTACATTTGCTGTTTCCTTGTGTTGCTGTTCGGGCTAGTGTTTGTTCTGTATGTGGTGTTTCCTGCATGACTCATTTTTGTACTTGATACAGACAAGTTGACTGAAAGCCATGCTCATCGATATCACAAATTAGAATAAACTATATTAACAAACTTGATACAGACAAGTTGACTGAAAGCCATGCTCATCAATATCACAAATTAGAATAATCTGTATTAACAAATCTTGATACAGACAAGTTGACTGAAAGCCATGCTCATCAATATCACAAATTAGAATAATCTATATTAACAAACTTGATACAGACAAGTTGACTGAAAGCCATGCTCATCAATATCATAAATTAGAATAAATGGGCTGACTGAAAATCATTCCATTTATATGACTATTGGGTCAAATGTTAGCTTGATAGGTTGGCTGAAAGCCATTCCTATCCTGAACTCAGTTGCCACTGTACATGACTACTGGGTCAACTGTTAGCTTAATAGGTTGGCTGAAAGCCATTCCTATTCTGAACAAAACTGTCCTAGTAGCAAATGTTGAAAAAGTGCGTTTTCAGACACCTTTTGAAACATGCCAGTGACCTTGCGTCTCTAATGCCTGAGGGTAGAGCATTCCAAAGTTTCGGAGCTGCATGCATGAAACTTCTCTCACCGTATTTTACCTTACGACCTTTTGGCACAACCAACGACAATGATCTGCTTGCTGACCTTAACTCTCTGCGCGGCCTGTATACGTCAAGCATGTCGATAATGTACTTGGGAGATTCATTGTGCATGGCTTTATACGTAAGAGTCAGAATTTGAATTCAATCCGATGTTGAACCGGAAGCCAGTGAAGTTCCTTCAAAACCGGCGTGATATGATTATATCGAGAAGTTCTGGTTATGATGCGGGCTGCTGTGTTTTGCACTCTTTGAAATTTCCGCAGTGAGTTGTTTGAAATCCCATGCAGCAGTGAATTGCAGTAGTCTATTTTCGATGTAACAAGAGAGTTTACCAAAGTCTTGGTAGCATCACGTGAGAGGTACTTTCTAATATGGCCTATTTGTCGGAGCTGTGCATAACTAGACCTACACACGGAATTGACATGTGATGTCATATCCATTTGTGAATCGAGCCATGCACCGAGATTCTTTATACACAAAGATGGCCTGATTTTAGAGGGTCCTACTTGCACACTAACCTCTGCAGGTACTTCTGTGTTTTTTGTATGAAACAGAATGACCTTAGTCTTGTCAGTATTGAGCTTCAGCATGTTCTGATGCATCCAAGAGACTACTTCTTTGAGACAGTCCTCAACTCGCGATAAAGCCTCCAGTTTACAGGATATGCCCTTGGGCTTAAAGGACAGGTATAGCTGTGAGTCATCGGCATAGAAATGATGATTAAGCCCATGTTTTCTGCAGATTGAGCCGACAGGTTTCGTGTACATGATGTAGTGTTTTGGTCCTAGGACGGAACCCTGTGACACGCTATATTCCATTTTAACTGGGGTGGACAGTTCTCCATCTACTGAGACTATTTGATAGCGGTCGTTCAGGTAGGACGTTATCCACTCAAGAGGTTTTCCAATAATTCTGAAGTCTTTTTCCAGGCGTTTTAGCAGAGTTTCATGATCGATAGTGTCAAATGCAGCCGATAAGTCAAGCATGACCAGAACTGTTATTTAGTTTTTATCTAGGGATTGAAGGATGTCGTTCTGAACTTTCAGGAGAGCAGTCTCCGTTGAATGATGCTTTCGGTATGCCGACTGATGATGCTCATGTAGTCCGTTTGAGGTCAAGTGGGACTCAATGCGCTTGTCGACCACTTTTTCTAACACTTTGGATACAAATGGCAAATTCGAAACAGGCCTATAATTCCTAAGTTCGTTTGAATCCAGATTCGGTTTCTTCAAAATAGGTCTGATATGTGACATCTTGAAGTTTTTTGGAACGTAGGCCGTGTCTAAAGAGGAGTTTACAATTTTTGTCAGAATCGGTAGGAGTTCACCAAGGCATGACTTTAACAGCCATGTAGGTATAGGATCCAGTTCACAGGACTTGCAGGGGGATGCCTTAATGATCTGTTCTACTTCTTCTTCTGTAGCTGTAACAAAACTATCAAAAGCGTTCGTTGCATGCTGCATTTCAGTAATAACTGGTGCACTCGATACAGTGTCTGATGCAATATCTGCCCGAATTTTGTCCACTTTGTTGACAAAAAAGTCACTGAAGTCTTGTGCAAGTTGTCTTGAGGACGAAGTCTTAGGCAATTTGATGTCACCAGTTGTGCCTAGCAGGTGCTTAGTAACTTTGAAAAGACTCTTTGAGTCTGCCTGGCAAGATTCTACTTTCTCTGAGTAGAAATCAACATTTGCCTTTGTCAACAGCTTGTTTACGTTGGCACACTGTTCTCTGTATAGCTGATGGTCTATTGTGAGTCTGGATTTTCTCCAATTTCTTTCCAACTTGCGCCGTGCATGTTTAGCATCGTGCAGTTCCTGGGTATACCACGGACATGATGGTCTGAGCGTTATGGTTTTAGTACACAATGGTGCGTGTTTATCGGCAAGTGCCGCCAGCGCTTGTGTATATGTGTTAACCAGCTCATCAACATGTCATTTGTTCTGTATGTGGTGTTTCCTGCATGACTCATTTTTGTACTTTTACTTTGATGGGTTCAGAATTGATGAGATCTCTTTTAAATGAGTCAACATTAATTGCCCTAAGTTTCCGAAATAAAACAGTTTTTCTCACTGTTGGAGGTTTAGCCGCCTTTGCTTCGAAAGTTACGGAAAAATGATCGCGCGAAACTTTACCAGTGCCGTCAGATAGTCCTGGATCGGCGACCTCAATATTTGACACACAGTCATCACCGTTTCTCGTGATAATAACATCAAGGGTGTGTCCACCTACATGAATGGCTTCATCCACATGCTGTTGCAATCCAAATGACTCTAGTGTACTAACAAAGTTAACTGTGTTCCTGTCACTTTGATTGTCAAGATGGATGTTTAAGTCCCCTACAATGATGACCGGTCTGTCACAAGTCACAAATTTAGATAGGAAAAGTGGCCATTCATTATTCTATGTTCCCGACTAGTGGCCCCAATACATCTGCCAGGGAACGAGACATATTGTATCCAATAGATGATCCATAATCATCTACTATCGGTCCTAAGGGGTTATCTTGTTTGTGGATCTTGGATGTGCAGTACATTCGGGGTACCACATCCGAGGCAGGGTACAGATACCGGTACTATTTCTTGCCAATCTTGTTCTCTCGCTTTAACCTGGTCAATCTGCTGATTACCTGTCTTTTATATCTTGCAGTGGGGTATTTATTCAATTTCTCATAGGTTCTTTAATCCGAAAACATGACATTTACTTTCTTCTCATAGACCTGTTTGTCCATTACCACAGTGGTCTTGCCCTTGTCCACCGGAAGGATAATGTTTGATCGTCTTTGGACAGTTCTCTCAGGGTTTGTCTTTCCTCTTTTGTGAGGTTGGACGGAGGTGGTTTGGCATTTTTCCGAATCCCACAGGCCTCTGCACGCAACTCCACCGCTTCATTCTCAGGGAACAACCAACACGCCTTCTCCGTTGCAATGACAAATTTATCCATTGAGACCGTGTTAGGCGATACCATAAACTTCAGACCCTTCGCGAGTACCTTCTTTTGTTTGAGGGACAGTTTTCTATCAGAAGTGTTCTTAACCCATTATTAATTGCTAACCTTTGCTCACTTATTTGTGTCCGAAACCGTTAGCAGGTAAAACTAATATTTTGGTTGTGTTAGAAAGAATATTTACCATCCAGATGAACACTTTCAATGACATATCTGTATTATATCATGATCAAACAGAGCAGACTCGGATCAGACGGCTCCTAATAGGAGTCGTCTGATCTGGGCCTACTCTGTTTACAAAGGCGTATTTAAGGAGTAAAGGGTTACTATTTTAGGTCGGGCTCTTATGATGTTTGTTATAAAACTGGTGATCCCAAATGGTATGGCTGGGCTTAATCGGAAATCGCGTTGCTGATTTAACCATATCGATCTACAATTAAACCTGATCTAAACAGGTCATTCGTTTATTGAATATAAGAGTGCTAAAAAGCATGTGGTTGCTTAATAAAAGCCAAAACAATACAGAAAGCTCCTATATTTACCTGCATTAAGCTACCACTTGCCTTACATACCTATAATTAGACATTTTGATGGCCGCTTAAGACAGGTTCTATTGTATTGTGTGCAGGAATTTATGGATTTCTAGACTTAGACATATCATTATACAGTGCTAGCGCAATATATGCACAAAGAATGGTTCTGAATAGTAACAGTGAATTGCTTATGAGTATAAAATCAATGGGCAAATGTCGAATTTTAATATTTTATCAATATACTGTAATTGACATATTAATTCATTGATTTATATATCTTTTGTAAGTTGTCCGATTTGTCTTAAAGAATAACTAAATATACATTCTTTAAATTTTAAAGGTTCATGTATTCTTTTAGATAAATCGAACTGCTGAAAAATAATATATAATGTTTAGAAGTTGTACTATACTAACATGTTGCATTCTCCCATGTACCATTAGACAGGCACCTGATTGAAGCCGGTCCGGTATTTCCGCAGCATTTGTCGTCCATGCGGACCGTAAGTTTGCTATTGACGGTGGCCACATTCCCATACACCGTCCCACCGTCAATGCTTGGCAAACCTTGGCACTCTGCAAAATAGTAATATAAAACATTTGTCATATAAACGTTATACACAGGTAGCGATATCGTATAGATGAAAAAGTAGAAAAGTCAACCAGACAAAGCCACATACAAGACACAACCACCACCAAAACATCGATAGATAGCATGTCACACACACAACTACACACCCAAACACACGCATATACAAGAGTCGCATATACAAGAGTCGAACACAGAAAACATTAACAAACACACAAGTACTAGAGATAAACATTCCAAACAAAAGCACAAGAACAAAGACACAAGACAAACAAAAATATGGATGACAAAGAGAGTACCGCCTTGGAAGGGTCAGTTGCAAATTCACCACTGGGGCTTAAAACCGGTTTACGGACGTCCTTAACTCACACTTATCTCAGTCACCCTAGCTTAACAAATAGGGTAGATAAAGGTATCTCGCCGGACTTTCCCACAACATAGGAGACGGTAAACAAATGACAATATGTAAAAACATTGCATAACAACTGTGAAAAGTCCGTCCGATATGTACTCAATTCCTTTGCTGAAAAGCAACTGCAGGGACGCCGTTAAAATGTAATGCATGAGTGATGGTAAAAGTACAAAAATGAGTCAGCTCATCCCGTTACTAAGTTTAATATTATACCATCATCGAGTACTACCCTCGGCCTGCCATCGTGCAAGCAAAGAGGGAAGCGTAGCTACCGACTGTGAGGAGGTCAATAGCCATACATGCAGTGCGTTGCAATATAAGGAGGTCATTACATTTTTTCTTAAAGGTTTAATGCGTTTTACTTCATTCTCAGTGTTGTTATATTTTCTGGTCCTTCGGGATCATTAGTTTTCATGTTATTAGTCTTGAAAATTGAATACTGCTTAAGTCGGTGCTAGGGGCGTGAGTAGTGTTGCACTTTTAATTACTACTCATGAACAGATTCAATAAATGGAAAAAGTAGTAAAAGTACAAACATGAGTCATGCAGGAAACACCACATACAGAACAAACAGTCGCCCGAACAGCAACACAGGGAAACAGCAAATATACATAACTATAAAAAACAACAAGAGACGCACAAAGACAAAACAAACACACAATAGGGGGAGGATGGAAGCACCGACTTGGAACGGCCAGTGACAAAAGTCACTGGGGGGGGGGGGTTAAACCGGTTTATGGGCGCCCAACCTCACACTTATTCCATCCCCACCCTAAAAGACAAACAGTGTAAATAAACGTATCCCCTCTCCGACTAATCTACAACAACCGCGACGGCAAATACAGTGGTAAAGTGCATGTATAACGAAAACATTTAAGTGAACAAACTGTATCCACCTATCGCTAGTGTACTCAATGATTGAGCTGCAAACAGAGTAACTGTAGAAAAGTAATAAAGGGTACGACAAAAACGAAATAGTACAGATATCCGACGTTCTCCTTCCATTTCTGGATTGAAGAGGTCGCCTTCATAGAGTACTAAACCTTTCTTGTCGGCGTACATGCAAAGAGGCCAGCGTGATTGCCAACTGTAAAAGGGTTGACAACCAAACATGCAGTATGTTGTAGTACTACAGGATCATATCCCTTTTTAATGAATTTTTAACATATTTGATGAACAAAGTGAGAAAATGGGTATGTCCAATAATTTTACGAAGTTTGTAAATCACATCACCATAAAATTCACGATGTGAAACACCGTGTAACAGAAGCTCCTTGAGATTAGATTGGTACTTGCCAATAAGCGAGAGATTTCGATAGTAAAATTTAGAAAAGGTTTTTCTTAGTTTATGGTATCTATATCCTTGATTAAGCAGTTTGTCAGTTAAAATGAGATTTCGACTGTTAAAATCGTCAATAGATGAACAAGCTCTAGCAAAACGAATAAGTTGAGATATATAAACCCCGTAAGATGGAGCACGGGGAACATCCCCGTCAAGATGAGGAAAATTAACAATATTAAAATCAAAATCATCTCTTTTGTCATATATTTTAGAAGAAATCATTCCATTATCAAGTTTAAGGTCGAGATCAAGAAACGCTGCATAATTGTCGGACGGGTTAGCTTTATTCAATTTGAGTTCTTTAGGATAAATTGTAGGAATCAGAGCATCAAAGAAAGGGTTATCTAAGTTAAAAATATCATCCAAATATCGACAAGTTTCATTGAAGGCTTTTATAACATCTTCTTGTGATTGAGGATTCAAACGCAACATGAAATCTCTCTCATAGCAGTACAAAAACAAATCTGCGACAAGTGGTGCACAATTCGTACCCATGGGAATACCAATTACCTGACGGTATATAGCATTCCCATAACGTACAAATATGTTATCCAAATGAAAGGTTAGTGATTCGCAAACGTATGAGCAAGTTCAATTGGTGTAATAATTCATTTGCTCGTCAGTAAAGAAAGCTTTTTCAGCATTACATGCCAAGAATGATGTTTTTCCCGGGCAAATACTTTCTGGATTAAGTTAATAAGCTTATCCTTCATTAAAATATGAGGAAGAGTTGTGTACAGAGTAGAAAAATCGTATGTGCTTACAGTGGATGTTCTTAAAAGTACAAAAATGAGTCATGCAGGAAACACCACATACAGAACAAACACTCGCCCGAACAGCAACACAAGGAAACAGCAAATGTACATAGGTAGAAAAAACAACAAGAGACGCACAAAGACAAAACAAACATACAATAGGAGGAAGATGGAAGTACCGCCTTGGAACGGTCAGTGACAAAAGTCCTTGATATTGATGTAATCTTCAAATAATAATCACATTATTCGATGCCTCATCAGCAGGAACAAGAACGTTTTTTGAATGGAAATCCTGTAAACCCTTTTTAAGATGTCTAAAAGAAATTCTAGGTTTAGGTGGAAGAAAGTGTTTATTAGAGCTCTAAAAGGACTTTTAAGTTTGTTTAAGACTTCTGAAGAGTTCTTAATAGACCAGAAGAGATTTATTCCAGAATTTTCATAAGTCTTATCACAGTAGAACCTTACATGTTCCTTTACCTTCGTTAAACAAGAAGTCAAAAGTATAGACAATTTAGTAGTTGTACATGAACTAGAATTTGCAATGAAACGCGCTTTATATGGTTTTTATGTAGTTTTGGTAACCAATACATTGTAGGAAGTTTATGTTATGTAATTTTAATATCGGTTCCAAGTTGTTCACACTTTTTGACATGGTCTGAAACGATGGTCTTTTCGTCAGTAGTAACTGAAAGTAACTGAAATGTATGACTTGGTATTAATAATTTCCTGCTTCAAGACATGATATAATGTAATCTTCAAATAATAATCACATTATTCGATGCCTCATCAGCAGGAACAAGAACGTTTTTTGAATGGAAATCCTGTAAACCCTTTTTAAGATGTCTAAAAGAAATTCTAGGTTTAGGTGGAAGAAAGTGTTTATTAGAGCTCTAAAAGGAAATGCGTTTATCAATAATATCAAAAATTAGTTTTTTTCAACTAGAAAGAGCATTAGACTCATCATGTTCTCTTCGACACCATGTAATACTAAAATTTTGTAAAAGTACAAACATGAGTCATGCAGGAAACACCACATACAGAACAAACAGTCGCCCGAACAGCAACACAAGTTAACAGTAATGTACATAACTATAAAAACAACAAGAGACGCACAAAGACAAAACAAACACACAATAGGGGGAAGATGGAAGTACCGCCTTGGAACGGTCAGTGACAAAAGTCACTGGGGAGTTAAACCGGTTTATGGGCGCCCAACCTCACACTTATTTCATCCCCACCCTAAAAGACAAACAGTGTAAATAAACGTATCCCCTCTCCGACTAATCTACAACAACCGCGACGGCAAATACAGTGGTAAAGTGCATGTATAACGAAAACATTTAAGTGAAAAAACTGTATCCACCTATCGCTAGTGTACTCAATGATTGAGCTGCAAACAGAGTAACTGTAGAAAAGTAATAAAGGGTACGACAAAAACGAAATACAATGTAGTACAAATATCCGACGTTCTCCTTCCATTTCTGGATTTAAGAGGTCGCCTTCATAGAGTACTAAACCTTTCTTGTCGGCGTACATGCAAAGAGGCCAGCGTGATTGCCAACTGTAAAAGGGTTGACAACCAAACATGCAGTATGTTGTAGTACTACAGGATCATATCCCTTTTTAATGAATGTTTTAACATATTTGATGAACAATGTGAGAAAATGGGTATGTCCAATAATTTTACGAAGTTTGTAAATCACATCACCATAAAATTCAGGATGTGAAACACCGTGTCGCAGAAGTTCCTTGAGATTAGAGTGGTACTTGCCAATAAGCGAGAGAAGAGTTAAAATCTATCATGGATGGTATTCTATATTTGGGACCTTTATTCAAAAGAGATCGTAAACGTTTATCTTTAATTATCTCAAAATTACCAGTAATCACATGACCAGCCGGAGAATAGTAAAATTTTGAGGTGGCGCAATCTCAATTATCAGGAATATTATCATTAATATTAAGGTCGGCCACACTTTTATTATAGTTGAAATTTGTATTTCTGATGGGTTTGTTATATTTGTAGCAGATGATAGGTGGTTCTGTATTTTTAAAGTATTTAGGAATAGTGTCAATTACATTTTTGTGTCTAAAAATACTTTGGAGGTCAATAAAATCAATACCTTTATTAATAAAAGGAATTTTCAAGAAGAATCTTTGGTGTTCAGATAATTTGTCAATGTGCGGTCTGAGAACATGTAGAGTAAAGCTTTGTATCAAACTAGCCGTTCCTATGAGAGGATCTGATCTAAAAATAATTTTTAAATATCGATTGTATGTACGGGGAGACGCAACACTATTGTGTCAGTAAATATGGAAAAAATAGTCAAACAGGGAGAGCCACACACGAAATGACACCGCACCAAACACCATCAAACAAGAAACGGTATAGCCACAAGACAAAACATAACAGGACGCATATCAAGACGAAAAACATTAAACATTAGCATATTAAACAAAAAAATTGACCATAGGCTGAAAGCAGGAGTACCGCATTGGAACGGTCAGTAACCAAAATAAGGTACTGGGGGACTTAAACCTGTTTTACGGGTACCCAACCTCGTCCTTATCCCACTTTCACCAAAGTCAAAATGTAAATAAAATTCCCCCTCCAGTCAACTTCACAACATGCATAACGATGTCTGCCAACACGCCTTTCTACACTTTATCAAACAGGATAGACTCAGATAAAAGGTTCCTATAGGAGCCGGCTGATCAGGGTCTGCTCAAAGAATTCATGTTTAAAAATTTCATTTTACAAAATAATGTAATTGATTTTCACTATTTCTTACATGAATATTCATGGAGTAAAGAGTTAAACCAAAGGGTGAAAATAATATTCACCAATGGCTTGCATACATATTGTGTACATATATGTACATTGAAACTATTTAGTAAAAACAAAGGTTTTTTTTCCAACGAATGAATATGTAAATATGTAATTCAACCTGTTCAAATAAATCAATATTAACTTATCTGTTTATTTATATATTTACTTTTATTTATATTATACATATGTATTTATTTTTGGGAGGGTCTTATTTATTTTTTTGTTATTTTGTTTGTCTGCTTTTTGTTGGGGATTTTCACAAAGTGTTGCAGAGGCATTACAATCCAATTTACTAACTGGAAACAATATGCTAACAATCAGTGACAGAATCATTGCAGTCTAAACTGATGTTGACAAATGGCACTCGAAAGCATTTGAGAAAAGAACTAGAGTAGTTATGTTTCCAAACTCATTCCCTCCTAGACTATTTTTAGACCCACCTTCTTTGAATTAATCTACCGAAAAGGAACATTTACTATAGAAAATGAGTTTTAGTATTGTGTAGTATTGAAACCATTGTGATAAATGGAGCATTTGCTCCTACTGAGCAAATGCTCTATTTGGTTTAAACATATTTTATTACTGGAATATACAGCATGCATCAATTTACATAGATTCTTAGAAGGATTGGAATGAAAGCTAAGAGCTTATGTAATTCCTCTCCTAGGCATATAATGCTTCACAAAAGCAGTTGTTCATAAGAATTACAAACTTTTCAAGATATAATGTAATGCTGAAATACAAGTGATGTGTTGAATCGGGAAATAATAGATAAATGAAGATGAAACGAAACAGACTGGTATGATTGGAACGAAGAGTGAAAATCCGTGGCGCATACAAACAAATTGTCAATAATGAGTCACATTGCCCAGCTGAGTAGACACATATCTATATCAGTAAACTTGACGTTTTGATTCATAACAACAATTGAATTAAGACATTCGTTCGTTCGTTTGTTCGTCCGTCAACATTTTGTTTGTCCGCAGTTTTCTCGGAAACCTATTTGACAGATATTGATGAAACTTCACAGGTTCATTTGATTTTTCGTTTCAGAGTTATGGCCCTTGTACTTAAAACATAATGCAAATACATGCAAATAGTTTGTCCGCTGTTTTCTGGGAAAACTATTTGAGAGACATTAATCAAACGTCACACAAATGTTTAATGCATCAGGATCTGAAGCTGAGGCGATTCTGAGGTTCATTTGATTAGTCGTTTCAGAGTTATGGCCCTTGTCCTTAAAAATAATGCAAATACATGCAAATAGTTTGTCCGCTGTTTTCTGGAAAAACTATTTGAGAGATATTAATGAAACTTCACACAAATGTTTAATGCATCAAGATCTGAAGCTGAGGCGATTCTGAGGTTCATTTGATCTGTCGTTTCGGAGTTATGGCCCTTGTGCTTAAAAAATGATGCAAATAGTTTGTCCGCTGTTTTCTGGGAAAACTATTTGAGAGATATTAATGAAACTTCACAAAAATGTTTAATGCATCAAGATCTGAAGCTGAGTCGATTCTGAGGTTCATTTGATTTGTCGTTTTAGAGTTATGACCCTTGCATTTAAAAAAATAATGCAAATCTATGCTAATATGAGGATGGCCATTACTTTTTCTTTGAAATGATATTTACTTCAATTTTTTTATATGGTTAAACCTTAATATGAATTTTCACATATATTGCGGGGTTTTTGATATGTCATTTTATTCTAAAGTTATGGTCCTTGAATGTTGTGTGTTCGTTGCTTTGTTTGTCGGTCAACTTTTAGTTTGTCTGTTGTTTTCTTTGAAAACTATTAAAATGATATAAATGAAACTTAACACAAATGTTTTAAGCTACAAAATCTGAAGCTGAGTTTATTTTGAGGTTCATTCAGTTTGTCTTTACAGAGTTATGGCCGTTGCACTTTACAAAAATCTGCAAATATGAGGATTAGCTGTAACTTTTTATTTAATAAGATTATCACTTAATTTTTTTAAAAAAATAGTATCACCTTAATATGGAAATCAAGATCTGAAGCACAGATTAGAAATGTCAACACTTATAAGGAATGTTGAATCGGAGAAAGTTTGCAAGTGGGCGTATTATGTACCGTATGCGGTACTCTTGTTACAATGTATCTCTGAACTGCAGTAAATATTTGAATATTCATTTCTAATGAAAGTCTAAGATCTCCGAATAACATTATTTTTGAGTCTGGTCTACAAAAAGGCCTGATGCTATTAAACAGATCAACCCGAAGTGCGTTGTACAGCGGACACGAAAGCAACTAATGTTCAGTACTTTCGACGCTAGCGCAAAGACAAAGAGGAGAATCTACTATGTTTTTTTCTGGAACAACACAAGGTTGAGCGAACTGCAGTTTGTTCGCAAGCGGGTGTGTAATACCTGTCCTTTCCGAATTCCACAGTTGTAAAACGAAGGTGGCTTAGACATTTTGCATTGGTTAAGTGAATGTTTGAAGCTTTGTACGGATCTAGAGTTTTTAATATCTTCAGGCAAAGAGTTCCACATGTTTATTACAGAGGGAAGAAATGACTCGGCATAGAGTTTAGTTCGAGAGAAAGGGATTCGGAGATTATTAAAATTTCGTAAACTGTAATGTGAGAATTCCCTGACTTGTGATGGAATCAACGATGACAAATATGTTGGAGTAAGCTGATGGACCATTTTGTAAAACAGAACCAACTTGCGTGTTTGCCGTCTAGACTTAAGAGACTCCCATCCAGTTTCAGTGTATAATTATTGTAATGATCTAAGTTTAGTAGTTCTAGCTGCTGCCTGTTGAATTTTTTCAAGTTCTTCAGTTTGGTAGATTGTGCAGTTATCCCACGTGACATCGGCATATTCTAGAACTGGTCTAATATACACCTTTTCTAGCGATTTCCTGTCAAGAACAATTTTAATTTGCGCATAATATTTATACGTGGCCATGCTTTCGATTTTATGTATTCGATGTGAGAGTACCAGCTCCCATTGCTTGACAGAAGAACGCCTAAATGTCTGTGAGACTGAACTTCAGATATATCTCGATTCAACATTGATAGAGAAGGGTGGCGGGTGCCGTTACGTTTTCGTGAGATAAGAAAAGATTCTGTTTTATTAGGGTTGAAAGATACCAGCCATGTTTTTGCCCAATCAGTTATTGTTTTGATGTCTTTGTCGAGAATTTCGGCAGAGATGTTAGCGTGTTCAACTATAAGATAAAGACTGGTATCGTCCGCAAAGAGACGAATATTAGAACGAATATCCGAGACAATGTCATTGATGTAAACAAGGAACAAAAGTGGACCCAATATAGATCCTTGTGGCACTCCGGTCTCGACTTCGGCCCAATTAGATTTTACTCCGGGAATGATCACTCGTTGTTTCCTTCCAGAGAGATATTCAGAAAACCACTCTAGAATATTCCCCTTGATACCAGCTCCTTTCAATTTAGCAAGAAGACCCTTATGCCAAACTCTGTCAAAGGCTTTACTTATATCAAAGAACGCTGCCCTTACTTCCTTGCCTTCATCCAAAGCTTTGCAGAAAGCATTATAAAGATAAGTCAATTGTTTAACTGTCGAGTCACCAGGTATAAAGCCAGACTGAATAGACGAGAAGAAGTTGTTGGCAACGAAAAAGTTGTAGACGTGCTTGAAGATTAATATCTTCAGTACTTTATCAATATTATTTAGCAGTGATATAGGGCGATAGTTGCTAACAACTCCTGGATCACCTTTTTTAAAAATTGCACAAACATGAGCTTCTTTCCAAGATGAGGGTAATGCACCAGTGTTTATTGTTTTGTTAAAAATATCACACAAGGGAGTACTCAGCTCGCTTGCTAATTCTTTCAGTACCTTATTATTTATATCATCAGGTCCGGATGCTTTCCCTAACGGACGGCATTCTAATATAGATTTAACTTCATTGACAGTAAATGTTAGTGTTGACAAAGTAGAATTAATCGGCACAATATAAGGAATGTCAGCGTTCTCTTCTGATAGACGCGTTTGATTTGCAAAGATATCATTGAGAAGGTTTGCCTTTTCATTGTCATCAGTAACTATTGTATTGTTATTAATCAAGGCAGGAATGGACGGTTTATCGTTATCAGTGATAAAAGTTTCCACGGTTTTCTACCAGTCGCGCGAAGAAAGGTTTCCAGATGCGAGTCTGTTGGATAATGTATTATAATATTCCTGTTTTGCGTTACGAATAAGAGAAACAATTTCATTGCGTAATTTCTTAAATTTATCCCATTGTCTATTATTAATTGATTTATTTGCTTGTTTTGTATGCCCTTTTCCTCGACCGTATTTTACGTTTAATATGTGACGTTACCCAAGGAGGTCCCCATGGTTTAACAGTAATATTTATGTTAGGAATAGATTGCAAAGAAATTTCAAAAATCTTATCCATGACTTGTTTCGCATGTATACCAATATTGTGGTCTATCACACCCGTCCATTGAGTGGTACTTGCATTATGCTTAAGGAGATCGAAATTGCATTTATCATATTGCAAAACAGTTCGTTTAAAGAACGTCATTTTGTTTTTCTTGAATTTATGAATTCCATAGATCGGACAATGGTATCTAGTCTATTGGTTTAGATGACGTCGCTTGTTTACCTCTAACGTTTATTTTCAAATCATTTCATTTTAGACATCGTTATGCATGTTGTGGAGTTGTCTGGAGGGGGAATTTTATTTACATTTTGACTTTGGTGAAAGTGGGTTAAGGACGAGGTTGGGTACCCGTAAACCAGGTTTAAGTCCCCCAGTAGCTTATTTTGGTTACTTGCCGTTCCAAGGCGGCACTCCTGCTTTCAGCCTATGGTCAATGTTGTTGTTTAATATGCTTAATGTTTAATGTTTTTCTTCTTGATATGCGTCATGTTATGTTTTGTCTTGTGGCTTTACCGTTTCTTGTTTGATGGTGTTTGGTGCGGTGTCATTTCGGGTGTGGCTCTCCATGTTTGACTATTTTTCCATATTTAGAAAGGGATCAGAGACACCACTGGAGATGAGATTTTGTTTATTATTAACAAGCATTATATCAATTAGAGATGATGAATTTTCAGTGAAGTGTGTCGGTTCTTCTATTAATTGTGAGAGACCAAATTGCTGAGAAAGAGAATTAATTTTCTACGCTGTTGGCTTATTCAACATATGTAGGTTAAAGTCGCCAACGATTATTAAGTCATTTGCACGAGAGTCTACAGCTAAGTGTATTGAGTCTTCAATTTTGCTTAAACAATGGATTCCGGAATTTGGGGGTCTATAGAACACGCCTATCAATATTAGTAATTGTTTGAGAGTTATTTCAACCCAAATACATTCTACATCAGGAAGTTCAAATTCAGTTTTTCTTTGTACGTTATTGTATTTTTTATGTAGCATTTACTATAGAAAATGAGTTTTAGTATTGTGTAGTAATGAAACCATTGTGATAAATAGAGAATTTGCTCCTACAGAGCAAATGCTCTACTTATCACAATGATTTCAAAGAATGAGTTTTACAAAGACGTCAAAATACATCACCAGGAGAGAAAAGGTTAAACAGGCGTTCAGCCATAACAGATATATTGCACGTAACATTCGACCAAACTGTATTCCTGTATTAACCCTCTATAGTCATGTAAGAATAATTACATCATGAATATCAATTAGGTTTATTGTTGTAATAGCACATGGACACATGACATTTTGGCTCAAGTTTAGAAACATAATATTATCTATATTATTTCATAAGCAAACAGAGCAGACCCTGATCAGACGGCTACTATAGGAGAAAACTGATACAATTGGAATGATACTTACTTACTTAATGTGCCACATTTAAAAAAAAACAAAAAACAAACAACAATGCAACACATTTGCCAGGGGTTAATACCACTTTATCAGAAATTTGCTATGGTTTAACCCTTTCATTGTTGAATATTCATGTAAAAAATAATGACACCATTAATATTTATGAGCTGATTTTTTCAAATATAAACGTTTAAATGATTTGTTTTTGTTTTGACAAAAGCTGTCGAACCAGGTTTATATTATGTCAAATGCAAACAGGACAAACCCTGATCAGACGGTTCCTATAGGAACCATCTGATATGGGTCTATTCCGTTTGCAAATGCGTTAAAAGGAGTTCATATGAAGGAAAGTGTTAAAAGTACAAATACGCGATGTTGTAAAATGCTTCAAACAGTATGTAAGACTCATTATTACCTTGAAACGAACATGGATCTGATGATGAATTTGCTCGACTGTTGCACGTTTGTAGCGGGCTGCATGTTCCACTGGCACATCCAGGCAGCGACTTCTGCAATGAGAGTTCTTGCTAGTTATTTCTCTTGCGAATCCAGAGTATTGCAAAGACATTAGTTATGAGACTTTATTAAGCATGTTAAAGATAGTATATTACACACGAACAGTAAAGTGATTAGTATACTTGACTATAAATAAATGTGTCCCTGGTTTGATAGCGAATCGTGAATAGTGAAGATGTGCGTAAGGCAGGGATTTTTCGCTCCAACTATTTTTGCTAGAGTTATGGGACATTGAACTTATATATAGTATACGAGCGTATAACATATACTAATGGGAGGATTTACTTCAAATACGACAGAAGAAGAACGTTGATATGAAGATGTACATAATTAAGGGAGTTTCGCTTCGACCATATTTTACCAGAGTTATGGAATTTTGAAACTTTCTTCACTATGTAACATATGGTGTACGATTTTGTGCGTCGGACTCCTCCTATACTACTTGCAGGATTTACTTTCAACGTTCACAGATGAACACAGTTGATATGAAGATGTACAGAAGGAAGAGCAGTTAACCTCTCACCATTTTACCAGAGCTATTGGGCTTTGAGATTTTCTTCACTATATAACATATAGTGTAAAAATGTGTGAGTCCGACTCCCTCTACTCCAATGGGAGGATCTACTCAAACGTTTACAGATGAACAAAGTTTATACAAGTTGACTTCCTTTAAAAAGAAGCCAAAGAGAGGTCAAAGAGAGCAGTTTCTTATCAAACAGTTGCTGTATACAGGCGCTGTTTGACAAGGGTCTATTTTGTTATTTTTCATTAGAAAACTGGCACCGGATCGTAAATACCTATTGTACATATCAAATAGTTTCTATAACTAACTAGTGTACACATCAAATAGAACGAAGATGATGTATATCAGGCCACCACTGCTTATGAGAAAAGTGTCGACCCTGTATGCGTTCACTTCTGGGTCGTTGAAAGTAACTCTTTGAAAAAAAATGTATTCTGTGTACATGTATTTGGTATGTATTCAGTCACCATGCTTCTCTAATGAAGTAATAAAGGGGATGCGGATAAACTTAGGTTTATTAAAATATAATAGAATATAAAATAGTATAGATTTTATTGACCATTCATGGACCCTCTCGAGTTACAAATCAACTAAGACATTTATGATTTAACATAACTGACATGAAACTAAAGTACATGTATCATAAATAAACTTAGGCACATATTAATACATATTGACAAATCATATACGGTAGATGGTGATACCCTTTTTGCAGTCCCCATTCAAAACTCGAGACATCCAATTCCAACAATGTGGAGAAGACTGATGACCTCTCCAATGAAGAACATGTATAAGTCATGAAGGAAACGCCAAATACAAAACAAACAGCCGCCCGAACAGTACCACGACACAAAAGCAAAGTACATGTACGTATCTTTCAAAACATAAAAAGAGACGCATACAGACAAAACAAACATACAATAGGGAGACTATGTGTAGTAACGCTCAGATGTTACACTATAAAATATGGAGTTGGTAGATGGAAACTGTTCCGATAGTATATTATATATTTTATTATGTATCCTGGAATTCCAGTACGTATTGTGTAACAGTGGTAATCCACAAACACTAAAATAACAAGTCCAAGATAAAAACGTATCTATATGAAAGTAAAATAATTTAGTCAGGATATTCTGAGTACTAGAAATCTAGCACGGCCTAAACATGTTTCCTTGTCTAACTCTAAATTGTAACCCCCTGCATCAGGGGACACCTTTTAATATATACCTTGAAATTTTTGAGAGATCAATTGTACACAAAGGATCTGATCTTAGCAAGCTTATTATGTCTCCCCCATTTATGGGGAGATATATCGTTTTTGCCAGAGTTGTCTGTCTGTCCGTCCGTCCGTCCGTCCGTCCGTCTGTCTGTCCGTCACAAACTTGTGTCGCGCGTATCTCTGAAACCAGTAGGGCTAGAGTCTCCAAACTTCACAGGAATGTTCACCAGCATACGTTTTTGTGCACCTAGGGTTTTTGAATTGTCTCCCCTTGATAACTTTGGAGTTATTGCCCCTGATGACTTAAAATTAGAAAAACTTTGTGTCGCGCGCATCTCTGAAACCGCTAGTACTAGAATCACCAAACTTCACAGGAATGTTGACCAGCATGAGTTGTTGTGCACCTAGGGTATTTGAATTGTCTCCCCCTGATAATTGTTGAGTTATTGCCCCTGATATGGACACTTAAATTTATAAAAACTTTGTGTCGCGCGTATCTCTGAAACCAGTAGGGCTAGAGTCACCAAACTTCACAGGAATGTTCACTAGCATGAGTTGTTTTGCACTTGCGTTTTTTGAATTGTCCCCCTCTGTTAACTTTGGAGTTACTGCCCCTGATGACTTAAAATTAGACAAACTTTACTTAGTGTCGTGCATATCTCTGAAACCACTAGGGCTAGAGTCACCAAACTTTACAGGAATGTTGACCAGCATGAGTTGCTGTGCATCTGGTGTTTTTGAATTGTCTCCCCCTGATAACTTTGGAGTTACTGCCCCTTATGACTGAAAATAAGAGAAACCTTACTTTGTGTCGCTCGTATCTCTGAAACTAATAGTACTAGAGTCACCATACTCCACAGAAATGTTGAACAGCATGAGTTGTTGTGCACCTGGATTTTTTAATTGTTTCCCCTTGATAATTGTTGAGTTATTGCCCCTGATATGATAACTTACATTTATACAGACTTTGTGTCATGCGTATCTCTGAAACCAGTAGGTCTAGAGTCACCAAACTTCACAGAAATGTTGACCAGCATGAGTTGTTGTGCACCTGGGGTTTTTGAATTGTCTCCCCCTGATTATTGTTGAGTTATCACCCCTGATATGATAACTTAAAATTAGAGAAACTTTGTGTCTTGCGTATCTTTGAAACCAGTAGGGATAGAATCACCAAACTTCACAGGAATGTTTACCAGCATGTGTTGGTGTGTACCTGGTGTTTTTGAATTGTCTCCCCCTGATAAAATTGGAGTTATTGCCCCTGATGACTTAAAATTAGACCCTGATATCTTTGGAGTTACAGACATTACACTTGTGTATTGGAAAGAGGATGGGAGGGGGAGACAACTGTTTTTGTGACAAAAACAAACCACTAGTTTTGATTCTTATCGCATCTTAATTGATGAAATCTTACGTAATAGCTATCACCCACTGCTGGTATATGATCGTATCTGGCGCTCTGAGTGACATTTATCACGTAAGACAATGACCTGGAGATCAACTGTAAATAACGAAATATTTATCAGTCTAACATATGGAAGTACTGTCTTGGAACTTTCAGTGCCAAGTCACTGGGATTTTAAACCGATTTAAGGCGCCCAATCATACACTTTTCCATCTCCACCCTAAAAGATAAACAGTGAACATAAGCATATCCCTCTCCGACTAATCTACAACAACCGCGATGGCAAATACAGTGGTAAATCGCATGTAAATGAAAATGTAGTTAAGTCAAGCAGAAAAAGACACATACATAATGCAACCAACACCAAAACACCATTAGAAAGCAAGCAACACATCCACACAACCACACACAACCACACGAGACAAAAACATCAAACACGAACAGAAGTACAAACACAAAAGTACAAAAATGAGTCAGGAAGGAAACACCACAAACAGAACAAACAGCCGCCCGAACAGCAACACAAGGAAACAGCGAATGTACACAACTATAAAAACATCAAGAGACGCACAGACAAAACAAACATACAATAGGGGGAAGATGGAAGTACCGCCTTGGAACGGTCAGTGACAAAGTTCACTGGGGGGGGGGGTTAAACCGGATTTTGGGCGCCCAACCTCTCACTTATTCCATCCCCACCCTAAAAGACAAACAGTGTAAATAAACGTATTCCCTCTCCGACTAATCTACAACAACCGCGATGGCAAGTACAGTGGTAAAGTGCATGTATAACGAAAACATTTAAGTGAACAAACTGTATCCACCTATCGCTAGTGTACTCAATGATTGAGCTGCAAACAGAGTAACTGTAGAAAAGTAATAAAGGGTACGACAAAAACGAAATAGTACAGATATTCAACGTTCTCCTTCCGTTTCTGGATTTAATAGGTCGCCTTCATAGAGTACTAAACCTTTCTTGTCGGCGTACATGCAAAGAGGCCAGCGTGATTGCCAACTGTAAAAGGGTTGACAACCAAACATGCAGTATGTTGTAGTACTATATGACCATATCCCTTTTTAATGATTTTTAACATATTTGATGAACAACGAGAGAAAATAGGTATGTCCAATAATTTTACGAAGTTTGTAAATTCAGGATATTAAATACCGTGTCGCAGAAGCGCCTTGAGATTACATTGGCACTTGCCAATAAGTGAGAGATTTCGATAGTAAAATTTAGACACAAAGTAAAACAAAGACACAAAACAAATATAAAAACAAGGGTGACAAAGAGAGTATCGCCTTGGAACGGTCAGTGGCAAAACCACCAATGGGGGTTTAAACCGGTTCACAGACGTCCTAACCTCACACTTATC